>WBMY01017853.1:270658-379009 GCA_013397315.1 Donacobius atricapilla
AAAAAAAAAAAAAAAATAGAAGTTTACATAGTGCAACACATGAATTGTCTCCTGACACTTAATATATATTCTGTAAAGCATTAGTGGCATATTCTTGCAGGATATTATTGGCTGTGCTTTAGAAATTCCAGGAATTAAAAACAGATTTGTCATCCTGTCAATGTATCCTTCCTCAATTACTTATCAGTATAGGGTTTTTCTTTTAACTTATTCTCCAGTTCATTGCCAAATTTAAATAGCTCAAAAAAAGGAAGTTCCATAATTTTTCCCCAAATAACATTTTTGATTGAGTATCACTATGGGTTTTCTTGTTGCTTCATCTAAATTTACATCCTTTTAAGTTCATCAGATGTTGCAGAATTTTACAGTTAGTACCATTCTCATATTACCAGGTTAGAATCTCAGGGGAGTTTGCATATATCCAAAACTTCGGCTGATTTTTATAGTCCTTTTCATCCTGTGCTCACTATTTACTGTTTTAAAGTCGCATCTAGCATTTATGATTTAGGTTCTACCCAGACTATGCTTTCTTTTACTCAACATTATTGCATTGTCTGCATAGTGAAAATAGCAACCTCTAATTCTAACTTCTATCCATGCAAAACCTGTGCATCTTATTGTTTGAAAACAAGAAAGGTGGTTTAACAGGAAAGAGAATTCAACAATCTGAGTTTTTTCCATGAGAAATACATAGCAATTAAAAAAAAAAAAATAAACCCAAGAAGCAGGTAAGTCCCATTCCATAACAGTTTGTATACTGAAGTTTTAGCTACATTCTTGTAACTGTTTTGAAAATTACTGCGGACATACTCTTCAACAAAAACTTTACTTTCTACTGTTCAGCTTTTATTTAATATTCTTTTGAGGTAAAATGAGGCAGAGATTTGACCCTGTTGATGCAACTGAGATACAAATGGTGCGCTATAACTGCCAGAAACTCTTCAGATCTTTCAAGTAGTAAACCAGAAAAAGCGTTTGTTCCAGTTCTTGGTTACCAATTCTTAGTTACATGTGACTCATCCATATGACTCACTTTCTCTTCTACAGATTTCAGTCATATATTTGGAACATATGACTTCTTAAGTTAATAAATTATGAAAACGTTGTACAATATGCTTTGTATTTTAATTAAAAACAATAAACCATGTATCTGCATCCGTAGCTGCTACATTAGATTGAAAATGAAGAGCTGTGTTAGGGTGTTCTATGAGACAGAAGTAAGCGATACTGTAGAAAAGCCTGCATATATTGCTTCAAATTTGATTTGTAGTTTGGAAAGGTTATTATCGTTATTAATTTCTGCAAGAGGAAGCAAAGAGATTTATTTTTTATGCCCTAAATCTTCCCTCTTCATCCTCTTATCATCGGTGTTTGCATCCACAAGGAAAAGACTTTTCATCACCTGTAAATCTGGTGATCACAGTGCATTGCTTTTAAAAAAATTATCCTATCTGGGTTCAAAAATATTTTAGCCATTGGTGTGTTGCACTACCAACAACTTGTCATTGCTGGCCTAACCCACAGCTGAATCCATAGAAAGGAGAACAAAGGCATCAGCTTTATTTGGTTGTCTTTAAATTACTGTCTCATGTAACTACAGTATGAATAGCTGAAACATTATCTTACACAGCTCATAATGTCTGTAGAAAAAATAAGAAAACTTGAAAAAGTTTGAAAAAAACCAGGTATTTTATTTCAATTTTTTTTTAATTTGAGAAAATATCTAAGGAAATGCATGAGTTGTTTACAATATCTATCGGCTGCATTTTGCTTGAAATATTTTTTTCCTTTCTATACCATCCTACCATTCTAATTACTTTGGGTAAAGGTTTTCCTATTTATCTAAGATCAAACCCGTCACCTTAAAGAAAGGATAACAACAGGAACCAATATGAAAGAAAGAATCAGACCTTGTCTCTGTGTGTTTGCCTTGTAAAAATGTTTCTGGTGATTCTAAGCAACAGAATTACAGGAATATGAATGCAAAGTTATTTTATAAAATTACTAATCTGCCATAGTAAATAAACACCAGAATAAACAAATTTACCAGAATTATCTCAGTGGTTTGATGGTAGTGGCACACTAAGCCTTGAGAAGAGTGTCCCCTTTGCCTTTTGGTAATACTGCCACACACGCGATTACTCTTAAAAGTAGCTTATCCTGATGGATCCAAAGGAATGGATTGCATGGTGCTCCTGCACATCCTAATGAAGTTTGGAAAAAAAATTTGGCTAAATAATGAATGAACAAGGACTTCAGAAATGTCATTTTAGTTCTTCCTACAGCAAAGCAGCAATCACTCTGTGGAGTGATGGGGTGCATTTCTGTAGAACTGGGCAGTAACCATCCCAGTGTCTCATGACATTTTTATTTTGTTTCAAGGTAATGTTAATAATCCACAAAGAGGTTTTCAAATGAACTTGATTTCTGTCTTCCAATGGCAACAGTACTTAAATAATATTCTGGAAATTCTTAAAGATATTCATTTTTCAAAACCTGTTCCTATTTCAGCAGAAACATAAGTCCCAATATTGACTTTTGAATTAGAAAAGGTTCCAGAAACTCATACCATTTTACAGTTTTAAAAATAGTGCATTAAAAGTTAGCAAAAAGTAAGGAAAAATGAATTAGTGTTCATCAATTTAAAATGCTGAACTTCTATAATCAGCCATTCAAAGGATATTATATAATCAAGATGGTAGCCCCTTATTATAGCGTTTAGCTAATGGACTGCAGCTCTAGCAACTCTAATCATTAGTTTAGAGATTTGGCTATATAGAGATTGGGCACAAAATCCTTCTTTAATCTTCTTTCTTTCACTAAAAATTGTGACCATTGTAGGATATTAGGGTAACGAAGTGATCTTTATAATGGTTTTTTGAAAGTCCATTTTAGTAATATGAGTTGGGCAAATCTACTTTCTAGTCTTAGGATAGTAAATTAGATATTTACAATTGATGAAGAAGAAACTGTTCACTGCATAGTAACCTTTTAATACAGTGGATTTGCTTTATGCAGACTTTATATAAAAAATAGAATCTTTCATATTAAAACCATGCTCTTTTCCAATAGGTAATATAATTCTTGTATCTCTGACATAAATGTAAAAGATAGCTTTGAGTTTTCATAATTTGTGGCTGCATAACTCTGGTAATTTTTAAGTTTTCTGTAGCTGGTTTTTAACCAATTTAATGTTTACATGTGGGCCCTTCAACTGGTAAATGGCAGGACAGTACAGATAATAGTCTCATAGTATGAGAAATCTAAATTTTTCAGTGTACTGTAAGAGAAAAATATGGTTGTAATTTGTTTAATTTTGGCTCTGATCCTGGTAAAGATGGACTTTGTCTTATTGTATTTAGTTACTTTAGTAGACTTGTTAATCTTTATGCATACATGCCAGCTAAATCAGAACCACATAAATTTCACAAGTTCTAATTTTCATTTTAGTTTGATTTTTTTTCTTCCCCCCTACCGGTTTTGCCTGTTCTTCCCTAGTATTTAAGCAGTTTGATTTTAGTCATTGAGATGCGTGTAGGCAGAAGTAAACCCTGCCAGTCACTACTGGGATTCTGCTTGGCTCTATTTCAAGGCCTCTTCAGCATCTTCATCAATGGCTTGGACACAATCCTGAAGGAATATTGAGGAAGCTAGCAATGCTACTAAATTGGGAGGAGCTGCTGACTCCCTCAAAGGCAGAGAGACCTTGATAAATTCGGGAGAGTGATGTGTTTAAGAGCAGTCGTGATGGAGTTTAAGAGACACAAGTGCCAGGTTTTGCAACTGGGACAGGGCAACCCTGGCTGTAGGGACGGACTGGGGAATGAGAGGCTGAAGAGCAGCGCTGTGCAAAGGGCCCTGGGGGTCCTGGCCCATGGAAAGTTGAATGTGAGCCAGCAGTGCCCTGGCAGCCAGGAGGGCCAACCCTGTCCTGGGGGCATCAGGGCCAGCATGGCCAGCGGGGCAAGGGAGGGGATTGTCCCCTCTGCTCTGCTCTGCTCTGCTCTGGGGCGGCCTCACCCCCAGTGCTGCGGGCTGGTTTGGGTGCCACAATGTAAAAAAGTCATTAAACCATTAGAGAGGGTCCAAAGGAGGGCCACGAGGATATTGAAGGGTCTGAAGCCTTAGCAGAAGTGGTCTCACGTTGTGTCCGGGGAGGTTTTGGTTGGATAGCAGGAAAAAGTTCGTTTGGGCACTGGAACAGGCTCCACAGGGCAGTGGTCACAGCACCAAGCCGGACAGAGTGCAAGAAGCTTTTGAACATTGCTCTCAGGCACATGGTGTGATTTTTGTGGCCAGGAGTTTGACCTTGATGATTCTTGTAGTTACCTTCCGACTTAGAATGTTCTATGATTCTCTGATACTGTGGTGTATTTTACATTAATATAGCTACCTTACACCTTGTTTCCTTTAAACTTGATAATGTAATCTTCTCTGACTGAAGCAAAAAGACATTTTGAATTTCTTATTTTGAATAAGAAAGCACAGAGTAAATAAATATCACAAAGTTAATCTGGAAGAAAAAAAAAATTGTCACTACTGATACGAAAATGAAGAGCAAAAAAGTAGGAGTTTCGTCAAATCTTGGGTCCCAATTTGCCCGTTTTATTCAGCACATTTCAGTCATTCCAGAGGTCATAGTACAACAATACCAGTAGTAACAGAAGTATTAAATATTTAGGCATTAGGCATTTGTCTGAGAAGCAAGCTGGTTAGCTTTGTGTAGACTGTGGATGGAGAAACTGAGGAAAAAAAACCTCTTCCAAGTCGCTTGCAGAGAGGCGTAGTTCATTCTGATAATAGAGAGCAAAACCCCTCAGGCTCAGCTGCCGTCTTCTTTCTACTGAAGCTTACACAGCACATTCAGAATTCCTCTATCAGCATAGGAAATACCTGTGTTAGTTTCTCAGTTGTCAAATCTGTCCTGTGAGGACCAGGAGCTCAACTCAGCAATCCTGATGGGGTCCTTCCAACTCAGCACATTCTGTGATTCCTATTCCTGGTACTTTTACTGCGATTTGCTTTTCATTTGCTCCACCACTAGTCTTTTTGGCTTCACAAGACCACTGATAATGATCTGTATTTCATAGGAGTAGAGCCACAAGAATCTATGATTGCAGTTGATAATTTTTCTTGTTTGTGATCAAGTATTTGACGAACTTAAGCTTACATGGCATTTTTTCCAATAAACATTGCACCATGCTTCTCCAAATAGATTATCTCCATCCTGAATAAGTGGAAACATTTGGATAGCAAAAAAGCAAACAAGTCAAACTTTGTGGTTAAGTTGCTTAATTAATGTGCTGATGCAGACTAATACTGAGAAATTCTGCAACTAGCTCTCCAAGGCTCCTAGCATGCCTGGATACCTTTGTTAATATCCAAGACACGGTGAACAAAGAACAGTTCAATAATGCTATTTTGGACAATGATGTAATTCAGTCAAAATTAGACTTTTCTATTGGTTTGGCAGAGACTGAAACTCTTTTCACTTGGTAGTTCCCAGGTATGTGATGTGCATGTTGCTGTACTGGCAGCAGTACAGCAGTGCTGCCTGGAAAGCAGTTGAAGAAAGGTGTGGTTGACTGATCAGAAGTGTGACTGAGCTTTTATTGTTAATATTCCATGGTGTCAGCGTGAAATATGAATGTATTGTTTAAGATCCTTTTAAAAAAAAATAATAAAGTAATTGTAGTTCCAACCAATCTAAAGGTGTTAAGCTTTCAAAGAGATTAAGCTTTTTTTATGGTAAAAGTGAAATTCAGATGGTCCACATCAGCAGTGTGCCAAACTTAGCACTGTGCATGACAATGGTCTACAAGAACTTCATGCATTCACATTTGAGAAAAGAAGTGTGGGTAAAAGGGAAAATTGTTGCCTTGTTCAGACTCATGGTATTGTAAAAATCCCAAGGAGTTTTTGAGCATAATACATTTGGTACTGAGAAAGAAATACCAAAGAAGTTAGATTGGTTTGTAATAGAGCTGAGAATATTCACACATTTTGTGGAGTATGTATTTTACACATCATATAATTGGAAACAGAATTATAGGGTGAACTGCGAGTCATGGAAAAAGAATTACAGTAATTTGAACATGCTGTAGCTCTTTCTGAGGGTGGAAAGTAATAGAACTATCAAACTGAACAACAAAAAACTTGAATTTCTTGTATTATAGTTAAAAAGAAACATTCAAGTTTTATTCTTGAACACAAATAACAAATTTTCAGAATGCACATTTAAAAGAAGAAAAAAATCCCAGGTAAATTGAGTAAATTGAAGTCTAAAACAGTTATGTATAGTTTTCAGGCTGTTAACAATAAAAAATGGTATAGCAGAACCTTAGAAGGAACATAAATAACACCGGGGGCGGGGGGGAGTCTCTGTAAATGTTTCCAAGAACAAGGATTGGTATGATTCAAAAGTATATAATGACAAAGAAAATGAAACAAAAGAACTGTGTTTAGTGTTACACATACACAGTTCCTGAAATTAGGTGTATAAAATACTATACTAAGCTTAACCAGTGAGTGTGTGTTTTGATCTTGTGTATACTGCAAACAGTTTTTTCACCAGTGTATTCAGGCACTGCATAGAATAGCTTGTGCTTGACTGAAGTGTATTTTTAAGTTAGATGTCTAGTTTTCATTTGAAGACATAAAGAGGTAGAAAATGAATTACTTTTCTTGGTAGGTTTTTCCTAATAGTTACTTTGAATTTTTCTGGCTTTGGCTTCCAGCTATGGAGTTGTATTAAGCCTTTTTGTGCTAGAGACCTGTAGAAGCCCATATTTTTTCTCTCTGGAAGTGCTTGTATACTGCTGTCAAGTCACCTTTCAAATTTTCTTTGATGAACTGAGCAGACGGACACCTCTGAACATTTTTACAAGCGGCAGTGAAATACACTTTTTTTTTCCTTCCTCTGAATGGCCTGCGATCATTCTTTAAAATGCCAGCCCTCAATATCATTTACCATCCTATCATATTTTAGCTCATCACCCATAATTTTCTAATTTCTTAATGATTGATATGTTGTATAATGTGATTCCTAAATATAACTTCTAAGGAATCATAGTTATATTTATATTTGACTAATAACTTTTGCTTGAAAGCTGCTTTAGGCATATATCTCCTTATCCGTTCTAAATTCAAATTAGTCTAAGCTTTGGCAATACTGTATAGATCTAATAAAATCTTCATAGAATTATAGAATGTCTTGGATTGGAAGGTCATCCAGTTCGAACCTCGCTGTCATGGGCAAAGGCATCTTCCGCTACACCAGACTATTCAGAGTTCCATCCAACCTGACCTTAAATCCTTCCAGGGATGAGGCATCCAGACCTTTCCCTAAGCAACCTGCCCCAGCTCCTCACCACCCTCACTGAGAAGAATTTTTTTTTCTGATATTTAATCTAAACCTACTCTAGAACTGGTATCTTGAGTTCCACAATAGGCAAGTGCCAGTATATCCAATGATTTTTTTTTTTTCATTCTTTGTTTTTGTTAGGATCTAAGGATTTTCAGTATCATTCTTTTCTTTAGCATGGCTTAAAGAGTCAACACTTACAAATTGTATTTCCACAAACCTTACCATCACCTGAGTTTTTTATCAATATCCTAGATGTACCAGAAAATGTAATGATTATGATGCATCTCAGGATCACATATTGAGCTTTAAGAACAAAGCAAGCACTATATTTAGAGTGTAGGCTCATCTCTCCTAATATCTTAACCTCTTCAACAGCTTCTAATCAACAAATATTGAAGGAGTGAAGCAGAACAGAATGATCCTTTCCTTACATGTGCACTCAACAGCATTAGCAATTTCCTGAGGAATTACATTCCAGATCATTGTGCTTAATAGCCACTAATGGATTTATCATGCCTTTCCTAAGGACCTTAAATATCTGGCTTTTGTTCTGCTCACTAAGATATTCCAACAGGTCAAAGTAAAGACTGTATTACTGTTTTCATGTCTTAAAAAGCAATATTAATGCTTAATAAAGCTGTTAAAAAAAATCATACTCTACAGGACATATTCTGGGTCAACAATTTGTTTCTTTATGTTTTTGGGTTTGTTTGGGGTTTTTGTGTGTTTTTGGTTTTGTGTTTGTTTGTTTGTTTTGTTACTGCAATGAGTTGCCAAGATTCTTTTCTACTATGAATTTTGTTGTAGTTTTTGGGTCTATAAATTCTTAGAGCAGCTGAAGGGACATGGGACTCCTTTACCCACAAAAATACTTATAACATATTTATAATTGTGTGTTTATAATTGTGGCCTAGAAATTCAAAATGACTGTAGTTTACCCTATCAGTCTCCTTACTCACTGTATCTTGCTGATCCCTTCATTGTTGTAGTGAAGAGTTATTGACGGAGCAACAAAAATGGGTGCTTAAGGAGGGAAGGGGGCAAATGGCAATCATAGAAAAATCTCTTGCTGGAAATTCAGCCTCAGACTTAGTCCACTCTGATGCTTGAAATGACAAGCAATAAAAGGAGACAATAGAGGATCCTACCCAGAGGCATCTTCCAGCACTTTTATATTTTGACCAGCTGTTTCACGATGATGAGAACAATCCTATTTAAGGGTTAACTAAAATTGTCCCCAGATCACCAGAAATACAATTTGAACAGCTGTAGTGATAATAGTAATTCCTCCCAGGCTGCCCAACTAGTTTGTATGGTGCTTTTGGGCCATTTGACAATCATGGAATGAGAGGAGTGGGCAGGAATATGAAAGACAGTGAGGACAGCTCTATCTGTGCCTTTTGATACCGCTGCCCCAGATGCTGGCGGTCCACAGCACTGTAGAATCATTTCACATCTGTCAGTAGTTGGTTTCTGTTGACTTGTCAAATTGAAGTTTTGGCACGCTTGACTCCATGAAGTGTCCTTAACTTCGTTTTGAAGAGCAACCATAAGCCCAGGCTTGAAATGAGACCTCTGCTCCTAAATTAGGGTTTCTGGGCCTCCTGAGGGTAGCAATCTGTTTATTGTTGCAGACCTGGAAAAATTAATCAATAATATTTTCTTCAGCTGTATTGCTTTTCAAACTCATTCCAATTCTACTGGTAGAATTTACCTAAGATCAAGAATCTGTTGAAGCCTGGAAATGAAAAAATTGGGTAGATGCTTTCAGTTATCTCCTATAACTTTTGCTAACTACAGCTCCAATTTCATTCCTTCCTTTCTCAGATTTCAATTCTGAACCTAGCCTTCACTGAAGTGGCAGAGTAAGAACTAAACTAAAAATTAAAACTAAGGTACTTTTGTCTCCTGATGTCAGCTGTCAACTTTGCTCATCTGCCTGATAAGATTTAGCAATGGTTCAGGGCTGCATAACTCCAGTCTCTCTAAACCTGAGCATTTACCTCAGTTCTATTTCTTATCTTTTAATACAGACTTGACATCCTCTTTTGCCTCTTCTAAAACTGAAAATAAGATGTTCAATTCATCTACTGGTTAATCAGCTAGTCTCTGTACTCTTACTTTCCTTGGGTATTTTAATCTTCATTTACAGTGACAATACCTGCTGAGACTCTGGTGTGTCCAAGTTACGTTTTAGAAGTTAGCAGCATTGTTTGGTTTTATTTTGGAAAGTCATTGCTAATATCTAGTGCTAATACTATTTGCCTCTCATTAATAACCTTAATGGATTTTACAGTGGTTTAATCTCCCTTGTTTTGTCCTTCAAGCAGAACCTTTTTTTGGTAATGAATGGCTTTTCCAAGTTAAGGAATTACTATGTTCGGTCCTTGCAGATTGCATTGAAAGGATGACATTCTACAAACTTCTGTCAGCTTATTATTATTCACATGTCTTACTGTGCCATCTGTGTTTTGAGCTGATTTTTATTTCAGAAATTGTTTTTCCAAGAATTCTGAGTGAGTAGCTGGATTTTTTTGTGTTGGTCTACGCTAAACCCCTTGAAATCCACAGTGTCATTCATTGACTTGCAAACCTCGTAGCTGTTGCTGTCAGCACAGGGCTGTTACAGGAGCTCACAGATCAGCCATATCCAGCTCCATCCATAGGTGTAGCTCCTGCCCTATGTGTGCCAAACAGTCTTATGGGTGCTGGGGACCTCTCTGACCCCTGAGGCTGGTAGGAAATGCAAAGCACTGCTTATGTGGACACCCACATCTGTTCCCCAAAGCTAGTTACAATACTTGCTCAAATGACAAAGCAAGTGCAGCTTTCTGTGGTCAAGTAAATATCAATATGGAGGTAAAAATAAATCATAAAAAATATGCTCACGTTTTCTGAATCTATGAGAACAACAAAGTCATTCATATATGCAACTACATATTGGTTCATATTACATAATATTATCCAATAGTAAAATGTGCCTTTAATCTGTTTAAACATAAAATTTGTACATTAAAAAAAAAAATCAGATAATGTAAATGAAAATAGACTTTTTTCCACTCTTGGGAAAAAACCCCACAAACCTAGATTTATAAATTATTGTTTTACATAATTATATAATGTAATTTTCATTAGTATTAAACAGAATGGGGATTTTTTTTCTGAGACAAAACAAAAGACAGTCATTTTATCTGCCAACTGGTTTAAGGGAATACCTGAAACACTGGTGAATTGGAGGTGTCAATGAATGCTTTGAAATGCCAATGCCATATTACAATGAAGAAACATTATTTTAGCAAAATGAAGTAACATTGCATGATCTAATGAGTTTCCCAATGAAGAAATATAATTTTAGCATAAAGAATTATCACTTCCACTGTCAGGACTAGAAAGGAACTGGAAATCCTGCTTCTGTGTGAAAAATCAAGGGTTTTTTTCTCCAAAGGGTTTTTCAGTTGCATTTTGTAAAAGGTATGAAGGAAGGTATTTGCAGTATCAATAATGTGTAAAATCAAGCAAAAATGGTTTCATTTCTTTTACCAAAAAGATATGTAATTTGAAGTACTAATATTTTTTTTGGTACAGAAGTCTGTTTTATTCAAATAGGTTATTGTCTTCTTGAAAACTGTAAAAAATAATATATAATTCCTTTTGGAATGGATTTTTTTGTTATTTTGTGATTAATTTCTCACATGCTTTAGTTCTTTTCTTCAGAATGTTAGTGTAGACGAAGAGAAAATGAAACATTCCTTGGAAATAATAAGTTGTCAGATTTTTCTTTTGTTTCCCGTGTGGCATATGGACATGTTTAAAACATAAACTAATACTGCTGGAGAATGCATTTAGAATATAGATAGGTCAGACAAAAACAGTTTCAAAACTAATTGAGTCCAAAGTGTACGAAGATAAATGGTTCATTCTCAGATTTTATCTTCTGGAGATTCATAAATTCCACTAGCAAACACAAAGGTATATTGCAAAGGATTGTATTTTTAGCCGTATCTGTCAAGCCAAGAGATAGGAGTCTGATAACAAGACCAGTTACTCCAGTACTGAAATAGGATGTAGGAAGCTGATTTTAAAAGTCTTGGTTCTTACTTTAAACTTACTCCATACATATCTGCGTATTCGATGAAGAACCCTTCAGATAAATACTGGTACCTGTTAGGAATGATGAACTTATGGAAATATTCCCTCATGATTTAATCAGTTATCATTTAGCACTGCTGATGCTAAAACCATCAAACACAATTTTTCTGGGGGAGCAGGAGGCAAATATCCATAAACTTCTTGAAATGCAGAAGGAAGTATATGAACAAGCCACTAATAATCTGGTAATAATGAACTAAGGAGGTATTTTCATTCCATACATGCTAAAGTATGTTAACCAGAAAAGGAATGTCAAAGAAGGCATACACTTCTGATTAAAAAAAAAAAAAAAATCTAGAAAAATGTTAACAACTGATGAGGAGAAGACTGAAGTATTTAACAATTTTGTGCCTCAGTCTTCACTGGCAGCTTCTTCTCCCATACTTCTCAAGTGGATGGACTGCAAAATGGGGGCTAGGGAAGCAAAGTGCTTTTTACTGTAAGATAAGATCAGGTTTATGTGAGGAACCCGAATTTACATAAAACTTGGAGGTATGCATCCTAGAGTTCTGAAGGAATTGTCAAATGTAGTTTTCAAGTCAGTCTCTGTGATACCTGAAAAGTCGTGGCAGTCAGGTGAAGTCACACGTTAGTGGAAAAAGGGAAGGTGGTACCTATCTTTAAAAGGGGTAGAAAGGAGGACCCTGGGAATGACCTGACCTCTGCAGCTGGGAAGATCCTAGAAGCTGTGCTAAGACACATAGAGAACAGGGAGGTGATGTGAGACATCCAGCACAGCTTCACCAAGCATGAGTCCTGCCTGACCAACCCACTGGCCTTCTCTGACAGGGTGACTCCATCAGCGGACTAGAGGCGGGCTTGCTGTAGGCAAATGTCAATGCCTACACGTCATTTATCTAGAGTTCTGTAAAGTCTTTGGCACAGTCCCCCACAACATCCTTCTCTCTAAATTGGAGAGAAATAGTTTTGATGAGTTGATGATTATATGGATAAGACATCTGATGCTGTTCACACACAGACACACACACACTCTTTGGTGAGAAGGCATGAACTATTTATTTAAAAAGATCTGACTCTATTTTATAGTATTTTTACAAAGGCCAGGGATTGGGGGAGAAGGTTGACGCCTCTCCCCATCCCATTGATCAAGACAACTGTCCATCAGCTGTCCATATCTCTAAGAACAGGAATGAAAACTATCTTGAATTGATGAAAACATTTGCTACTGTTTACAACACCAGAGTGTGAGAAAAACCCAAACCATGAAAACTGTGAAAAGAAGAGAAGGCTGAAAAAATCAGGGTGACAGATATCCTTAACTATATCCTCAATTCTACCTAGGAAAGTTTCCTTCATAGTTGAAAAAACAGGAAAAAAAATTCTGAAAATCATAAGCGCATCTAATTTTTGCTTTACATATATATGCTTTGTATCAGCTACAACATGACAGCCAAAACCTTTGAAGTTCTCACAATGTTCCAATTCATGCAACTCTGAAAGTATCCTATTTTGCAATTAACCTAACATATATATTCCCAGGCTGCTGCTGAATAACAGCAAAAATTTCAAAGTTGCATTCAGTAAGTGCCTTGCCTGCTCAGACATTTTCTCCCAGATGCATTCAGCTGGTAGACAGTGATATATGATAGCTTCTTTTCAAACAGGAGGAGCAAATGATCTTTCCTTTCTATATATTTCTGATACTAGTCAAAAGAATAGGAACTCTACTCAACATGTATATTCAAGAGGTTGATTTTTGCCAGCAGAGAAATTTGGTCTAAATTGCTAAAAAGGAAGTTTAAGGGGATACGAGAAGTTCTGTGTGGAGAATCCAAAACCACTGATTATCATCCGTTGTGGTTGCTTTTTAAAATTTTTGATTAGGTATTTTTTTATTAGTTACTCATAGAACAGTTTGGGTTGGAAGGGATCTTAAAAATCATCTTGTTCTAATCCCCCTCCCATGAGCAGCGATACCTTTCACTAGACCAGGTTGCTCAAGTCAGGTCTCATGGTGTCCATAATTGTCGTGGACAGTTTATATTGCTTTTACTTGCAGGTTTGATGAAGGCAGCAGTAATTAGGACAAATGAAACAACAGGGAATACATAATTCTGTTCTTGGAAGTGTCTCAATTTACTTTGATAAATGGGATAGAGAGAAAAGCCTGACTCATCTGGAAATAAGAAGTGTGGAGAGAAATGCTAGATAAAGCTGTATAAAAAACACATAGTTTCATGCCACTGAACATGGGGTAAAATGACCATGGGATATCTGCTATCTGTTCTTCACATGCTGAAAGGCACTGTGTTTCTTACTGTCGTGGGGGAAGATCCTGAAAGATATGAAGGAGAAGTTATGAGAGTACTAAGAATAAAAGCATGTCAGGTCTCGGACTAATAAAGTCTGGCATAAAATTTAAAATACTCCTTCTTATTGCAATATTGATTCATAAAGCGGACTTGGCACTGAGCAAGTTCTGATAAAATATGGAGATATAAGCAGTGAAAGCATCTGATAGGTTGGTGTTACGTTAGGGATCCGTGACATCAGAGTCAAGAGTGGACTTGGAACTTTACCAGTACAGCCTTGTGCAAGCTGTGGGCAGAGAAACCCTGCACCCACATCTGTCCAGTCACTGTGTGAAGCAGGGACCAGAGGGCAATTTCAGGCTGGAAGGGATCTCAGGGGGTCCAGCTCCATCCTGCTGTGAGCAGCAGAATCAGCTCTGAGGTCAGACCAGGTTCCTGAGGGTTTTATTCTGTTGGTCTGTCAAAATCCCCAGGATGAAGAGTGCACAGCCTTTCTGGGTAATCAGCTCCACTCCATGACTGTCCCGTAGGAACCGTACTGGAAAGTGTACTTGGCACTAGTGGGATGTGTTGGAAGGGAAAGGAAACAGGTCTTTACCTGTTCTATATGGAACTGCTAGATACAATGCTGCAAGCAGAAATGTAAACCCACAAGATGTGTTTGAAATACTGGCACACCTGCACATTCTGAGCAAAATAGGAGTGATGAGAATGCCTGCCCTTCCAAGGATTTACCATCCGCTATTTGCAAATGACTCCATCTGGTTTAATGCCAGGAGAGTGCCAAGAAAATAAAGGTTTATTCACCATCTGTCACTCCCACGTGTGAGCTTTTGAAGGTGCTTTTGAATTTGATGACACTGATTCACAGCTCAGTCCAGTACATGAGTCATCATGAAACTGAGGACTTGAAGCATAAATAGCAAAATACAATATTAAGTTTTTAGCTTGCGGACTTTCAAGTACTGAGGCCACTATTTTCCTGATAAGGAAAACTCCAGTTTGTGTGATACTTAGGATTAGTAAATAGTAGTATTACGACTGAATTTCATTCATATGTGGATATGCTGAATGCAAAGCAAGACGAAATAAGTAGCTTGGATCTTAAGAACCTGATCAGGTTATTTAGTGGGGGGATCTTGTGTTCTGTGAAACATCTGCACACACTGCAATCTTAAATTTAAGTATTAAAAATGAACCCAAAATGGAGCCACAGAAATGGCAAGTTCTGCTCAGGTATAGGAGGGTGTAGCACAAGGAAGAGCTTTTGTGCTAGACTTCAGCAGTTCCTGCTAGAATCATAATCTTAAGTCATCCTGGATATCATCAAATACAAGTTTTTTTCTGAGAGTTCTTCCTCATCCTCTTATGGTGATAAGTATTGGGAAGAACTTGTTCATAAGGCTTTTATCAGCATAAATACAATAAATACAAGGAGCAGTAGTCATTGTAGATCCAATTTTTTGAGTTGTGACTGCACCCATTATTTCAGCGTAGTTAATGAGCCTCTCTGATTGAGACTTTAATTCTGGTGTGTTACATCCAGATTTAATAGAATAACAGTCCTCAAGGCTACAAGTATATAAAGAATATCCTGAAGTACAGGTATTCATTTACATGGAATATGTGGTTGATGGTGTGTAATGGACTTTCAGGCAGTTGCAACTTCAGTAAATAATTTTGATTCTCCCAGCGGCTGTAATATTTTTTCCTAATGATTTAGAGGTAAATAAGTTCAGCTATCATCCAACTTCAAATAAATCTAAGTTAAAATCTACAGTGTTTACATGAAGCACTACTGGTTCTTTCCAGGGAATCCAGTCAGGATGAGCATGAAAGAGGTTTCTATTTGTCTGTCTAACTGCTCCATCCTAGGCCTTGCACTGAAAATCTTGATAGCTCCATCTAGGATAAGGAATCCCTATAGATTTATGAAATTCCAAGACAGGTAGTTTCCTCTCACAGTCACAGCAATTATGAGAAGGTATCTGTGCCTTACACACTGTCCTGGTGGTCTCTTAGTCTTTCTCTTACTATTTTGCATGACAGGGTGCCGTGTTAACAGTATGAAAGCTCAGAATCTGTAGTACATTGCAGACTCAGTCAAGTTCTGGGATGATACTAGAGGAAAGTGGAGTGTCTCAGGAGAAGTCCCAGGAGATGGTCAGCCACTGTATTCTCAGGAAGGAATGCAAATATATGGATGCAAGTGGTAGCCTACAGAACTTTAGTTAGAGACACTTGTGTAGCAGTGGGTTCTGAGATCATTCTCATTTGACTTTATGAATATATAATGGACACCTTCACTTCTGCCTAGACCCACACACCTTTTCCCAGTAGGAAAATGATCCAACATTGAAGCAAGAGGCTTGAATAAACTTTGATTGGGGAATTGGAGGACCATAAATATGCGCAGGACACGTGTATAAATTTACCTGTACACAAATGCATGCTTGGTTGTAATCAAAAGACACAACCTGCTTTTTGAATTCTATATTTCCTGCCTTACTCTTAGCATAGGGAAGTCTAGGTCAAGTAGTTCCCAGTAGCCACAGGTATCTATGGGTGTAAATGTTATTTAAATAAAAGAGGAGCTGATGCTTAAGGCACTATATTTTAACTAGAAGTCTCAAAATACCATCTTTGCTAATAACTTTATATGACCTTGAGCAAACTGTACTTATCCTAAGAGAACAGTGCTTAATTTTACACATGTTCCTCGTCATGAAGTTCAACTGGACCATTTTAATGAACAGTGTGAAGAGAATTGTCATTGAACAGAGATGGGGTTAAACAGTTGCCCCCAGTCTAAAGAAAAAAAGAAAAGGGTAATATTTGTTATTATTCTCTTAATGTCACATATCTGTGGCTTTACATCTGCAAAGTGTGGATAAAGGGCTTTTTTATTTAATTTGTTTTGCCCAGTTACACTCCAGTCCACCTACATACATTGGCAAAATGTATCCCTCCACGGTTTAAAGATGTACTGATCTTGACTGATCAGTTAGGAAGTCCTTACAGGATCAGGTGTTAATTTGTGAGCCCTTAGAAAATGTACTTGGGATAGCAATTACTTAATATATATACAAGGCTAGACACTACAGCAGTGGAGCCACAAAATCTGTATTTATAATTTTAATCCAAGTAATGCTCCAGTTCTCACCTGTACAATATAATGAAATTCCAAAACACAAGTTTTGTTAAGAGAACAAACCAATACAATAGTTAGAGCAAAATGAGCCCAGGTTTTTCTTCTAACTAGATTAGCTATTGTAACCTGCTGGAGGCATATTTTCATACCCTGAAAAAAGCAGTGATTCACTAGGGTCTGCAGAAGTCATGCCTTGAAGAAAATTGCCTGTCAAAAGAATAAGAGTGTGTATTTTACTGTATGGAATCTGGTTTGCATTCTAAAGGAGTTTCCCAGGACGCTCCCTTTATAATTTTTGGATCTGAGTTAATGTGAAAATCTTTTAAAATTTGCATCTCAATTGAAGCCTTTAAATAGAGGTTTAGATTTAACACGAGGAAAGACCAGGTTCTTGCAAAAATACTTTATTGTTCTTTTGATGAATAGAAATGTGTATTTTCTTGACACTCTGTAACTTTCACAGAAAAAAAAAGCCCACAAAGGTTTGCGAAAACAGTTTCTTAAAGGGACGTTTGGCAATTTTTTTTGAGTCCGGAGCAGTAGTTAATTTTGTTATTTCCCTGAGGAGGACGATTTGATGAAGTAGTTCTCAGAGGCAGTTGTAAAACTATTTTGTTGATGACATTATTCATTCTTCCCAAGTTTCCTAAAGCATGCCTTTTTGACCTATACACTTGTTCTTTCCTTCCTGCGGTTCTTGGAGGGATTTGTAATGCGCAGTGTACATTTCAGTGGTAGGAAAAGTTGTCAGTTTCTAGATGAGGAAACATAATAACACTTCATCATATTATGTTTGGTAAGCACAAAGCTCCTAGGGAGATACTGCTAGCCCCATGAAGTACAAATGAAATATTTGGGATCATGCTATACCGGCAACTCCACAAAATACAGCCACTGCACAAGAAATAATAATTTCTGTGTAAATGGTCGAGTCTGCTTATTTCATCAAATAAGGATAAAAGAAAAAAATATTTCAGAATTCCTTCAGCTTTGAGGAGTACTAGAGCATAAGGGTGCAAAACCAGACTGTTTCTGAGTTACTGGAAGGGATTCTTAATTTAAGAAAGATGTAATTCTTAAAATTTCAGTGAAAAAAACATGCTACTATAATATAAACAAGAAGAAATAAAGGTCAAGATTAAGATCTAGACAGTTCAGTTCACCTTGGTGGAGTAAGTCATCACTGAATTACTTGTTTTAAATTTGGCAAATGAAACAATTTACTCTTGTTGTACACAACATTAAAAAAAAGAAAAAAAAAAATCCTGCCACAAACCAGTAAATTAAACACTCCAGTGTAACATTGAAACCCCTGATGGTTGAAGCACAGGAAAATGAGAAAGGGACATATTGTGAGCAAAAAGATTAGATGTGTGTTACAAAATAATAGAAGTGTGTTAATGAAGACAAATTGTATAGTACAAGATTTTCAATTTCATAGTACCCTTATGATGTTTTTCACTACTTAGCGGGATGTGCTACAGGCTTAGAACAAGTCATTAGATTTTTTTTTTTTAGATTTATATGCAGACCTGTGTTTTCCCAGGGCTGTGCGTTGCTTTATAATGCATAGCTTTATAATGTATTGCTTTGCCCTATAACTCTTACTGGGGAAAAGTGTAATTATTTTAGTTTGGTCTTGCACTGAGGCCCCAGCATTCTCTGTCCTGCACCTCCTCTGCTACTACTTAATGTATCAATACATTACAGACTTTTCATGGAAATAAATCCTGGTGGTTTCTGTCAGTCTTCAAGCTTCATGTCCCAACAACCCTGATCATCATATCTGAGATTTCTTTTCTGTGAAGTGTTTGAATTCATGATTTTATCAACTATGTGTATTGCTACTTTGGTGATATTGTTAATGTTTTTTAGAAGCTGCATTAAAACCTAAATCTTAACGTGCACAAGAATAACAGAAGCAACCTGAACAGCCTGGGTAATATCTGCAAAGCAGAGCCTGTTGTCTCAAAGATTCTAGGTATTTGCATGTCCAAAGGTCAGTCTGAGATACCCAAGGGAATCCCTAGGTAAGAAGAAAAAAGAATTTCAAAACCGATTTGTTGTGAAATAAATCAGCCTGTGAGAGTTTTCCAAACGTCATACTCAATTCATGCAGTTGTGGTCTTTACTGCTGCCTGTAAAATAAAATTACTGTGAGGCTTCATGGGACATAAATAATTAAAAGCTGCTTTTATTGGCCAAGTCAAAGGCAGGGTTAAGTAGTCTTAAGTGTGCACCCTGGTAATAGGTGAAAAAGTTTCTGTGTGGAAAAATGTAATTATTTGTCTTATTGATAAGACAAATATGCATATAAAAAGAATTTAATTTTGCCATTACTGTTGCTAATGTTATTTTTAAATTCTTTGGTAGTTATCTGTTTGTGTCAAGCTGTTTCTAATTTATGGTATTTTAGAAAAAATTTTCTTTCTTTTTAGAAATTTGTTGACTTTTCAGCATACCGTGACTCATTAAGTACAAGGAGAGATCATATTTTCCTGTTTTCTTGCCTCCCTAAAGAAGAATATCTGCAGCACAAGATGAATGTTCCTTAATGTGTGTGAGTCTCCATACCCCCAGATATCTACTATTAAACTCCAGTGTTATTCAGTGTGACTGTGCAGTTCCTATCATAGCAGCTTTGCAGGGACTTCACCCCGGGTGACTATTAAAGGGAAGACTGAATTCGGGATTAGCATGTTGACCTCCAAGGTGCTTAGCTTTGCATCCTGAATACATTTCTGACTTACTGACCCGTATCTACCATGGTGGATTTCCAAAATCTTTGCTGGGAATATACTTCTATTCAGTAAGACTTTTAAAAAACCTTTGAGATTTTTTTTTTTCCCACCGGAATTCATTAAAGACTTTAATGTCATCATATTTAGCATTTTTTGTGTGTGCGTCTTTGCCTTTGAATCTCCCAGAAAGCCAATATGAATTAATCAGAATCATACCATGTACTACTTTCCTTAATCTTTTTTTCCCTTAGCTATCACACAGGAGCACATCAGTTTTAATGTTATGTGACAGTGCTTTGGGGAATCTGCATTCAAGCACTATTTTCTTACAGTTATTCTTTTATTTCATCCACATTTCCCAAAATCTATTGTATGCCTTCAAGAAACCACGGTAGGCCTGTGCTATTAGATATATGCACAGGACTCCAACCTGGCTTTCCTTCTAGGGAACAGGGGACGCAATTTATTTGATGGTGTTTAAAGAGAAAATAAATCCTTACCATTTGGAAGCATTACTATAAAACAAAGATGAATTTTTTTTTGTAATTTCAGAGGTTGGGGTAATTTTTTTGTGCTGTGCTGTAGGATGTGCATTGGTTTGGGAAGCAGTGAGAGAATTATCAAGAATCAACCAGGAGCTCACACGCTGATGAAAAATGATGTGTTGAAACCTCCTGGTTCTTTTCAGAATGGGCTGAAAGTTAACTTTTTTTTTCAGCAAATTTTGGGTTGCATATTATTTTCTTATCTCTTTTATCTTTTCTTTTCAACTAGTGGCAATACTTTTTTCCATCACCATTGCCAGATTACGTTTTTGCTGACTGCTTCTTTACAGGTGACAAATTCCTTCTTGGCTGTGCTTCAAGAGAAGATGAAGCAATAGCTGTTTTAAAGAGGCTTGAGATGACATAAAAAATGAAACCAAGTTTAAATCCTGTCATGTTTCTGTTACAATACGTGTAACACTAAATAAATAGTGTAATACCAAGTAAATAGTGTAACACTAAATAAACCAAAGAACCTCACGTACAGATTGTACTTTAGAACCTACATGCAGAGAGTGTGTTTTGGTGTGCGTTTTAGGTTAAGTCAGTGCTTTATAGATGATGGACCTGGTTAGTTTAATATTTCATAGAATGAGTTGTATTCTTATAGCTTACATCTTGCTGATAAGTTCAACGAGAAGAGGTACTGAAGTCAGTAGTGTTCACTACTCTGGAAGTAAAATGTTAAAGGTTATATTCATTACTATGTCAAAAGGCTGGAAATCACAAAATGTCAGCTAACTCTGTAAGATTATGACAAAATTAATTAGGGCAAAGTATACTGGTTATGGCCCACTGCAAATGACATTGTTGGGTAAGTTTAAACAATCACAGAGATAAAGATGACAAAGTGCAAACCTATCAAATAATACTCTGTCATCCCTAAATTACTTCTACTCATGCTTGATCTGGGCAGGGATAGCATCTGTTCTGTACTTCGCCTTCAAGGAAAGCTCATAGAGTAAAAGTTGAATAAAAGTTAATTTTTAGGCAATTTCTGATATCTTTTAAAGATAATAAGGTGCTCTAAAGTTAGGGCATGTAGAGAAGATTCCAAGTTATATAATGCATAGTCTTTGGCAAGAGCCATCATCATTACATTTTGTAAAGTAGAAGGAGAATTTGAAAACAATGATTTTTTTTTTAAAGTGAGTGGTGCATAACTGCACCACTATATATATAAATATATATATATAAATTTAAAAAATAATGTGTTTCTATGGTTTGGAGTAGGTGGTAGTTTTTCTGTGAGGTATTTTTGCTTTACAGTATGGGAGGTTTTCAAGGAAAATCTCAGGCTCTCTCAGTAGCAGGTGGGATTTCCAGTGCTCTCAGAAGTCTCTTCAGTTTAGAACTCAGGTATGGGGAAGCAAAGATGATTGTAAACCAAATACGTCTAAACCAGTAGTTCCACTTTTCTCTCTTCTCTTCCCTGCTGAAAAGTAGAGTGGCTTAGGACTCTCAAATTGTACATCTGTTGCCAAGAGCCGTTTAACCGCAGACTGGGTCTCAAATGTCCTCAGTGTGGGTAAGCACAGCCAGTGTCCCAAGGTGATCACTCTTAGTATTTCCTGCAAACAAGAAGGCATTTAAATGTTCCCAACCAAAGTTCCTGATACCTACCTGCCTCTGTTCAAATCCTTTTCTTCAAGTTTCGTTTTAATGTTGAAAGCCAAAATGCTTTATGTAACACTGTAAAATTATCAGCTCTGCAGGTTTTATCCCCCCACTCTGATTTTGTGTTGATTTTAAAGACAGCTACTGGGAAAAGTAATGCTTGAGCTTTTTGGTTTCATCAAGAAACATAAATCTGACTTTGATCTGAAATCTGAGAGTATATTTTTGGCACCAAAAATTACGGGAAGGTAAATTGCAGGTACCAGTGCAAAACTTTGCTTAATACTAGTGCAGCTAAATCCAGGTTTGGCAGCTACTGCTGAGAACACAATATTTAGAACAGTGGTTTGAGTACTTCAGTCTGATGAGGCTATTAAGCACAAAAGATTGAAGCACATGAACAAGATGTTCTAGCAGAAATGTTGCAAGTTACTTCATATCATATGTGCCTTTTTATTAATGAAACGAAAAATGAGCTCAGAATAACATTCTAACCAAAATATAATTTAGAAGAAAATGGAATGTATGAATAATGCATGGGATTCTTAAGTAGTCTACCATCGATGTTAAAAAAAAGTTAGCTTATTGGTACTTAGATTTTCAGCAAAGGCAAAAAATACCTGTCAATAGATTATATTAGAATAGGATGTTTATACACAACAATGTTTGAAAATAGAAGTCAAAATATTTTAATGTGTTATTATTATTAACATTCTGTTAATGTTTACAGCCAGTCATATAGCATTGTAATGAGCAAATCAATCATTCATATTTAAAGTATCCTTGAAGTATATATCTTTCCAAGCTCAAGCATTACGTGGATCATCCAAGCCTATTTATTAATCTCATCTTTGCTACCTTTTCAGAAGTTTGCATTTATACCAGAACTTTGAAAATTTGTATATGCACCTAGTCTTTGATACTGCAGGAGCAAGTGTTTAATTCTGTCACTTTGCTTAGTCCAAATGAAGTGAAGTGTATAAGTATTAGTACTCTGATTTTAATTATTACTACTTTAATATTCTTGTGTCCTTAATCAGGCAAAAGGTTCATTGTCTTTGGTTTGGCTGTGCCCTTTAAGCACTGGTATAGTAAGCAAACTTGTAAAAGAAAGTTGTAACTGGAGTGTAGCTCCCAGAAGATAGTTTCCAAAACCCTGTCTGTAATCCTTCTATCCTTTTTTCTTCTATATCTGAAGGTTTTCAAAACATTTATTTTATTTTCTGCTGGTTTGCCTTTTCCTTCCTGCTATATCACTAGACAATTTTAGTGTGGCAAATTACTGTGGCAAGTATTTAAGTTTTAGTCATAATTTCAAGCAGAGCTGTCTTGTTGTTATAAATTGTAAATATACATCATGTTCTGTTTAAAAATATTCAGTGTGTTGAAGCTGGCAGAAAGAAGTTATTTTATCCTCTTTGTTTAAAAATAAGGAATATGTTTTATTTCCTCTCTTTGAGGTATCTCCAGAGAAAATAAAATCAGTTGCATATAGTTTATCTTATTTAGGAATAGATTATTTTGAAGTGGGAGCTGAGTGGAATTTATCTCCAAGGAGATATTACCTTGTTTTTATTAAACTCTTGGAACATAAAGAAGTGGATGTTGACTGCAAGAGGCCAGCCAGTGTTGATCCTGATCCCAAAGCACCACTAGTAACATGCATGTAATATGCTATAGACGGTAATCCATCACACCCTTGAAGTCCTTGGAAGCTTTTCCAGTTAAATCTCTTCTATTCTTAGAAAACTGAAATCTCTTTTTTAAGTTAGAATTTGTTTGGCTTTTTTTATTTTTCTCTGTTCATCATCTAAATTGAATCTTAACCTCATCAGTTTCTAGAGCCCGTCGCCATAATCAGTGGAAACATAATATATTCCTTTCCTTTCTGGCCTTTTTATATGTTTGAGTATCAGCTTCTTCCCTATGGGTCTTTCATCTTGTTATGAATAACTCCAGTTTATGCAATTTATAAGATACATCTTATAAATTGTGTAAATTTATATGCAATTTAAATTTTCTAGACCTGGAGTTATTTCCAGTGTTTTCTTGGACTGTCTCTAATTCATTTGTATCAGTCTTTAAATGCAATGTGCAAGCCTAAATGCAGTAATGAGCTGGGAAAAGCATAAAGAAATAACTTCATGTGTTCTAAAGGCTCTTTAACTGTAGATAAAGAAACCTTTTGCCATTTTCACTGCAGCATGTCTCACATGTAATCCATTATATCCCACAGGTAATTTCCTGGAACGAAATTTTCTCTGAGGTCCTTCTTTTTCACCCTGTATCTATGCAATCTGACCCAAATAGCCTGATTCATCTGGAGAAAATTGTGTACCTGAACTTCTCCTTAGTTCTTGCATCTCATTTTTTTCCAGATAGTTTCTCTGACTCGGAGTAGTGCAGAAACACATTTTCTGAAAGTCTTCAAGAAGGTTTCCAAGGATGAAGTAGTGTAGAAATGGATTTATCTATATGCAGAGATATTCACTAGGGGATTGGGTATTCCATCCAATTCATGATGGGACATCAGCCTTCTTTGACCCAGTTCTGCAGATGTACTGCGGTTGCTCTGATAGATTACTTTGCTTAGCTGTGTATCTCTGAAAAATCTACTTTACTTTGCCCTCTGTAAATACTTTCTTAGCACTTAGACTGTACTTATGCCCTTAGAAAAGATGGGCATGTGGTGTGAAAACAGCTCAAAGCCACTGCAAAATCAATCTCAGTTGACCTATTTCTAGAAGAATTTCACTGGAGGGGAGGAAAATTGGAGTATGTTAATAATCTCTAATTATCCTTCTTTATCGTCAAAGACCCCAAATCTTCCTTATCTTTCCCTTTCCTGTCCTTTCCCCTGAAACAGTCCTGTAGCTTTAACTTATTTCTAGTGATTAATATGATGGTTTTTATTACTATTAGATGTGATTAATATAAAATGTGACAGGAAATATATGTTGTTCTTGCAAGTATATTTGCATTTTAAGACATTTTCAGAAGGGCAAATGACACCAAAATTATTATGTGTTAAACAAGTAATTATAGGTTAAACCAGTGTTGTGAACATGCAGTACAAGAAATATATCTGGATAAAAAATTCCAGATACTTAATTTAATGTGATCTTTATTTTTCTTCAGTGATATGCAAATTTTAGAGTTATGTGTAGACACTATGGAATTTCCAAGCTCATTCGTTAAGGAATGAACATGTACCTCAATGTAAAGTTTTCTGGCTCTTGGAAAGTCTGAATTTATAACAAAATATAGCTTACTGCACATCTAACGTCTGTGGGTTTCATCAGTATCTGTTCAAATTTGGAATACCCTACACAAGAAATCAAATACAGAAGTAGGCCTGTAACGAATTCAGTCATCATCTGAATTTATTAGTGGTTTGTTAAACAGTTCATTCCCTAAGTTTCAGTAAAGCCTTAGCTCTTGTATTGCATATGTAGTGTCTATATTCAAATATTTTTAGAATATTCTCAATATTCAAAATTAGAACTTGTTTTGTGATTCAGGGTAAAGATATGACCCTCCTAAATTTGGATTTCAGCTCTTGAGGGGTAAAGACTGTTTTAACCTTGAAAATGTAGCTTTAGATTATTTTTAGTGGGCTAGAGAGAGCTAAAAATTATGGTTATGGAAGAGCATCTAAACATAGATAACACAGCTGTGAGAACTCATTCTTGTTTATTTCTCATAGAGGGTAAATCTTGGTTAGTGAATTTCTCCTGCCCAGCCTGCTCAGCATTGACTCTTATTTTTTCATAACAGGTGGGTGAACAGAATAACCTGACTCAGTAAATGCTTTTCCCACCCTACCTAATTTGGGAAGTTAGAGGAGCTTCAGAATGTGAAATCAGGCATGTTAACTGGCGAAGCCCATCAAGCATAAGGAAGAGCAATGGAATGTCCTCACTGCTACTGTTGATAATATATTCAGAGCCTGTCACTTCCTGATCAGAAAATATGTTCATTGAGATATTGTGCAATTCTATCCATTTAAATTAGCTGCAGGTTTTATACTTGGCTGCATGAGTGCAGGTGTCATGAAGGCTTTCACAGAGCTGAAACCCTTCCTACCTACTGCCTTGTCCATCCAGTTTCACTGCATTAGGTTTTATTAAAGTTACTGAATTGTGATATAAATATAGAGCTTGTTGGAAATACACTGCATTAAAAAATAAGCATTCCTAAGGAGCTGAAAGTCAGGTAGCTGATTTCAATGTAAGGTTTTTTTCCTGTAACTAATTTCATAGTATTAGAACTTGAGACTAACTTCATTATAGTTAGAAGAAATAATTCAGTGTTTGAAAATTATTTGTTTCTGTGCTGTTTATTTACTGCATCAACAATGGAAATTTTACAAATAGGTTTCTACTGAAATTTTTGCTGTCTAACTTAAACCAAATGAATTTTTATGGTCTTTAATATGTCTGGGAATCTATGCAAACATCTCAAAATTATACAGTATGAAATTCAATAATAAAAATGTGTGTGATATATACACATATATTACATATAAAGAGAGATTTCCTATTAGTCACTTATCCATATTTACAGAAGTTATTTTCAGAAGGTCTGATTGAGTTTAAAATTTTCATTGGGTGTAAGAATTCCTCATTTTATATTGGTTGGAAGTTAATATAAACCCCCTGATGTTTTGCAGTTCAAACTACAAATGTATATCTTTTAAACAGCATACTGGGGAAAAACTGTTGAAAACTCGTATTTGAATCACAACATTTAAATCTGTGCAATGAAAATCAACTTTTAGATGGATAGCTTTAACAGTATGGCTTGTGGAGTATGCCATATTTTTTCCATTATATTTTTTCCATTAGATACTGTATACGGGGGGAAGGAACAATGTAGAATATTCTTACGTTTAAGCAAATAAAATAGCAACTCATTTGTGAGGTTTGGCTGAAGCAGAAAATTGCTGCTTTATTTTGCTAACTGAAACAAAATAGCTTCTTAATAGTTACTGCTCCTTTTTTCATAAGCAATTTATGTCCATGAAAATATTTCTTTTAAATTAAGATTTTGGCAACATGTTGTCTTATAATCATCTAAACCTGAAATTAAATGTATGTGTAACCAAAGATATTATCTATAGAAAGAAAAAAAATCCCACCTGCTTCAGATTTCAAATTGCAAATAGCAGAAGCTCAGCAAAACAAAAATTAATTAATAGCAACAAAGCAAATGCTTGCTACAATGTTAATATTTGCAAGTTCCTTCAGATCCCCACGTCCCAGATCAAAAGACATTCAAAGCAGAATGAGGATGTGATGTGCTTGTCTCATTAAAATACAATACCTAATGAGCATTCTAAACTATGCTCATTTTTTAATCTGATTTAACAGCTGTTGAGAATTTTAGAACATTTTCCATACCATTGGACCTTCTTGCAAGTGAGTCCATGCATATTATATGGCTACCCAGATGAGGACGTTTTTTAAATAAATAAAACCATCAACATAAAGAAAAGATTTCTTCAAGGTTGCCAAATATGTTGCTGCTGACACAGAACCCTAAGGAATTTGCAATGGAATATTGAAACCAGGTAGCTTGTATGTCACTGTATTCAGCTACAGTAGTAGGGAATAGAATTATAATTCATAATGCAAGCACTTTATCGCTGTTCTTGAAAAAAAAAAAAAAAAGGAAACCAAAAAAAAACCTTCTGTGAACTTTGAGACCTTGAAAACTAATATGCCAGAAACAATAGTGGAGAGATGGGAATTTAGAAAAGGTAATTATTGAGCTGTTGTTAAATAAAAATCCTTTTGGGTCTCTGTATCTGGAAACATGAAAAAGGCAGAAAGCTTGCTAGCTAGAGAGCTATGAGAAAAGTGCATTTTAAGTCAAGCCATTCTAGACTAGAGGGAATATAATTCAGGGTTTCACAGAACCTGTAGAGTTTAAATAAACAGTATCAAGAGTTTGTTAAAATAAATAAAAATGTAAAGCTATTTCAGCTAAACACTTCACTTTCCCCAGGGGAAATTAGTGGGTATTCACTGAAGCAGGGAGTGAGAGATTGTGGAGGGTTAAGGAAGAGATGGGATCAACATCCTACATTCCATTTTTTATTGACTCACAGTAATCTGATCCACACTCTGGTCATAAAACTCCTGAAAGCAAAGTTATACAACTAAAAGTGTAGGGAACAGTTTAGAATAGTTTTAGTCTGAAGTAGACCTCCTTTATTTAAAGGACATTCTTTTCATTTTTGATGCCCATTTTCTTCCTGACTATTTTGCAGCTGTTCCCTGGTTTCTCAGTTCTTTGCCCTCCTCTGTACTGTCAGGCAGTATTTTCCTGTTTCTTGTTTTTCTTGAGGAGGGCAATACCCAAGACATGGCAGGTCTGTGAAATGGAGCAAAGTTCAGAGGCAGATTTGAGGGGAGAAGGAAAACGTATTGGGTTTGCCAGTGAAAGAAGATTGGCTCTGTGTACGTTTCACTTTCTTTTACCTTGGCATGGGAAACCCAGGAGAGGCTTTTCTATGTTTCCAGTACAGGGTTTGTTTGTTTATTTTTTTCTGACCTGAGCTATTGTCTAACAGCAATTTGTGGTGGGGGTCAAGAATCTGGTTAGTGTGCTTAAGCACATGTTTACAGGCCAAATTTCAGATGTGTATGCATGCCTGGGACGCAAAGTAAGATGTTACTGGGAAACTAAGTGTTTAGAAGGCATATCTTGGTCTTTTAAATCTATAGTGGTTTTATGTTTCTTGTTCGCAAGCTGGGGAAGAATGTCATATTTCCACTATGACTAATTGAGATATCTGAGGTAAATGTGAATATTTTCTTGCCTATTATCACCTTCTGCTAGTGTAAAATTGCTAGGATGTGATTAATATCTGCCTTGCAATCCTGTGGTCTTAATGACCTTAGTGTGGATGGAAATCATGACAAATGGAAATATCTATGAATCTTCAGTCAAAAATTAGAAGAGGAAAAGAATTTTTTTGGAAAAAGAACATGTACATCCTACTGGGAATATTGCCTTTCAGCCAGGGCTTTAGAAACCATTTCAGCTTCTGCTATTGCACATCAGCAATCTGAATAGAGAAAGAGTAAGTGCAGGAGTTCAGACAGGATCACATTCTTTGTATATCTTAAGGTATTTATTACTCTTACTCTTTAAACTGTATGCAGGAAGAAAAAGGGATCCTCGTTTTGGTTCAGAATACAGACCCTCATTGTATTATATTTCAAGTACAAAGCATGCAGGCACACTGGCACTCTAAAATTATCTGCTGTTTGTTTTCAGAGCAAGAAAAAAATAACCACTTTGACCAATTTGCTGCCTTGAAATGCCCTATAATTTAACCATTACAGAATTTTATTTCATAGTGGCTCCACCAAATGAGCTACTTTAAAAATGAGAAATGTCTGTGTCAATTAAGACTCCTGTCGCTTGTGCATCATTTGTCTAAATAAAACCGTAAGCACAGAATTTCAGCAGACTACAGAACGTATTATTATACTAACACTTGTGTTCTTTTTAGTTCAGTTCTATTGGGGAAATATCTGTCTATGTCTGAATGCTGACAGTATCTTCATAACCTCTTCAATAAAGCCTTAGATTTGAACTGCTGGAATACAATCAATGTTTTACTGAAGGGACTGATGCTTTGGTGAGATCAGTCGAAAAGTGTGAGGGCTTTGTTATTGATGGTTGTCTTAAGTCCATGCTACAACAACTGTCAGGTCAATTAATAAATGTAGCAAAAAGTAATAACATGGAATTTAGGGATTTTTCTCACTTTTTCTTTATTAAATAGATGTGCTTTCAGATATTTTCAAAACCAAACTCTTGTTTTAAAAAGATATACACATTTTTAAGTTGTTTGCTTTGCTTGAAACTGTTTCTAAGCTATGTCCAATTATCATAGCTCTTGATGGACGAGGTCCAAAAGTGGAAGGGACTTGTGTGTGCTGATGCTTATCCAGTGGATTAATAACAGTTGGTAGGAGAGCACAATCCCGGTGTGCTTACCCCTCATCCCCTTCCCTCCATGCTCCATAGTGTGCTGTCTTGTCTAATCTGCTGTGAGTTACAGAGCTAGGACAGTAACAAAGCATGTTGTCTTGGCAAATCTACTTAACTGCTGGGGGAGAGGAGCCCTGCTTCTGCTCTGTGCAGCAGTGTCACTCCTTTTCCCTCTCTCACCCTTGCAAACAATGTTTGTGTCTCCTGTAAAGAGCCAGAATGATGTGTGAACCTGGCTGATTACTTTGAAAAGAAATTAGAATATGTCCCACCACACCTGAAATATCCCAATGTAATCCTTTCTTCCTATTCCTTGTTTTATATTTGAATGCACCCAAGGTAGGGCTGCTCTCATGCAACTTTAGCCCTGCAAAAGTCAGGTGGTTGCCTAAGCAGTTCTAGCTGTCCTGTCTTACACATCAGGATACTCAGTTGTCTTAAAATATCCTAAAATCAGAGGACTAACTGCTCTGATGAGAATTTACACAACCTTCACCTGAAGAAATGTGAGTTATATCCCATTGTGCAAATTCCTCTGATAAACACCATGTGCCTGCTTTTAGGTAGCTTGTTCCCACGGGTGAGCTTTCTGTACATACACTGGACAACATTTGTGTGCATTTGTTTTGTGCCCCTTGTGATATTGCAAAGTGATTCAATTTCTTTTATGAATGATTTATTTTTTCCCCTTTTTTTTTTTTTTTTTTGAGCTTCAGAAGCTGACTTAATTTGTTACAGGGGTGGTTGTGCTTGCTTTGCATGGATTAGGAGAACTAGCTTGTAATTTTGGCCACCTCTTGTGATTTCTTACTGATTCTCTACCCAACATCTGCTCTCTGAAGGCTTTGCACTGATGATACTGTTTTGTCAGTGCTGTGTAATTTAGCTTGTAAGAGGGAAAAGTTAGCATCCAGCAAACTGGTGTGGTGTGGTTTATTTGCACTTGAGTGACAATGACATTTTATATTTTTTTTAAATTTTAAAATAAAAGATAGTAATGAATTTTGGGTCTGTTTAAAAAAGAAGAAGGAAAAAAAGAGAATGTTAACCAAAAGAAAATTATGTAAAACCGAAATGAAACTCTAAAAGTATAGAGGAGAAAAAGAGCTCTATATTTTTGGCAGATATAGATAATACTTCTTTTGTTTCCTGTTTCAATTGGTCCATTTTATACTGGGAGGAGTCTCTTTCTGACCTATAGTTGTAGGGGAGATAACTGAGGTACCTTTTTTGGATAATACATAGGCTTGAGACAGCAGTTGCTAAGTAAGGTGCGCTTCAGGCTATGTGGCAGTAGACCAATGATGGATTTTTTTATGCTATTTAGAGTCGCTCCAATTTAAAAAAATAGAAAATAGTATTTGTTTCAAATATTTACCCATACATCTGCGTTTGTTTCCATACCTAATTCCCCTGCTTAAGTGTCCAGTTCCTCTGCTTTATACCCAGAAGGAACAAAATTGAGTAATTACAAACTGCTTGAAAACATTTTCTTTTGTATGTCCAATTTTGTATCTTGCCCTAAATATCATAGGTACTTTTCACTGAAATTTTCCCTTTGTAGAGGAATAAAGGTAATAGTTTAAGAAGGGTCAATCTTAAGAAAGATGTTTTAATTTGGTACTATAAGCTGAGGCTTTACCAAAAAAGAGCCCTCTAGATTTACCATATACTTTATAAAATATATCATTCTTGGATTTTGCCACATGAAAACTATTGTTAAATGTTATACATATGAGTAGTAAATTTTTATAGAAAAAAAAAAAAACCCTATCAGCCTGCATCAGATAACTTGGAAAAAATGCAGTTATATTAGTTTACGTACGTGGTCATTGTATCTGTGTTATCAGAGCTTTAAATAGAAATCAGATGTACTCAAAAGAGAAAATGGAGCTGTTTTCAAATGGTCTGCATTCTGCTGGTGTTCCTGAACCTGCTGTTTCCTAATTGTATCTTGATGGCTCCCATTTTATCTCAGCTGTTTATTTAGAGTGTCTAGATTGCTTTTTAGAGGCTCTCAGGATGTGTTGACCTTTATTGACCAGATACATGACTTTACTGCAGCATTTCCCAAGATGAAAACCCAGGAATGCTGTGCTCTGCTGTGTATACATTTTACAGATTGCCTTGAGTTTTGTGTCCTCTGGACTGAAACTGATAAGTGATGCAGGCATGTCTGATTCAATTAGGAGAATTAACCATTGCAAGGTGCTAGGGTTACTTAATTCTCTTCAGAATGGTTAAAATACATCTGCATTCAAACTCTTTCAGAGTGTCCTTTAATATTCAGCCATAACTTTGTGTATTTTGTGCATGTCTGCAAACTGCATGGGATTAAGTGATTTCTCAGGAGGATTCTGCAGAAAAGTTACTGGTAGAAAATCATTGTTTAAAGAGTGAGTTCAGATTAGTAATAGCTAAAGTCATAGTAAGATACAATTCCATTCAGATATAGTTTATTTAGTTTGTTATTTTTATTCTTTTGTTAGTATTCTGAGAATCTATTTATTTCACCATGGTTTAGGAAACTGCTTGCTAGTAAAGTTTCAGACTTTGATTTGCTACAGTGATCTCTCATTATTGCTTTCTCAAGTATTAAGATGAGTATTAAAACACTAGATCTCTTGATTCAGAGTATCTGTTCCTACGTTAATTCTTTGAGCCTTTTTAGCTCATCAGTATCTTTTTTGCTAACACACACACCAGGAGAACATCTGGTGTTTATGAACACCTTCATAATTTGGAGTGCTAACTTGTATTATGCACAGTCTTTTGTTTAGATATTTCACTAAACCATTGTTAGTAATTTTTATTTTCCTTCCTTATGCATGTGTAGGCACGTGAGCTTCCTGGATTTAAACTGAATAGAGGAAGCACACAACCTGTAGTGGCAGTACTTACTTCTCTAGAATCTGCTTAAACATCCTGCATGTTAAAAAAATGTATCCAAAAATATTCTTTATATAAATAAATGTTTTAGTAACTGGGGATGATATTAAATGATCAGAGTATGTAGCCATGTAAAATTATTTTCATAAAATTTCAATTGTTTTTACATGCAAGTATCAAATATGAATGCTCTCATTTAAAAAATCTGAAAGCCCTTTCTATGTCCAACATGCCCATGTAATAGAAAAAATTAAATATTCTCTGTATGTACAAATTGAAAGAAGGAGTATTAAGATTTTGGACCATATTAAAAATAATTTTAAAAATCCACTACTTTTCATGTTTAACAGCCTTGAAATATGTCTGGATATTCCTTGAAGGATGTTAACCTGTTGACTAAGCAAGCCTTACAATTATGATCTAAATACTTCCATTTGCAAATGAGAATGCACTTTACAAAAGGCAGTTTGGGATACTACATGAAGATAGGGCTTTTTGATAACACTTGAGTTAACCATATGAAAGAAAATAATAATTTTAGGAGGTAAGGAGGTAATATGGTCTACAAAGGGGAGACAGTATTCTCCTTGAAGTTTTTCAAACCTGCTGATTTCTTAGAAAACACTGAATTCTAGGAATTATCTAAATTATCCAAGATGTTTCAATTAATGAAACTGGCCCCTAAAATGTTTTTCTTTCCTTTTTTTTTTTTTTTTTTTCAAAATTACTACCTGTAAATATGTTTTAATGTTTGCAAACGTATTAAAACTCAGGATAATTTTAACTACTTAATATGACTTGATACTTACTATTCCTAACACAGTTTGTATATAAAAATGATTTAGCAAAATGAGAGATATTTGTATGGAAAGAGGTGAAAGGTGCAAGGTTTTTTCAAGAAAACCATTTAGGATAAATAATTAAAATATGTATGTCTAAATATGTATATCTAAAATATCTAAGTGAGAGTTAATCACCACACATTGTGTTCTCATATTTCTCCAAATGGCAAAATTAAAATACTGACTTGGAATGAATCACACTGTCCAGATGAGTGTTGCATTGGTAACATTTTCAATGCAGAGTGGAAGCAGGATGTTTCTGTTCATTCTCTGATGTCTAAATCCAAAAGAAGACAGACAACTGAAAATGTTCTTCATAAAAGCTGCTTCTTTAAATAAAAACATACTATCCTGCTTTCTATTGTTTAACATACTTCAGGTAACATTTTAATGACATGGAATTCCTACACCTGAGAAAAACCCATTTGTTTTGAATAGATCTTGGAACTCCACTTTAAATCACATTTTCTTTAATGAATCCTTTTATTCTTAACTTACACGTGGCATGCATTGCCATTTTGGGAAATAATGGTGACACTGTTGATTATATTTGTACCCAGAAATCAATTGATACTAAACCAATTTTAAAAGAAATGTATTGAAAGAGAATGCAGAAGAAAGCATGATTTTTTTTATCCTAAGAACTGTTTCAAAAATGTTGTTGACAGTGACATAATATCTTTGGCAGACATACCTTAAGCAATATTCTCAGTTATTTTGATGATTTTCAGATTCCCTTCCTTAAATTCTTTCAATTTCAAGTTTGATCTTGGTCTGAAAGTATTGTCAAATTGAATGCATGCTATTTGACAAGAAAATCTCTGGAAAAAACCTTCTTTAGCATGAGTTTCTCATTGCATTTACAGGTTCGCTTCTACTTATGTACTTCTGTATCATCTTGGAAAGGCGACATGGGATCACCTGATTTTCCCCTTTGAAGTCTAACACAAATTTGTGGATTCAAACACCATAATGATTTGTGTAAGTACATGTTTTTGGGTATAATGAGGCAAAATGGTGAAATTCAACTTCCAGAGAAGTTTGTGAGAATGTTCATTCACGCAATGTAGGAGACCTAATCTTAGGAGAGTGCAAAGGCTTGTTCTGAGGCAGAAAGAGTAAGGACTGGTGAAGGGATCTGTTTAGAAAACGCTGTTTACATACTGAAAGAATAGAGAGAAACAGTGCAGGGAATTTATTCAGAACATTAGATTGAATCCAGAAATATCATTTTCTAACTGTATGCTTTGATGTTATCGTATTATGATGAAAACACAAAACCAGTCCTCTGCTTGATTCACTGATATTACAGACAGTGTTATGATCTATATTTTTTTTTTTCAAGTAATCAAAGTAGCATGTCTGTGTTTGTACATTGTAGGTCTATATAACTCTAAAAATACTTGGATTACTGGAAGTACATTTCCTTTGCAAATCCAATGTAATTGAAAAATTCTCTAACCACAACACAAATATTCAGTTCCATGCTTACCCTCCCTCCAATAACATGGTTAAGTTAAACCACAGATATTTAGATAGCTTACCAAAACCAAATTTAGAAAGCTAATTCATGAGTTAAAAATGTTATTGTTCTATTAATTAAAAACAGTATTATAGAATTCAGAACTATTTTGGAAATGTAAATGTATGGACAAGGAATTTTTTGTTTGCTTAATAAAATAGGGCTTGGCAGATATTACACTCAAAGCTTATTAAATAATCAAATTTATATGCAACATAAGTACCAGGTTGCCATGACATTACAGATACTTCAGAGAAGCTTTTGGTACCAAAACTGCTGCTGTTAGGAATGTGCACTTTAAATAGAGATTGTATTACTGCTTTCCAGATGACAGCAATGAATTTTCAGAACATTTTAAAGTCGTTTTGTTTAACCCTTTCTACAGTGAATTATCAAATAGAATTAAATAAAGTATAACAAAATAAGTTAGAAATATGTGTGTGTATGCAAGCACTAATTAGAGCACGGTTATAAGGAATTATGATTAGGATTTACAAATAATTAAAGGACAGATTAATAAATTGTTGTATTAAAAGACTTTTTTTTCTATCCTTTTTATGGAGTAAAAACTCAGACTGATCAGCTATACTTCTTGGATAAGAGTAACTGCAAAGGCTCCCTGGAGGCCTGAAACAGAAGTACCAAAGCTTTATAGTTTTAACTTTGTAAATCTTTGCTTTAGAAATCAAATTATTTGGATATCCTTTAATGTCAGGATGTAAAAGACTAAATGGCAATGATACAAGAGATTTTTTTTTGTTCCTTAATGCAAACCAAATCGTTTTCCAAAACAAATTTCAAATTACATCATTTCAGACTGCCCATGATGTAGTTTCACTCTGAAGGTCACACCGCTGATGAGAACTTGGTCATCTCCAATGTCCTTTCACTTATAGCACATTCCAAACAAAATACTTTCCAGAGGAGGGCTCACGGGGTGCTGTGTGCCTGTGTAGCTTAAGACACTTAATTTCTCTGATGAACCTATAACATGTATGGGCATTGGAACATTAGGATTAATCCAAGGATAGCCCTTTGCCTTTGTTCACCTCAAGGATGTTTTCCCATAGCAAACACCTTAAGCTTCTTTGTCTTTAAAAAATAGGACAAGAGGAAATGACATGAAGTTGCGTCACGAAAAGTTTCGGTTGGATAACAGGAAAAAAAAAAAATCTTCACCAGAAGGGTTGTTAGGCATTAGAACAGGCTTTCCAAGGAAGTGGCTGAGTCACCATGTCTGGTGATATTGAAAAGATATCTGAAAACTGCCTGCAGAAGAGGTTGTGCTCCTAAACTTAATATAAACACCTAATATTGCAACATTGGTGGCAGCACAGCAAATTTTAGAGAAAGTTTTTACAGGAGGGGACTGGGGTTCCTTTTAAAAACAAAATTGATGTGACTCATTTATCTCTGCCCACATGTTTACCAGTATAAGGACATGTCTTCACATGCTCTGGGCTGAAAGTCAGGTGCCCAGCTGCTCATCCTATCCAGGCAGCTCCTCCAGTCTTGATCTGCTTGCTGTATGCTGTGGAGCATGGTGGTCCTGGGCCAAATCCTGCCCACCATTCTGGGTTTTCCCAGGCTGGCCATGCCTGCAGATCTGGGAGATCCTCTCTGTACCCTGTTGAAGCCTACTGGAATGATTCTGAGAATTTATTTGCTGCCTCTCCTCTGGATGTCCAGAGAAGCAGCATGTGAGATGTGTGTGATGCTCAGGTTTCACAGATTAGTGTTGGGGCTATTAGCTCCTGCCACTTCTCCAGGCCTGCTTTTCCTGTGGCTTCCACACCCACCAGGGCCCATCATTCCCTTCCTGGTGCTCCTGTTGGTGCTCTCAGTAAGAAAAAAGGCTTTTCCTGCTGTTGAATGCCATGTACTGGTGGCTTCCAAATCAGCAGCTACATCATGCTGCTGTATTTGCTGTCCATAGCTTGATAACTCTTAGGGCAGTTATGTATCAGCTCAGCTGAAAAAGGCAGGGAATGACCTGAGCAAAGCACACCTGGGGTTACGCTTCATGCGGGCTGGACAGTTGTCTTCCTCATAAGCTCTGTGTGCTTCTCCCAGTGTCTTGTGATTGGCAGACAACATGGGCTCTGATTCTTTGTGGAAGGGAATTTTTTGCCTACTGTAGGAGCAATAGCTGCTAGGACTCTTTGTGGCCCATGTTCAGCTGTAATCTGAGTGGGAAGGAGATACACGAGCATGAGACTTTTCTGGGACAGCTGAGACGAATTGGTGAAGTGCAGAAATTTACTGAATCTATGGGTAACTTTGTATTTTCTTTCAGAGTCTGTTATTCTCTGGATAATTGTTTCCTCGTTTTGCTTCTGCACCCTAAAACTTTCTCTTGTCTTGCTGTTAACTAAGTAGCCTGAAAGACTTTTAGAAGGACCCTTCTTAAATAAAGCTGAATTCCTTTACAATTTGTAATCTCTCCTTTAACAAATCTTAAGCGTTTTCCTAAAAGTTTCTAGCAGCCTTGACCTTCAGCATTTCCTCTCTAGCTTCCTCAGGTTGGATGCCAGAAATAAAAGCTTCTTCCTCTGAAGTTTTTTTTTTTTTTCTTTAGTGGCAGCTTAATAGGAACTTTTGACACAGCCTTCTCTTATGAGTACATCTCCATGGAGAGGTTGATTTTGGACAAAAAAATCACAACAGCTATGGCTGAAGCCTTTGTGCACTGATTGATAGCTAATCTAAAAGAAGGGTTTTTTTTTTGTTGTTTGTTTTTTCTTTTTTTAATTATAGTTATTATTAAAGGACTATCCCTAAAAGACTTCTGCTCATTCATTGTCCTAGACACACAGCAATGCAGTCAAGATGCATGGGATAGGATTTAATTAGGCTTCAGCTGTATTAACTCATCTGGGAGTTACCCAGCACTAATTCAAATAGGGCAGGTCATGATTTTTCTCTGGTGGAAGCCTGGATTGCTTCCTGATTAACATTATTGTCCACAAGATGAAGAAGTGGCCTGGTACCAAAAGCCTTGTGTAGCATCTGGGTGTTGGCATTTGTAATTACTGATGTCAACACTCTCTGTGTCAGGGTAGATCGAGGAAGGGAAGAGTATTATGATGGTGCTGTGAGAATTAGATGTGTCATCTCGTCTTGAAAAGGCAAAAAAAAGAAAAAGAGAAACAGACTAATATTCTTCTTTTAAAAACAGTCACTTGTCACTGCTCTGTTAGAATGTTTAGCAATATTTCCCAACATCTGAAAATAAAAGCCACTATATACGAACTTTGCTGTAGGGAGTTTAAACCATAGCTGAAACTAACACCAAGGTCCTGATCATATTTCTTTGGCAGCCTCGAGCATGTAAGCAGAAAGCAGACATCTCTTTACATGTCTACTTTTTCCCTCAACTTAACACAGCAAGTAACTGCTAGGTATTTGTTTCCCCAAAAGAAATAATTATTCTGTTTCTGTGGTTTCTGCACTCCCACAGCTGCTTCTGGCTGAACATTTCTCTTAAATGAAGTAATTTCAACAGCAGCTTGTGTTTTTCGATTGTAGACTGAGAATGTACACAAAATACATGAAAATTTTAAATTTGGGGAGGGACAGGAAGGAACTGGGACAGATAGTGACTATGAAAGAAATCTCTAAACCTTACAGTAATTTTGCTAAATGAATTAAGCATTTCATACAGAACTGAACTCTCACTAAACTCCATAGTATTTAGAAATTTTATGTAGGTCTGAATTATATAGCTGCTTTTTTATATATTTATGAAGTAAAATGTTTTCTTTCACAAATTAACAAAGATGGTGTCACCTTACATGAAACATTCAAAAGGACAAGCTGGATTTTCTATTGAAACTAAGTTTGAGTTTAAAAAATAAATAAAAAAGACTAATGATTCATAGAGTTCATGGAGCTAACTCTGTAGAATTCCCATAATGAGAATGTTTGCCTGCTAGAGAAGTTTAGGAAATATTTTGGTTCATTAGAGATAACATCTGGTCAGCTGTAAGAAGTTTTTCTTACTTCAAAAATGTTTTTATAGGAGACTCCGCTAATGCAGATATTTCCACTGGCAGCTGGTTCTAAACTGAGGATAATGGATTCATCTATCAAGGGAAACAGTATACATATTCAATCTCTTGCCACCAAAGTTATAAGGATTTCATGTAAATGTGAAAAGAAAGGAGTATAACAGATGACTTCAGGCTTGCTTAATGCTCTTTCTCTGATTTTTCAACTCTAGGCATATAAAAGTGTTGTGCATTTATCTTCTAATGTTGATACATATTTTAGCAACTCAGTATACAATTGGTTCTCCTAAAAATCCTATCAGCTCTTCTGCTCTACATAATATTTTCTTGAGAATGGTTTTTCATTTATTTCACTGTTTCCAGCTAAATGTCCAAGGTAACATTACCAGTCTCACACAGAATTTTGTCACAAAGCTGTTTATGCCTATTGCTGGAACACTTAGTTTGGTAATTGGAGAGATACATACATCAGATTCATACAGATTCAATTTTCAATCTGGTTCATCCACTGAGATTTAGCTTTCTATTCAATGAACTTGTCTGTGATTTTAAAGATATCTCACCTCGAGAATATCAAATTATACGATATATATTGTGTCAATTAGATAGTTTCAGGGATCCTAAAGAGTGGTGTGCTATTGAGAACTGAGTTTTGATGTATCTTATGCTATTGTCTTTTTGCTGGATATTAGTTTTGGCAGTGGTTCCATTCTGTAATGCTACAGCTTTCTTTTCTTCTCTTTTATTTTTCTATGGATCCCTTAGCCCAAAACAATCACAATTCAATCTTCTGCTAGTTTCCATTGCTTCCCTAGATTTTTTTCACTTGCTGCTGGTGAATTGGTATTAGAGCAGAAAGGATTCTATTTTGTACCTAATACCAGAGTCCTTTTATTAAGTAGAATATTTGTATGTACACTTGTAATATACGGAGATACGTATTCAGGGAAAAATAATATAGGAATATTATTAATAAGCCAAGTACTTCATTTAAAATGTGGGAAAAATCTTAATGAAGATTTTTTCATGCAAGCTTAATTGACCTTTCCATAAGTGTTATCTTCTTTAATTAGATGATCGGTCTCTCCTTCCCCTCTCAGAGCCCATGCACAGGGTGCCCCGTATTAGTGCATGTGCAGATATTCACAGTATCCCTGCTACCATCCCACTGACATAAAAGGGGGTTCTGGTTCGAAGCTTAGGAGCTACAGCTTTGTATGGATGATGGATCCCACCCTCTGGGGGGGGCCCGGGGGTTATGTATGGAAGGGAGGAACTCCGTGGGGAGGCTGACACGCTGCCCATGGAGGCGCAGCTGCAGGGCTGGGTGCACACACATGCACACCTGTCTGGAGGAATGGCATCTCTTTCACCTGCCTCAGCATGTCTCAAGGTGGATGAAATGTTGCTGCTAGGGAACAACAAGCGGGTGGTTCCAGTGAAGAATTCCTAAGAGAGTTGATGTTGCCCTCATTTTAGAGGTGTGGAAGGGAAAGGCTGAGAGTTTAGACTTCAGAAAATTTTGTGTAGGAAAGTAGGTAGGTCAGACTTGTCCGCAGTAGGTGATTTTGTGTGCTCAAAGAACTTTTCTCCTTGTTTTCCAGTGTAGCTCTGAGTGGTCAGTTTGGCCAAATCTCTACCTCTCAGAGTAAGCATCCTGAAAAATGGATGTGTATACTTACCTTAACTTCAGTTCTTATACTTATCCTGTATTAAGTGGCAACTCTGTGGGATAAAGTCTAGGTTTCTAATGCACCATGTGCCTGCACTAATGTTCCCAACAGTTCACATCAACACACCAGTCTGTGTGTAAGATAAAATGGTGTCAGTATTTTATTCTCCTTTGTGTACACTACTTTATATCACAGGAACAAGAAGCATGTTTTTCCACTGAGATCAGAAACTATTTTCTGGGTAACAGAGGAATGGTATGACTCAGGAAACCCTGCAAAATTCCAAAATCTAAAATAGACATTTGCTGTCTGCAGTAAGTATCTCTTATCTCTTGTCTGATTATATTCTTGACCTACTCCTGCCTCTGCTTTCTACTCCCTTTCCATGTTCCTGTCAGCTTTGCCTTTTGATTCTAGTCCCACCCTTTCCCTACTCTATCTGGTTCTTAAATTCATGTGAACATTTTTTTAAAATATGTACACTCCTGGGTTTGCAACAAAATAGAATCATTAAAATTCAGTATAAAAGGTGAGGATTCTTCATTGTCATTTTCTGCTTTGCTAATAATTTCTCAAAGCAAAATCCAGATTCTGTCTTTCAGTTTTAATGCTTATTTATCAAATTTCATACTAGAACTATTGCTTTGTGGGCTTTACAGTCTTAGCTCATTGATATTCAACATGCCTCTTCCTACTCTTCCAGAAACTAACTTTGCAAAAATTGAACTGTGGATAGACACAAGAAAAATACGTTAGTATCACTTAGAAGAGTACCTTACTTGACTTATGCTTTTATATATAGGTGGTAAAGTCTTACATGATTCTGAAGTTTACTAAAAGATATCAGATGAGTAAGGTTGCCTGGAAAATGTGGTTCATCGTTAAGTCTGCAATGAAACAAAAGATGTGGAATTTTGCTTTGCAGGTTTGCCTTCATGGCACATGCTGCGTTATAAAATAGTGTTTTGTAGGTATCTCTTTCCACACTTTCTGTTTCAGAACACCTAACCTTCCTCTGAACTAAAACAACAAAAGACCCTTTCTAATTCAATTTAGTAGAGGGCAAAAGGCAAGCTGTCCTTTTTTTATTTTTTTTTTCTTCTTTTTTCAGACTGGTTTTGATATCACACACAGTGAACTCACTATTCAACTGAGAAGCACGAATAGAGCAATCAACCTGACATATTTTGGAATTGTGTTTAGGTATGTGAAAGGGCTGAAATTTTCCTGCACCTACTATTCTTAAGTAAACATGAAAATCAAAAGTGTTTATAGTATGCATGCAAGTTCACATTCGTAACTTATATGTCCCTTTCAAATAACATGAATTACAAGTTAGTTTGAAGAAAGAATTCTGTCTTAAAATAAGTAATTGAAATGAGGATGAAGTATATTTGACTTCTTTCTGTTAAAAATTATGCATTGCCATTATTCCCTTAAAAGTATTAAGCAATCATGAAAATCAAGAAGTCTGCATCAGATTCTGTGTTTAATTTTCCCATACAGTGAGAGAATACTATATAATACTGTATAATAATTGAAAACATGGTCACTGAAGATTGTTTCATGATATCATGAAGGAAAGGAGCATCAAAGTTATGTGCTTTGTAATTTCTTTATTTTGCTAAGATTTAGGGAACAACCTAGAATCACCAGAAACTCTTGCCTTTGCTCAGATTGCCAGTCTTTTAACTCTCTTCTGAAGTGAGTCATGTTCATTTACATCACATGTAGATGTGGCATTTGGGGGTATGGTTTAGTCCTGGGTTTGGCAGTGTTGGGTCGTCGACTCTATGAACTTGGAGGTCTTTTCCAACCTAAATAATTTTATAATTCTATGAAATTTTTTGTGTCTTTTTCCTAACTTTTCCATCTCCAAAAGAAATTAGCAAAGCTGATTTTCTGGAGGAGTTACATAGATTTCATCTGCTTCCTGCTTTGGATGTCCAATTTCTTTTCTGCAGCTGTTCTTCCATCCCCAAGCAGAACAGCTGTTTACTGCTTGTGGTTGTATTGTCGCCCTGATTTTTTCAGTCTTCTCTTCTGCTTCACAGTTTCATGTTTTAGGTTCTTTCTCACACTCTGGTCTGTAAACACTGGCAAATGTTTATCATAACTTCAAGGTAGTTTTCACTCTTTGTCTTAGAGATATGGACAGCTGATGGACAGTTGTCCTGACCAATGGGATGGGGAGAGGTGTCAGCCTTCTCCCCCAATCCCTGGCCTTGTAGAAATACTATATAATGGAGTTAGACTTTCAAATAAAGGTAGTTCTTAGTTCATGCCTTCTTATCAAAGTGTAAGTGTGTGTTTTGTGTGACGAACTGCGTCAGTTGTATGCCATATCCATTCCTTCTAGAAGGGAGGATTAGTGAAGGCAGTTGATGCTACTTTTTGTTTGTTCAGTTTTTTTGGTCTTCATTATTCCTCTATCTACTTTGAACTTGTGCCAGTAATTTAGAATAGGGTGCTACAAGCTTGTCAGGAAGTTACTACAGTAATTTGTGAAAGAGTTCTAAGCAGGATTATCAACAAGGGACTCTTTATTTTTATCTTTTCCCTAGCTATACTTTTAATATAATTGCGGGCTTTTCTCACATTAGCCAGAAAAATCAGGAATGATGTGCTAAGAGTGTAGATTCAGTCTTGGTGAGAGGAATCCTAGTGTCTGCTTCAGAAGGTTCATTGCTTTTTTTTTATAAGTACCCTTTCAATTTAAGTTTTTAAAATAATTTCTTTCCCTTTAGAAACACATTTTCCTGCTGCATTGTGTTATACAGGAGTGAGTCAATTTATTTAAATTACTATTCTGCATGTTGGAGATAAAAATAAATATATAAATAAGTTAGCAATTTCAGACATCTGTGACAGAGTTTCTGAATGGAACAATAGGAATAGTTAAACTGAAAAAATTGAGAAAATAATATGTGTTCACCTTTTAATTCTTTATTCTTAAATGTGAAATCCTACCTCAAAAGACTAGAGTGAATCTCACACCTTCAGCATTTTAAATCACTGTTTTGCTTTCAAGAATGTCTGAGTTAATTAGTTTAATGTCCTGATTTCTTTTTAAGTAAACATAAATGAACAACAGAATATTTTTCCTGAACAGTCCATGCTGATGAAACTACCTTACCATAAGAATATTGCATTGAAAAGTTGACACCTCAAACAAAACCAGATGGATTTTCTATATGTAAAAGGTTCCATGTTTTTCCTCCTGCATTCAGTTCTGCAGAACTTTATTCAAAGGCAGACTTGAAGGTTTCCAAAAAGGTGGAAGTGCCCAATCTGAGACATTAGAGAAACTCTGAATTTAAGAGAAAGTACCTAAATTGTCCAGGTTTTATGTAATGGGGAAAAGTATTTAACTCTGTGTTTTCAAGATTTTTTTTTCAGTGTTTAGAGTACGTTCGTATGTGGACTTCCAAAGACACTCAAACTGTCTAGAAAATGCAGGTCTAGTCCAGAACGTCTGCCAGTGTTCTAAATACATTCATTTCTTCTTGTTCTCTTCCTTATTTTCCCTTAGCCATAAAATTAGTTTTCAAAAGGAGCTTTTTTTCACACAGAATATCTTTTTCAGCAAATTACTGTATGCCTTTAATTCTGCAATGTGTAATTGAGAACTAAATATGTGATCAGTAATTTCTCAACAGGTTCAGATAAATAAAGTAGGATTACTTTTCTTCTTTCCTTTCTGTGAATTTGATTCCAATATCTTAAATACCTAGCCTCTGAACGGAAAATAGCTTTTGGAAGAGTTAAGTTTTCAAGGTTAATATTTTATGAAAGTAAAATCATATGAAGAAGATTGGCATAACCACAAAGCTGTAGTGAAGATCTCTCACTGTTGTCTGTCAAATGTAGATAAGCAGCACTAATGTCATTGCTGGTTCTGCCTTACAAACATCCATACATTTTTTTTTTAAATTCAATATAAGGGTTTTTTTTTTTCCACTTCTTAAATTCAAGTTAGGAATAAGATCTGACTTCCATTCTCATGTATGCTATCTATTGCTTCTTGGCCATTATCTTTTCCTTTTGCAACATTTATTAATGTGATAAGTGGATAAGGAATATGCAGCATCACCAATACACACTTCTTACTTTATTTTCATTGCTTTCTGTCTGTTTCACTCCACACAAACTCCCTCTCATTATTTTAGGTGTATTTTTTAATTTAAAAAAAAAACAGTTTACATAAATGTGAAATGCGAGTAAGAACACAGTAAAGTTGATTTTTAATAACTTTCTTTTTATATTTGATTGTTATTTTTATTGTTTTATTTCATAGTAACTCTTTGTGAGGATTTTTTCAGTTAATTATGAGGAAGAAAATTTAAAATTGTTTTATTACATGAAATTATACTTATATGAATGTGTGAAGATTATTGTTTGGAAGCCTTGAATTAGCTTTTTAAGTCTATGAAAGAATAATTTGAAGGTAGGTTTTAGTAGAATTTACTACCATTGTTAGTGTAAACCACATTTTGTCTAAACCACAATTGCAAAAGTTTGCTAGACAGAAAGGCCATTAAATATGCCTCTTGAAGATGAGATAACCCATCTTCAAAATAATGTTTTACTCCCACATAAACATCAAGAAGATGAAAAACAATAGAATCCTCCTTTAAATCTTTGGCCACCTCCAAAATTATCAGAAAAATAAAAATGTCATTTTCAGAATGAAGAAAAAAAAAAATCCTGGCAAATAAGTGAGTAGAGTTTGCATGAAAAGCTTTTATCAGTCCATCTGGAAAAAGTGAAGGAGGATTTATTAATATTATTCCATCTGATGTGTTACTCTATCCCAATATAATGACTGTGCTGTTCAGACAAGATAGACGAGTTAAGATTTTAGACATACGTGGGAAAAAGGAAGGTAGAAGCCACCTAGTCTATAAAGATACCTTAGGCTTTGGCATCATGTTTTACTATAAGTCCACCCCAAGAGTCACACCATGTACCTGAGAGCATTGTCCTAATTCCTCTTGATCTTGGTCAGGCTTGATTCTGTGACCACTCCCTTGGGGAGTTCTTTCCAGTGCCCAACCATCCTCAGGGTGAAGAACTTTGTTCCAATATCCAACCTAAACAAGCCCTGACACAATTTCAGCCCATTTCCCTGAGTCCTTTCACTGGTCATGAGAGAGAAGAGATCTGTCCCTGCCCCTCCTCTTCCCTTCACATGGGTGTGGAAGAACACAGTAAGATCCCCCCTCAGTCTTCTCTTCTCCAGGCTGTACAGACCAAGTGACCTCAGCCGCTCCTCACACGGCTTCCCCTCAAGGCCCTTCAATATCCTCGTGGCCCTCCTTTGGACCCTCTCTAATGGTTTAATGTCTATTTTACATTGTGGCACCCAAACCAGCCCCCAGCACTGGGGATGAGGCCGCCCCAGAGCAGAGCAGAGGGGACAATCCCCTCCCTTGCCCGGCTGGCAATGCAAATGGGAACAGGGCTGAGCTTATGATTCTCTGTTCCTGTTTACCCTTTCACATTTTTTTTTTTTTTCAAACTGGTGTGTTAGAGAATGAGAGAGGACTTGATAGGCATAATCAGCCATTCCCAAAGAGCAGTCCCACAGAAATCCAGCCATGAGCTCCAGCAGCTGGTTGCAGAAGCCAGCAGAAGCAAGCAGCCCTAGGGAGCCTGTGGGCAGCATGGGCCCTGTGCCTGGCATAGCACCTACACAAGGGATATTTGTCTAGCTGTGCTGAGCAGATTCAACTCAGCTTGTGGGTTCTGACAATTTTAATCCAGATACAATAAACACCTTCCTGTGAAGCATGGGAAAAGGAATCCTAAGTATTCAAAAAAAAAAAAAAGAAAGTAGAACTAAGAGTTCATTTCACAACTGCTGTTTGGGAGGTTTTCTCTTTACAGTTAGTGAGAATTTTATTTCTTTCTTCCTATATCTGTTTTGCTAGGATTAAGTTAGATACAAATATTAGAAAGTATTGAAGTGCATGTGAGATGCTGTCATGATGTAACTGTCTCTACTGTTACATTTACGATTCCAGATAAAGTTGTGTGGTTTTCCCTGGGAGAAAACAAGCAAGCTTTCCAATATTTGAGGGTATTTTTCATGTTTACTTTTGTTTTCAGTCCCACACTTCAGCTCTGAGTGTTATCAAAAATAATGGCAAATGCAAGTTCTCTACCATCCTGTTCCTATGCATCATTTACTGCATCAACGGGGGTTCTTTTTTCCTTAAAAAAAACAACCATACAACCCCGCAAACCCACAATTTTATTTTATTTTTTTTCCCGAGAAATATCTTTGTTATGCCTGCACTTCTCCAAAAGTTTGTATTGACTAGCAGTGATCCAGAATGTCATGCAAATGCTTGCTACTACTTAGGAGCTATGCTTACTTAGCCTAGGTTCTATTAATAATGGTGTGAAAATAACAGTGCTATAATAAGCAAAGCTGTAAATGCAGGTCTAATAATTTTATGCTGCCATCTAGTTTATAGGCTTTATGGAGACTGCAGTTAGAATGTTATGAAGAGTTATACAGATCTTTAATTGCACAATCTTTTAAATTATGCAGTCCATGAACAGAGTTTTTTCCAGTGCCTCATACTGAAGCAGTTAATTTTATATCCCCATAGTTCCAGATATCAAAGAGTATCTTTTAAGAAGTCTGTTTCCATATCAGCTAAGTTCTGAGGTTTTCTGATTTTCTTTTTTCTTGAATGTTTCTTTCATAGTTACATTCTGAAAATGACTACGTGTAAAATTGCCCCAAGTTTTAATTTTTAAAGTCTAAAGTTTTACTAGAAAAAAATGACTTATATTTTCTTAGTGGAGAGAGGGAGTGAGTGGTAATTCAGTACTTGCCAGCATATGATCTATAATGACCTCCATAAAAAAATCAGAGGCCTTTTTTTTCCCTTCATCATTGATACTTAAATAGCAAGTAGTTGTAGCTGAATGTTTACTAAATGTGATCTTTGATTAAATAAATAAATGAGTAAATAAATAAATTTATCAATTCTGATACCTGTTTTCAGGCATGAAATGTAGGTGCTAATGTGCATAAGAAGAACACTTTATATTTGCCTACCTTTCTGAAAACATTATCCGTGCTTGATTTGGTATGGATTTCACGGTTAGTCAATTCTTCAGAGCCAATTCCCAGAGAGGACTAGGGGTCAGTCTAGGGCTGAGCTCATGAACCTTCTGGGAAAGAAAATGACCTTTAACAAGCAAAATTTACATTGCATTAAAAGTATACCCTACTGTGCAAACGGGGTAAATTTTTAATGTATTTTGGCATGTATTTCTGAATACAGTAGGGGCATTTTTCACATCCATAAGAACATTGTGTTTCCAAGGTGTGTCAGTTGGAAGTGAAAGGGGAATGACACAAGGACTGGAGACAACTTATTTATATATATTTTTTGAAACTCCTCACAAAAACGTGATTAGATTACATGAATTCTCTAAAGAATCTGTTCCTCTTTCTCTCCCACCTTATCAATTATGCATGCAAGTGCCTGCAGTATATATATTTTGTGTACTGAGAAAATGACCCAGAGGATATCTACATTTTCCTTGGGAAAACAAGCTAAAAGCAAACAAATATAGTTTACCTCAAGATACTTTATACTTAGCCGAGATTGGATGATGATGTACTCAGTTGTAACTGGGAGGGAAGTAAAGTTACTGAAAATAAACTCAAGATTGAAGGACTGTAATGACAAGAAGAAAAAAAAAAAGTAAACTAAAAAGAATAATGATGCAGAAATTGAGTGTCCTCTGCTTTAACAGTTGTGACCATCTTTTCGCCAACACACATTTTCATTCACAATCCACAGAGGTAGATGAAAAAGCCTTTAATTATGTTTGAATTCTGTGAACTGTAACCTCAAAATAATGTATTCACAACTCAGTCTTTGGGTTTATGGGGTAAAGTAATCTTCCACAGAACATCATTTCTGTGTTGTTTTTTCACTGTAGAAAGATGGATTTTTAAAAGATGGAAGAAGGATTTTTTTAAAATCTGAGTTCAGAAAAATGCTTTTTAGTGAAAAACAACAACAGATGTCTGATTATTCCATGGAAACCTTATTGTCATTCATTCTAAATCTCCTCTTGATATAATTTAACATAAATAACTTAGAATAAGTAAAATAGAGTATGAAAAATGTCATTTGACAGAGATAAAGTTATAAAGCAGTTTAAAGTAGTTTCAGGATTTTACTAGCTGAATTAAATGTTTACTGCAGGTGTACGATGTTTCATCTGGAGCAAAAGGCACATTGAAGTTTTTGTCATTTATATGTATTGGCATAAACACACAATTCACGTTCCCAATCATCAACAGAAATATATATCAATTGTATTCTAAGATGTTGAGACAATACAGTGAAAGAACAAGTCTTACTGCCTTTAAGAGAATTTTTGTAGGCAGTCATGCACCATATACTAAAGCATATGAGCAAAATTTTTTTTAGAAATCAAGAAAATTAACAGTATTCTTCTTAATTAATGTTAAAGGATATTGAAAGTGCTAGAAATAAGAGTAGATTGTAAGATAAAAGGATAGAAAAATTATACTCTTATAGAGAAATAGCTTATTTTACATTATTAGTTGAAAGAAAATTAAATTATTCACCAATATTTAAGGGTTGGACTTCAGTTTCATTTCTTCATGTCTTTAAAAATTATAGTAAATGATAACACCTAACAATTCTCATAAGTACAGTAGTAACAAATGATGCAACTCAATAAACATAAAAATTTTAGATGAACCTTACAAGAAAATTTAGCATCTGTGGTTTTCCATTTTTATCTGAATTCTTTAAAAGGAAATGTTACAACTTGCATACAGTGAAAAAAAAAGTATCCATTTCCTTTTAAAATAGTAAAAAAGTTTTCCCATTGGAACAGAAATATCAGGATTGGTTTACAAAGCAGTGAGATTCGTATTAAGGGATAGGCTAGAGTTCCGTTATACTTTCTGACTTTCTTGGTAATATCTACAGTTAATTTTTGTTTGTTGTTAAAATGTTTACATTGATTTATATATTTCACATATTAAAAAAAAAAAAAGAAAAAAAAGCTTTTTCTTTCCCTTACTTTATTTCTTTGGTGAGATACTGAAATACTTCTTGAAGAGTTGAAAACCGCTTTTGTATTTCTGTTTTTATCTTCCTCTATAAAAGACAGAAATTTAAATCTGAGTATGAAGAATTCTCTTATTAATTTTAGGGACTTTGTTTCTCCTTAATCTGCTAGACTGTTCACTAGAGAATAGGGCGCTGTACTTCCTGAATAAGTCTTTTGTGTCTTGGATCTATGGAAGACATAGGTGAATGGTTGTATGTAGACTTCAGGGACCAGCTCCAGGTCTTTGGACTTCATCTGCCTTGGTTTAGTTACCCAAGGTTTTCATGAGCCTTTCTGCTTCTGTATCTCTTATTTGGGAAAGAGAAATATCAGTATTTCTGTGGATGATGTATGAAACTGCTATCATGTTATTTTAGATATAATTAGGTTCCTGAGTGTGCCATGTTAGATTTTCCTTAGCATACAGCTTATTTTCCTTACATATAGCTTATATTAATTTTGATTTTTTTTTCCTAATTGAATAGTTAGAAAATAGTTCTAACAATATTATACAGCTTTAGCTCTCAAAAGGGTGAAACAATCAGCTTTCATTAGAAAAATATGTACTGCAATGAAATATATGATGAGATATAAAACTTTTAAAGAAAACGAAAAAAATCCAAATAACAATTTAAAATGAGTCTTAATGCAAGGTTCCTTTTTTCCCTAGTTCACAAAAAAAGGAATAAATTGCAATTGAACTCTTTAACGGACTTTTCAGCTTAATGGATTGAGTTGAATGGGTCTCTTTTTACCTGGATTATCACTGCATGGGTATTGAAATAAGTTTCCTTGTGAGGAAAATTCATCTTTGGTAATGAAGGGAACTGACAGAGCTTTTTATAAGTTAGCATCATTATCATGAAGCCTCTTCCTATCTTAGCATTAAACTATTAGAGTCAATTATGGCAAGTCATTGTTTTGACAATTAATGCTTCAAACTAGTATGTTAAAATAACTGTAAGTTAAGAATATGGTAGCTATTCATTTAGTTTATCATTCCTTGCAGTCATACCCTAAAACTGAATCCTTAAGGACATAATTTGGTATTGTTTTTATTGTATCAGAGAAGTTCCTGGCCCTACACCAAAAAAAAGGCACGGCTTTCTATGAATTCCAAAAGTCTAGTTCCAACTATTGCCATCTCCTGTGCCACCGGCCTGGGGCTTCCTACAAATACTAAGTAGAAGTGGCTGAAAATGTGCAGGAGTCACAGATGCATGCACACAGCTCTTAATTACAAAGAAACAATTCCCAAACTGAAAAGGAGTGGTAAAGAACATGACGAAAGCTGGTAAAAGGGCAAGTCCTAAAGCTGAAAGCAAACAAAGGAAATTAGGTTGAGTTTCCTTACTGATTCAGGTGACTTTACCATTATGTACTGTCGGTGTACCAGGCAAATGAACATTTGAGAGTTGTATCATTTATTGTAACATCATCAGTTGTAGAAAAGGAAGAGTTATTATTAAATGTGTTTTCTCTTTGGATTTGTATTAGACCAATGTTATGTATCCTCCAAAATTTCCAGTCTGTTTTCTATTTCCTGATATCAGTGCTTTATTCATTTAATGCTAGATCAGGCTTGTACCACAAAGGATGAGGAAGGAGAAAATTCAGTCAAAGCCAAACACCTGAGGTATTGAGGCATGTGCAAAATTTTATACAATGAAAATATGATATTTTTCAGCAAGTGGGAGACTACCAGGAGGAAATAGGATCCGCCAGGCTGTTCCTGGGGACACAGCAGGTTCCTTGTTCAGTATTTGATCTATAAGTTTTCACAGTTCAAATTGCAGTGATAAGCATGAAATGAAAATTAGAAGTGACAGAATTTGGCTGCAGCCTTTAAGAACATTTGCCCATTTGAGAGCATTTAGTGAACACGAGGTCAGCATAGTGTCCCAGAAAATGGCATTATATCCCATAAAATACAGTTACGCTTATTGCTTAACCACTTATAAAATTCTCTGACAGAATCAAAGCTTAAAGATCAAACTTACTTAATCTACATGTGGCAGCTAGTAGAGCTAAAGTACTAAACACATTATTCCATCACTTCATCAGTAAGGCTACACACAGGTTTTACAGAACTGATTGAAAATCTTCAGCTAGGATCATGTGAAAATATGAAGTGGAACATTGATTAAATAGTTATATTTTAAGTAAGCTACTTGAATATCCTCATTTTTTTCACTCTCCAGTCTTCTTTCTAATGAAGTTCAGCACTTTTACCTTCTGACTATTGAAACTCTTCAGAAAAAGCCTCACTTCTTTGGTAGTAATCAGAGCCCTGAACGGCATGGGATCATTTCCCCAGTTTGGTAGGTTCTCAGATTAAAAGATACTTGAATTTTTTTTTTTTCTGGGTTTTCTACAATTAAAATATGTCTGAAAAGTAGTTTAGAATAAAGTCTTCAAAGAGAGGTCCAGGCTGCAGTCAGCAAAATTATTTGAAGGGTAACAGTGTGACTTGAAGGACAGGCCCATACTGAGGAGATTTCAAAAGACTGAAAAGGTCACACTAAGGGAGAAGGGGCTTTCAGGTGAAAAAAAAGACAGAATAGAAGGATGAACTGAGGAGGTGAAAAGGACAATAGGTCTGCAGAATATAATACATAGTGAAAATTGAATCCATAAAAGATGGAAAGCAACACAGGAATAATAAAGATATACTACCTGTGCACTACAAAGTCTGATGAAAAATTAAGGGGGAGATTCTTTCAAAAAAGGCTGTTTGAAGATGAAGTGAGGCTATAGAAAATTTTTTTGTAGATCACAATCAGAAAGCTTAGAAAATATGGGAGAAATAATAAAAAGGAAGTCTCTGAAGTAATATAATTGACAAGGTTGACAGCCTCCTAACCAAACTGACAAAGATAATGAGCATGTGGAGTTATACGTTTTGAAATCTGTTGAACAAATGTAATACTTGAGAATGCAAAATGCATTAATGAGCTTATTTGCAATGCTATTGACCATGGCAAATTTTAGAAGGGAAACTAAGCTTTTCTGAGAAACATTGCAGGAAAACTAAACCAAAAAGGTTTTTGCTTTTTAAGAGCATAACTATAGGGTACCGATTTTTTTAAATATGTCAGTGCTGATTAAGTAGATTAAAATGCTACATGAAACCCAGATATTGAAGAATAGCCATTGCAAGTACTTGCCTTGAGTACCCACATACAAATGTGGAATTAGCACATAGTGATATGTAAACTGAAGAAAACGTAATGATTATAAATTACATTTTATAATACAGCTTTTTGAAGCTGTAGAAGCTTGCCAGTAGGAATTTTTTGGGGTTTTTTTCTGTGACTTTACCTCTGGTCTTGAGAAAGAACAAAGTTGTTATGATATTATTTGCTGAAGACATTGGACATTAGTGCATGTCATGTCACGTCATGCAAAAAGATAAAGGGTGTTTCCTCTTTTACTCTAATTTTGATGTGCCTGGAAAGAGTGTGGAGCCAGGCTCTTTCTAGTGGTACTCAGTGGCAGGCAAGAGGCACAAGCTGAAAACACAGCTTGTGAGGAGTCTCTGTTGTCCTCTCTCAGATGCTCGGGTGCCACTGGGATTTGTTTACATTCATAGATGTGTAATTTCTGTGTGTATATTTTTCTTACTGGCATTAAACTATCGAAATGCATCAGTAAAGACTTGTGTTCTTAGACCTTTGAAACTGTCTTCAATGAATGAAGATGGAATTGAATATTCAAGATGTGGTTTTGAATACCAGAAGTAGCTGGTTCACCTTAAATGATCTGGAATGTGTTTGGTATTAAATGAAATTGATATATAATAGTTATGATGACACAAATTTTCAGAACTTTTAAGTTGACCTGTGCCCTTTTTTACCTCATCACTTTTGAAATCACATTGGTATCTAAGTATTTGTGTAAGTGTTTTACAAACAAAGGTGAGCTTTCATGATGGTAAAGGGCTATCACTTGTGACCCTTTTAACTGATCTTTTTCTTCTACAAGATGCCTAATCTTTTAACTACCCTTAAAAATTGCTTGCTAGGTTCACCTTCTTATAGATAATAACAAACTACCAAAGGAAATTACTCTTTCAATCTTCCTAGTCATCAATTTTTATTCTTTCTCCCTACTTAAGTCTATTTTTTTATCTATATCCCTAGCGTACCTAATTTTGATAGAAAATGTTCTTAATTTCTAGACTCTGAATTCTGTGAATTTCAATCATATTGCTGTTGTTGGTTCAGCCATCTTTATGGTTATAAATATTTAACAGTAGATGCCATTAGACCAATTAGTGGTAAAATAATTTCAAATGTGGACTCTTACAAAATTTTCCTGTGTGATAATTGACACATAAAATCGGTTTAAAACAACAACAACCATAAAAATCTGTTCTACAAGTAACTTCTTTCTACTGTACCATCTCTCAGCTCAGCCATCTACCAGTACAACCTCAAGATTTAAAAGATACATCTTCACATGTAGAATCCAGTTTTGTTGGGTTTTTTTGGTTGGTTTTGGTTTTGGTTTTTTTTTTAGTAGACACCTGAAAGTATGAATGTTAAGGCTCAGAAATATTTCTCAGAAAGTTGTGCAGTTGATAGACTGCTCCTCAGCAGCTGTTGATACAGAATAATAATACACATGGTGTGAGTGCGGGTGCTGTAGCTGTGAAGGAGCTTTGGTCCCAGCTCAGGTGGTAGAGTGTGACTGCCAGAGTAGCTCCTGGATGACCAGACAGGGAAGTTCCTTTAACAACTGGGAAGTATCACTTCCTTGTTTTGCGGATAGCGGCAGTTATGGTGAAATTTGTTGCTGATATATAGGATTTTTAGGTATGTGATTAGAGTGTCGAATGAAGCAGCTGTTGATATGAAAACTTTGACACAAAACTAGCACAGTTACCTGTAAGTAGAATGATTTAATGCCAAATAGACATACTTCAAGAAGGTTTTCTAGGTGCTTTCATATTTTCTATGTGTTTCACAACGTCTTCACTTGTGGAAGCTGGTGGGAATTAGTAATTAGTGAGATCGGTGTTCAGGTATCATGGCACTAACACTCAGCGAGATGATCATCTTCTCTTCCCCACCAAGAGCCATCCATCAGGATCTTGCCTGAAACCATTTGCTTTATTTAAACTGTTGAGTGCTTATATAATTTTTTTTTAATGGAAATAGGATAAGCTTGTTCTAGATCTGCCTTTTGTGCTGTACACAGCATCTGCCTGACACTTAGAAATACCAGTCAGAAAGTAGTCAGCAGTTTGTTCCTCCGTGTTTGCTTTTCAAAATCATTGATGACCTTTTACTACTGAATTCAAGTGGTTCTTTGCATAGCCAGCTTTACTGAGCCTCAGCACCTTGCCTCTGTTTGGTGAGATAAAGCAAGTAAACACAATTTCCCCTGTTAGGAGTTGGTGAAAGCCATCTGGAGCTCTCAGAGGAACTAGCTGGAAGGGGTGGGAGATCTGCAAGGTCATAACGGGAGAGCAAGCAGAGTCTATGGGCAGAAGTGCTGCTAATATATCACATCATATACATTTTGGAGGGATCCAGGATACCTCTTGAATTTCATGACTAGCATTTCACTGAAGCATAAGTTTTCCTGCTGGTTTTGCTGAAATTTCAGTCTTTTCAAAATCTCTGTGCTGTTTAAGATCACTAATTTTGCATTACTTTATTATCTTCATTCCCTAATGATGCACTTTGCTAAGACAAAAAGACCTTATGAAATCAGAGCTGCAAGGATCATTTCAGTGTGGCTTTTTCAGGTGAAAATTTTAGTTTCAATTTCTATAAATATTTGTGAGATAGAAATATGTTTCAGGTACCGTAGAACTTTACGTCAAATGGATGAAGAGCCAGTGCTCAAGACAGAGTGAGTTCTTGCAGAGGGGCTGATATGGCAGATTGAATTTCCACACAAATAGGGAGAGCTGTAGATGTTCTTTGGTCATTCCAGTCTTACTGTATTTCAACGTGTTCAATGAAATAAAAAGGAAATTAACGATACCTGCTAAAACCCTTTTGTAAAAGCATCTTTTCAAAGTAGCAAGCTTACTTCAGGCTTCCTTATGAATTTAAATCTAACAACAATAACCTAAAAAAAATTTAAACCTTGAAAATTATCATTTCTAAAGAAAATAAGAAATTACACCCTTCTTTTTCCTGTGGAATTTTTCATAAAGCAGTTCCGTCAGTAATTCAAAAGCATTCTGTGTCTGTTGTGCTTGTATAACACTGAACCCCATAACCATTCAGCAAGTAGTGTGAGAGTGTTTGTGATAATATAGAAAAAAATACACACACACACACAAAGAAGAGTGAACCTACCCCTGAGTAGGTAAAAGTGAAATCCAGGTTTTCTTTCATTACCGGGACTGATAAGGCATGAAAAAGAAACAACCCATTGTGAGATCTAGATCTCATGCTTTAGTTTTCAGGGCTGACAAATGTACAGCTTTTTACAGATATCAAAGAAAAGCATGTAAGGGGGTTGGCTTGAAACACTTTTCTTGCTGACTAGGTTGCTCGTTACCCTCAACTCACAAATAATGAGGAAAGTTTAATATATGTTTTGTATTATTTTCATCAAGTACTTTGCAAAAAGAAAAAAAACCATCAAAACAAAATAACAAAAACCCACCAACTTCAAAATTGCCACAAGATCACATAAGAATAAACCAAAGAAGTTGTAGAGAGATGGCAAAGATATGCTTCTATAATATTATTAGAAATTACACATTTCAGAAGCACCCACTTTTTACTAGGCAACTTGATCCTAATTTTAAAGCCCTTAAAGAGCCTTAATTACATGGATTTTCAATATCAGTTAGAGTCAACATACACAGAGAGGTTGCTTCAGTATGTTCCTAAGCCTCAGCTGCTCTGCAGTAATTGCCTTCACTTAGCAATAATTGTGATTTAGTCCACAGCAATCGCATGGCCCTTGGAAGTAATTCCACCCACAATTAGAACGCCAAGGGGACTTCACACACAATGGAAGCAGCAACTGAGAGTGCCACTGGTACCCAGTAATTTCTTTGCATAATTTATTTGTATATAGTAAGTGTAACTCTAAACAATATCCATTTCAAACGTGCAAATAGTTATCAGAATTTTTAAATCCAGTCAAACTCTTTATGGTATCGATACGTAAGTATCTTTAGTTGCCTTTTGAAAGGATTTCAAGTGATATTTATTTATCACATAAGTTTGTTAATGTTTCAGTTTAATCCAGATATTTTACTCACTAAATACTTAGAATTAAAACTAGTCAATACAAGTTTTGAAGTACAAATCTCCAAACTTTAAAATTTCCGAGAAAAATATTACATTTAATTTGGTTAAATTTAATAAAAATTAATCCAATTTCATAAACTAGAGGAAGTGAGTTTAGACTGCACCAGAAAACAACACAACTTTTTCCAGTCTAAGTTACAAAGAATCCTTTTTTCCCATATGACTTTCATCAGCTTTTTAGCTGCAGAAACCAAACCAGGAGTACTGAAGGTTTTATGATGAGGAATTATGGGATTAATGCTACAAGTATGTTTATTGTGAAAAATAATGCTAAAGATGAAATAGGAGGCTCAAGAATCATCAGAAACATTGGGAAAAAACAAAAATTTGAAGTAGATTGTCCTATTACAATTCAGGAAATTTATAAATACTTTTTATCAGATGATTTTCTAAGGTTGATTTTTCTACTCTGTAATAACTATTTTAGTTAAGAAAGCATTTGGTTTGCATTTTTTATGCATCCTAAGTATTGCTGGGGTTTTTTATCTTTATGCCACTTCCAGTTTCCCTGCTCATTGGGATTTAATGTCTGAGAATAACACCAGTGAACAAAAGGAATTGAATTGTGGTGTGATTTTCTTCCTAATTCTAGATTGGATCCTTGAATAGTGATAAAAATTGCATGCCAGAAAGGCAAGTAATATCAAGTACTCTGGGTAAAAGCCTTAAAACACCCATTTTCTTGTTTGAGAAAAAGAGTTTGGGAGTAGGGTTTGCATATTTTTAAACTGTCACTATCAGAGAGGAGACCAAAAAGGGAGCTTTGGATTCCTTTTACCATGTTGCTGCCCCAGTCAGTCTGGGATGTGTTTGGTGTACTGCATGAGCAGGGCTGCAAATTCCTGCCCAGCCACAGCTGGAATTTTCACACAGATTTAGAACTCAGCCTCTCCCAAGAAAACAAAAGCATTTTTAGATAACAGTTCCTCACGTTTATTTACAGAAGGAGTTTGAAAGTCAAGTTATATCTTTAAATTTCCATTTGGATTCAACTACGGGTGAGTTGCTGAAGCAGCTCTCTGAGGGGTGTCTTCCAATCTGCTGGTTGTGGTGGTGTCAGCCTCAACCATAGCGCCCTTGCAGGCACCATCCTCTCCTGACCCAGCCCTTTGCGTCAGCCACAATTAGATTAATTGCATTTTCTAGAGAAAAGCAACAGCTTTAAATACAGAACACTTAACGAGTTCTTGTGGCGATATGACAAGGAAGCTGGGATGAGCCCACGTGTGTTTCAGCACGTGGCTGGATGACAATAACTGATGTCCTGTCGTGGTTGTCAGCTATCTCTCAGCTGAAGCATACGGCGCCTGACTGAGCTCAGAGCCAGGCCATACGTCACTGTCAGTGTTGGGGTGTGTCTTTTCTCAGTGCAGGGGGTACCTGATGGGACACCAGCCTCGAATTACGGTAGGCCTGGGAGCTCCTTCTCCTCATGATTAATGACACCAATTGAAGTTAAAGTCTGTGCACACATCAAGGGCAGAACAGAACCTTCCCAACTTGTCTCTTTTTACAGCTGACACCCACTCTTCATTGAGAAGCTCCAGCCAGTTATAAACATTTACAGTTCCTACTTTTTTGCCATGGGATGCTAATAAATCCCATCGTATCAGTTTTGATAGGAGATACTTGTGCTCTACCTTTTTTTTTTTTTTTTAATTATTTGAATTTTTTTTTTAAGGAAAAGCTCTGGGATCATACATGTTGCATTCTGCTAAGTATCTCTTAAAAACCCTAATCTTTATTAATGATAATAGGAGTGACATCTTATGTTCTAACTGGTTATGTTAAAACTCAAAAGTTTGGAGCAGACTTAAGAACATAGAGGCACATAGTTTTCAACCCTGCCAGTAAGGACTAGTAAGGTTTTGTGTTCTGTTTGGGGGTGACTTACTGGTTTTCTGGTTATTGATAAATAAAGTATAAGTCTTTATACTGATGCTTGGCTATGACCAGAAACATGGAACAAATTAAATAATTGTTCAGAATTTATAATTGCTGAAGAGAAGTGAGCTCTTAGAGCTCAAAACTGATGGAGCTTATACTGCGTTGATTTATGCTACTTCTAAACATTAATTTAAAAATATCTGCCATTTTGAAGGATACAATGAATAGCCAATAATATCTTGGTAGTTTGAAATCCCTGCTATTGTACATTGCATATCTTCTTTATGAACTTGACTTTTTCATCGTAATGAATAGTGAAGGCCTTTCACACAAATGTATGCATGTTAAATTTAGAACTGTTTAAAATGGTAAGTAGTAACTGTTATTAGCATAGATTTGAAATAAAACTAAAATGTTTTAAGATCAAATATTAATTACTTATCAACAACAAAAAATATAGATTTTTGATCTATTTTTTGTTGTTGTTTACCCAAGGAACCCCAGGTTAGTATGAAGCCTGTGAAGACTACAAATCTGAGGTCTTATAAAAGAAGAGTTCTTATAAAAGAATTGGAAAATGGGTGTTCTATGAAAAATATGGTTTTCAACCAATGTCAGAGCATGACTTATTCACTGTGAGGATGACTGAGCTCTGGCACGGGTTACCCTGTCTGTGGAGTCTTCTTCCCTGGAGATATTCAGAAGCCACCTGGACAGAGCCCTGGGAAACCAGCTCCAGAAAATGCTGCTTGAGCTGAGGGCTTGGACAAGATGCTTTCCAGAGGTGCCTTCCAACCTCAGCTGTTCTGTGACCCTGTGAGTTACTTTATTCTTAAAATTTTTACCTGTTACAAGGAACTTTCCTCAGCTCCTTCTCTAGCAGGGAAATCTGTGAATCAAGAGGCCTGTTATCAGCATTCTGCTTACATTTTTTGTGGTTTTTTTTAGAACAAAAGGCATTGCTGTTCTGATATTCACCATAAAAAGGTGCGGGTTTTTCACGTTACCTATTTCCATATTATTCTTATTTTGACTCACTAGATAAAAATATTTAGAAAGTAAAACTAACTTTTTTAGTTAAAAAAACTAAACGTTGCTTCAAGCAGTGAAAAATTAAATTTCTCCAAGCATTTTATTTCATCAGTACTGTTTTCAAGACTATCAATTTCATTTGCAAGTCTTTGAAAAGCATAGAATGCTCCTTCTTCAAGGCAGATCCAAACGTGGGGCACTATTTTAGTAGTAGTATCATTAATTATGGCATTAGTACCCTTCTCATGTTTAGTTTGTTATTATGCCCTGAAAAAAATTTTATTCGGCTGATTAGAAATGAGAATTTTAAATTTCCAGGATATGAATGCTGGGTTTGGTTCCTGGGGTTTTTTTTTGTGGATTTTTTTGGTTTTGTTTTGGTTTTTGTTTGGGGTTTTTTGGTGGGTTTTTTGGTTTGGTTTGGTTTTTTTGTTTGTTTTTTGCATGTTAGGAGGACATTCAGACTGGTACTGTAAAGATCATCAGGTGGAAGAGGAAGTGGAGTTGAAAGAAGTTTTGTGAGTGATAGGACATGTATCCAACATAAGGACATCTGGATGCTTTGTCAGACGGTTAAGATGAAGCTACTATATATAAAAAGTTAAATTTCAATAGAAGTATTTTTGTAGTGAGAATTTAGCTAGAGCTTTACCTGAGGGGTTTTTTTTCTTCAAAATTGCTGGAAATTGGCTACTTGAATTTTTTTTGCTTCCTCCAATAGTGGCCAGACTTAAAAGACTATCAAAGTAAAACTCCTTTGTATTGAGGGACCAGAATAGATGGACAATATTTTGCCCAAACACTTTGGAATGTCAGTTAATGGAAGTGGGTAGGAACTGTCCAGTTGTCATTTACAGCCAAGAACAATATTAGTACAGTGGGACTTAATAAAATAAGGTGCCTTATTCAGAGTAGTCTGTACTCCTGTCTGTTAAAGGAATCTCTGTCTATCTGCCTTGCTCTAAGACAATTAAGTGACAGCAAAAATAATCACCATGCTTGCTGCTAAGTTTAGAAATATAACCTCATTCAAACAAAAGCCAGAGATGACAACGCCCCTGAAAAGCCTCAAACAACAGTAGGGTCCCTTGGGCTTGTAGCTCTCTGTTTTGCCTTTAAAAAAGATGGAAATCTGTGCCCTGAATTTTTCACAGAGGTGAGATGATAATCCGGCCATGGGAGCAAGGAGTGTTTCAGTGCCACTGGTTCCTAGGAGAGAAGAAGAAGGTAATGTATGGGTTGCAGGAAAACTGTATCCATCAAATTCCTTCCTTTGCATCAGCACATATTCAGACAAGCAGCGTGTTGCCACTTTGAACTACAGCTTGCCGCACACAAGCAGAGGTTATATTCCTCTACGCATATATTATTTTACAAAGAGGTTGGTTTCTATGGTAGCTATAAATCAGTTTTTCACATTGTAAGCTGGTAAGGAGTGTCTGCTCCAGGAAGTTGTTTGTGATTCAGCATAGGGTAAAATAATTTTACTGGCTGTTATGATCCGCTTAGAGAGACGACTCTACCAGAACTAAACTCCGAATGAGACCATATGCCCAAGTTAAGAGTATGGATTTTATTTAACAGTTAAAATAAGGAAGAGAGAAGGAGAAAGATAAAGAGGAAAAAAAAAAAAGGGGGNACTCTCCTCCTCCCTTCCTGGTTGTGGGGAGTGAGGGCAAACGTGGCCTCAGCAGGTGAGCCTGTGGCCTATGGCCCCCCTGCCCAGCCTGGCTCCAGCTGATTTTCAGGACAGCTGCTGGGTTTGGCTTTCTTGTGGATCCATGCTCCTGCCTTAGGCTTGTTTCCTTGTCCCTAGACCAGAGGGACTGGAGCAATAGTGTCACCTTGATGGTATCTCAGGTTCTGTTAGGTGTCTCAAGTCCCAGTCCCAGGTTCCAGTCATCATCTTCATACACTACTGCCATAATGCCTATAAAGTCCTTCAAAACTATGTTTAAGTCATAAACCATAAGATTTCATTCTCTCACACTGGTCACCTAAAAATACATTTCAAGACCACAGACCTACAGGTTTCTTTGTGAATACTGACTGTTTTCTCCATTTTCACTGACAGCTACAGATGGTCTATAGACTTAAGGAATGCAGGCACTTGAAGTCCGGTACACCAACACCACCTCTATCTTGATTCACAGTTCTAGAAATGAGCTAATATTTGTTACATCGCAAAAAAGTTATGCAAGTTATGGACACATGGCTTCTAAGCTTGGGTGCTCCTATATTAAGGAATAAATTTAATCAGAAATTCTCTACTAACTTCTCTTTTATGTCCTCTTCTGGTCTTTTTGTGTAAACTATAAGTGACAACTAGCGTACTATGAATTCAAATCCAGTTTACCAAACATTATCTTTTCCTGCACAAAGTAGAATTTGGTTGGTTTGGGTTGTTTCATTTTAAACTGTTCTTTGTAACCTCTGCAGTATCCCGATGTGGAGGAGGGAGATGCAAGAAAGTCAAACCCCCTTATAGTGAAGTGACAGTGTATATAGAATTGAGAGCAAGATGTTCCACGTGTTTCATGTTTTGCCTCATATACTCTAGTGAGCAATGCAACAGAAAAACATAGAAACTAGGAGTTCAAATTCAAAAAGGAAACTGAAAAATATGTGAGAACTTGAGGAGCAATTAGCTAATATAAAAAAACCCCAAAACAAAACAAGCAACTTTGATAAATATATCCAAAGAAAGAAGCCTTTTGCTTCTGTTGCAGAGTTATGGAGGTAATTATAGATGATGAAAACATAACAGAAAAATACTTGATTTATTTACTCAATAGAAAACAAACATCCTTCCTCATTCTCTTAAAGAGCAACACCACAACAACAAGCAGTGAAGAACTAGCAATAACTAAACATAGAGGATTTTGTTTTGTTTATTTTTTTCACTCTAAGCTCTGAAGGAATGCAGTGGTAAAACAGCTTTTGGTACCTGGATCATCTAAATCACAATGGCATTCTACTAAAAGTGAAGTCACTATCATGACATTCACATGAGGTCTGATATTAAATTTGCACAATAGGACCAAACAGCAATAAAGGAGAAATACAGAAAGAGGTTTCAACTCTTGAAAGTGCAAAAAAACCACAGCTGGAAAATGTTTTTATTCAAGCCTCAGACACTAAAACTCAGTGTACTTAATAAGAGGAGCGAAAATAGGTTTAATGTTAGGGTAAAAGCAATTCCTGTCAGTTAAATATGAGGAATAATCTCCCAGAGGAAAATGATGATGCTCCTGTCATTTAACACTTTTGTAACTGGGTTGTGTAATGTGTTCTAAAACAAACAATACTAAAGGGAACAATTCTGTACTGTCAGGCCATTAATTCTTTACTCCTAATAAACCTCTTCTGTATTATCGTTATAAAATGTAAAATGTGCAGAAATGTTTCCTTCTTGACAGCCTGAGCACTTCTGTTGTGTGTGGCACTTACATGTATGNAACGAGAAGGATGAGGGGGGGGAGAGAGAATAGAAAGTGACAGAGAAAGATTAAGCAAAAAATATCATCACTACATCGATCCTGACAGAGTACAGTTGATCTACTTCTTTTAATCCTTACAATGGTGAGGGACCCAAAAATAAAGACTTAAAGAGAATGCCCTGGTGGGGACAAGTTTGACAGAGTCTCTTGCAGCAGGCTCTGGATCTGTGTCAGCCCTTTGCATGACGGGCAGCGCTCTGCTGCAAGGGCTCAGCAATGAGTCTGGGGAGCACTTTGGGGCTCTTGGATGGATTATGGCACCTCCTCAGCTGCCCCTCATGGCAATGTCCCGTGGATGCGGCCTTCCCGGGATGGGGATTTTACAGCTGAGCCAGTCTGTGTGAGGGAGGATGGGTGCTCACTGCCTGTGACCAGGGGTTACAGCACAGCCCCAGAACTCTCCTCCTCCCTTCCTGGTTGTGGGGAGTGAGGGCAAACGTGGCCTCAGCAGGTGAGCCTGTGGCCTATGGCCCCCCTGCCCAGCCTGGCTCCAGCTGATTTTCAGGACAGCTGCTGGGTTTGGCTTTCTTGTGGATCCATGCTCCTGCCTTAGGCTTGTTTCCTTGTCCCTAGACCAGAGGGACTGGAGCAATAGTGTCACCTTGATGGTATCTCAGGTTCTGTTAGGTGTCTCAAGTCCCAGTCCCAGGTTCCAGTCATCATCTTCATACACTACTGCCATAATGCCTATAAAGTCCTTCAAAACTATGTTTAAGTCATAAACCATAAGATTTCATTCTCTCACACTGGTCACCTAAAAATACATTTCAAGACCACAGACCTACAGGTTTCTTTGTGAATACTGACTGTTTTCTCCATTTTCACTGACAGCTACAGATGGTCTATAGACTTAAGGAATGCAGGCACTTGAAGTCCGGTACACCAACACCACCTCTATCTTGATTCACAGTTCTAGAAATGAGCTAATATTTGTTACATCGCAAAAAAGTTATGCAAGTTATGGACACATGGCTTCTAAGCTTGGGTGCTCCTATATTAAGGAATAAATTTAATCAGAAATTCTCTACTAACTTCTCTTTTATGTCCTCTTCTGGTCTTTTTGTGTAAACTATAAGTGACAACTAGCGTACTATGAATTCAAATCCAGTTTACCAAACATTATCTTTTCCTGCACAAAGTAGAATTTGGTTGGTTTGGGTTGTTTCATTTTAAACTGTTCTTTGTAACCTCTGCAGTATCCCGATGTGGAGGAGGGAGATGCAAGAAAGTCAAACCCCCTTATAGTGAAGTGACAGTGTATATAGAATTGAGAGCAAGATGTTCCACGTGTTTCATGTTTTGCCTCATATACTCTAGTGAGCAATGCAACAGAAAAACATAGAAACTAGGAGTTCAAATTCAAAAAGGAAACTGAAAAATATGTGAGAACTTGAGGAGCAATTAGCTAATATAAAAAAACCCCAAAACAAAACAAGCAACTTTGATAAATATATCCAAAGAAAGAAGCCTTTTGCTTCTGTTGCAGAGTTATGGAGGTAATTATAGATGATGAAAACATAACAGAAAAATACTTGATTTATTTACTCAATAGAAAACAAACATCCTTCCTCATTCTCTTAAAGAGCAACACCACAACAACAAGCAGTGAAGAACTAGCAATAACTAAACATAGAGGATTTTGTTTTGTTTATTTTTTTCACTCTAAGCTCTGAAGGAATGCAGTGGTAAAACAGCTTTTGGTACCTGGATCATCTAAATCACAATGGCATTCTACTAAAAGTGAAGTCACTATCATGACATTCACATGAGGTCTGATATTAAATTTGCACAATAGGACCAAACAGCAATAAAGGAGAAATACAGAAAGAGGTTTCAACTCTTGAAAGTGCAAAAAAACCACAGCTGGAAAATGTTTTTATTCAAGCCTCAGACACTAAAACTCAGTGTACTTAATAAGAGGAGCGAAAATAGGTTTAATGTTAGGGTAAAAGCAATTCCTGTCAGTTAAATATGAGGAATAATCTCCCAGAGGAAAATGATGATGCTCCTGTCATTTAACACTTTTGTAACTGGGTTGTGTAATGTGTTCTAAAACAAACAATACTAAAGGGAACAATTCTGTACTGTCAGGCCATTAATTCTTTACTCCTAATAAACCTCTTCTGTATTATCGTTATAAAATGTAAAATGTGCAGAAATGTTTCCTTCTTGACAGCCTGAGCACTTCTGTTGTGTGTGGCACTTACATGTATGCAGTGATCTGCATCCATATTTTATTTATCCATGTAGACAAATAAGTCACAAGTGTTCTCAGTCAGAGTGTTAATAAGTCTCCACATATAAGTCTTTGAATATATCACTGTGAAATGGATGCTTCATTTCTTGACTTTAAAAGTGTCCAGGACTTCATCAGCTGGATTCTTTCAAATATATTATCTGAAGAACAGACTCACCTAGATAATTTACTGCATATTATTTGAGTTTGCCTGAATGATCTTCACATCAGTGATCAGATAAAGATGTACTCACCTTGTTTCAGTTGGTTTTAGTACATCATCGATTATATATTTCAGTTGCGGCTCAAAATCTTGTCTAAATTAATTGGTTTACACTAAACATGAATATGCTAACTTCATAATCCCAACAACCAAATATTTCTAAAAAACTCTCATGCTCTATTTTTGTTGAATAAACCTGATTTAATATTTTTCACCTGTCTAGAACAGAAGAATAAGATTCTAGGACTGACTGCTATCAGCAAAATCCTTTCTCAGAAGAGGAGTTTCTTGTTTACAATAGTTTGAGTAAGAACTCAAAGACATAAGGGAGGTGCCAGCCCCCTGCAGTTATAATGGGGGGGAAGGAGAAAGGGAGTAGGGAGGGGAAAGTAAGCATGTCTGAACAGCTAGGAATTAGACAAAGATTGCAGAACATTTTGTGGGTTATACAGTTAACTAAATGGATTTTTTTTAAATGTTATTTAAAAAAAAGGTTTACACCTATAGCATCTTGATCTAGTACTTGAACTGACCAGCTGACTCATTATTTGGATACAGAAAGACGCATAGCTTTTATTTTTGCTATCTCAAGCTGCTCCATTTATTTTAGTTTGGATTCTTAAAAGTTTTTTCTTAATTTTAAGAACACTTTTTTAGAATCAGTAACAACTGAAGTTGAACCAACTTTTCATTTTCTTCCTCTTTCGTAAGAAAAAGCCTGCTGCACAAATGGAATGAAGACTCGTGGTTTTTGGATGCTTTTTTTCATGAGTAAAAATAAATAGTAGCTTATTAAGCAACAGGAAGGAAAGAGGAGGGGAATGGGGATGGAAGATCTAGAGATTTTTAACCTTGGCTTCTTTCTAATCACTATCATGTTGTCAGGTTTTTTGTTTGTTTTTTTTGTTAATAAGTGTATTAAGTAGTAGAAGACTGAAAATAATATTACTGAAAGAAAGATCCTCTCTTCTCCCAGTGGAATATATGTAGAAAAGGGTCTTGAAATCATCTCAGTTCTTACTGTATTTCAATGCACAGATGAATGATTACTCAAATTGCTTATTGATCATAACTAGACTTCCACAACTAATCACATAATTTATTGAATACATGTATTTCTGCTTAATCATGTACTAGCAAAGTGAGATGTTTGCGTACATTATATTGATAGAATGCTTACAAAATAGGAATCTAGCTTCTATCAAAATACAGACTTTAATAATAATCTAGACAGTTATACCAGCATTAAGTCCTTAATGTAGAAGGCAAGCCAATTTGGTCTCTTTGTCAATGGCAAATGTAAAATATATTTCCCATCTATTAAAAAAAAAATCACAGAGAACAATTTAATGAAATGAAAAATTTAAAGGAATCTCTTACTTCACCAGTGATTACATTATTCCTTCTATTATTATACTCATGATTATATTATTCCTCTGCTCACCTTTGTCTTTGCTTGATTAAAGTGTATTTTCTGAAGATCCACACAGAATATTATAGAACTCTGTGTAAAGATCTATGATACTGTGTTTTATAATAGTGGAAGTGCTCTACTTTGGAAGGAAGCAGGGGGCAGGGCAGGAAGACAGATGACAATATAAGATCAGGTTCCTTTCTATCCAGGGGGATAGCACGGGTTTGTGAAGGATAAAATAGATTTTTTGGCAGTGTTGATTTTTATGCAGTGCGGAGATTTTCCTACAGGAGGCTACCAGATTGTCTGGAGCAGGAACTGTAAGAAAGCCTGACAATTAGGATTGTTTCTTTAAGGCATACAAGAGTTTTCACGGTAACAATGGAGGAGCCTGCTGTGCCTATGTATAGCAAAATGAGAGAATGTTTAACACTTGGTACATGCCGTGGGCTGGAGTAAGGAGCCTTTTTTCCAGGCATTTAAACATCTGGAATCTTAAAGGGAAAATACCATGTTGTCATGTCTGAGAATGTAAATGCAATTTGCTCATTTGTTTTTCTTTTTTCCCTTGTCTCACATCCGATTTTGATCAAAACTTACTTTCAAGCAGATGTGTTTTGCCCAGCTAAGGACAAAAATGGGGCTGGCTTGGAATGCCATAGTTTATTCTGTTCTCCCATGTAAATGAGTATTCAGAGACCATCAGAAATTTCATTCAGTTATATGTGTCCAGCCTCAAAAGAAACCATGCATGACAACATTAAACAGCATCCCCAACCTGCTGACCCAAGCCCAGTTACTATCATACTACATTTGAGAGATCTAAAGGGTATTTCCTGATGGCTTGTGAACCTTTAGGTCTCTGTAAAATTGCGCTTGAGAATAGCTTCAAAATCTCTATCCAAAGCTGTGATCTAGTACAGCTTAAACTCTGGCCTCTTAAATAAGTAAGTTCTATTTTTAAAATAGCATTGGTATTTGAAGCCTAATGAAAGTTGTCTTGAATGTGAGTGAGATGAAAATTAGCAACGGAACCCCTCAGTGAGTTTCATTCTGCTGCCAAACACTTCTACTTTTTGGGAACAAATGTACATGTAAATAAGTCATAGATTTGGTTCTTCAACCAAAACAAATTATAAATAATTCATGAGGGCAAAGAGATAGTAACAATGCTTACCACATTATGCAATGATAGGAAAAACTCATTCCAGAACACTCACTACAAACAATCACCTTTTCCTTAGGACTGATGCATTAATTATGATGATTAATTGTGAAATATGATACTATCAGTTACACAAGCACTCAGCTGTACTTGCAGTGGTCTTACTCTTTACCTGGAGTTCTTGGAATCTATCCTGTATCTTTTCAGATATTTAGAAAAACTGTAGGGCAGCATACTTCCTACTGTACTGAGAGAAATGCAGAACAGACTTCTGGATTGATAACCTGTGCCTTCAGCTAAATAGATTTCAGGCAGAGGCACTAGGGCCTAGAAGGGGATCAGAAAATCATCAGGAAGAGTGACAACCCCCATGGTTTAACCCCAGCCAGCACCTGAGCCCTACACAGATAGGCACTCACTCCATCTCAGTGAGATGGGGGAAGAGAATCAGAGGACAAAAGTGAGAAAACACACGGGTTGAGATAAAGACAGTTAAAAGGTAAATCAAATGTCTGCAGGCAAAGCAAAACAAGGGCTTCATCCAGTGCTTCTCATGGACAGACAGGTGTACAGCCATCTCCAGAAAAGCAGGATTCACAGCTGGGATCAATTGCCCGAGTTGTGCCCCCTCCCAGCCTCTTGTGCACCTCCAGCCCACTTATCAGGGTTGTGTGGTGACCAGAAAAGGCCTTGTGTGTAAGCTCTCCTCAGCAGTAAGGAAAACATTCTTGTGTTACCAACACCATTTCCAGTTCAAAGACAATAATATAAAACACAGTCCCATACCAGCCACTGTGAAGAAAATTAGCTCTACCCTACCCCAAACTAGTAACAATGAAGGAAGAAATTGTCTTTTGAACCCTTTTCCAGAGGTAAAGATGGGGTTTTTTTTGCTAGGTGGAGGAGCAACCTTCTCCTTTGAAAGCAGAGTAGATACTGTCTGCTGAAAAATTCTGGTTGGATTATGCATCTGAAGCATCATATGTGGGAGAGCAGGCTCTCTGTGCTTCCTTGGGGACAGCTTGGTTTGCAAGCTAAATGCCTGAAAATGGGATTCCTGTAAGTATGTCAAGACACAGTCTCTAGAAGCCTTGACAGTTTGCTATTGAAAACTCTGGAGAGGCTTAAAGGCGGTGGTTTAGTTTTTCATCTTATTTTTTTTGATCAATAACAGTTTTAAGAACTTCATCTTTTGGATTTGAAATATATAGGTCCTCATGATCGACGGATCTGCATCCTATCATTTTGTTGAAATAGTAAGGGAATTTCCTCTGTATCAGTGATCTGAATGTAATTTATTGTAAAAAATAGAATAAAACATAGATGTTTCTTAAGATAAATCTAGACAATAGAAACATTGACAGGGTCATTTGGCGTTGAATATAGTATCAAAAACTGAAGTGGGATTTGATGAGGTCATACTGTAAAGTAGATAATAATCAAACATCGCATGCTTCTTTTTCTACTCTTTCTATTTTTAGATATTTTATTTCAATCATACTGTTTAAAAATATAAATTAAGTTTCATATTTTATGTCTGGCAACGGTCAGGAGCAACAGAGCAAGCAGGAATTCCAGAATGTTGGAGACAATAAAAGAAACGGGTGAAGATGAAAGGCAAATAGCACCTAGCAGTTTTAATGCAATTGTCTGGGCATTAAAACATTATGAATATAAATCTGTTTCTCCTAATTAAAAGCAAACTAACAAAACAAACTCAGTTTTCTAATGAATACAACATTATTTTCGGTTATTGCTGTCCTTTTAATAAGGCATATCTTGGTGCTGTTGGGTATCATTTAAAACAACCTTATTGAGACGACAGTAAATGAAAGCATTTATCAGTGTGATCTAAGAGGAGAATGTTGTGTTCAGAGCCGCTTCCTAGTTTACCACAATAACTTTGATAAACCCTTTTTTTTCCCCATTTGGGTGGAAATTTCTGAATGGAAATGTGTATATATGGTGCATTGTGTGCTTATGCAAACTTTGAATGTCTTCAATCTCAAAATTAGATCGAAGCATTGGTCTATGACAAAGTATTTTTCTTTGGCTTATATTCATGCTGACTTGAATAACGTTTCATAGTGTGTAATTTAAGGTGGCACTTGGGCTACTGTTTGTTTAATTTATACTTTTTCTCTTCTATGTATTATTTTTACCTCCTGTTCACATTTTTCATCAGTGGTCTGAACAATCTATACCTTCATCATTCCTACAGAGTGTACGAAGTTATATTTGAACTCATGTTTAGAATGCAAACTAAGTGCTCTATACCCTTGAGGAAGAACAGTACTGCTATCAGGAATAATTAGGTTTTAATTGTCATTGACAAGTTGCTCTTTATATAACTTCCTCAGACCTTGTTTACTCTTTCTTCATACTTTCTTTTGTATATTCAACATCCCAGATATTTCCTTCTGAATATGTCAATTTTTATTTCTTGGATAAAATAAATGAAAAACAAACCCTTACTTCTTACTAGCAAACCCCTTTAACCTTTTCTGATTCCTACAGGTTTTTTTTGAATTGCACAGTGTTTTAATTCTATTAACCCGAGTAAAGAGAACAAAGGGTCAACAGATCACATATAGAAATTCCGTAACAGTGTTAAAGGCTTTATGCCTTAGCATTGCTAACAAATCAATATCTGGCCAGAGTAGGCATTCTTTTGGGGGGAATATGGTGATGAAAAAAAGCTTATTCTTTTTTTAAGTAATTATTTGCTTAACAGATTCCTTGGCCCTTTGTAAACCCGATTGTTTTCTGAGTGTTGTGCACAATGCACACTTCTCTGTTGGTCTGATCAATACGTATTAGATGCTCATCCAAATCTACTAGCTGTGTCAGCTTTTAGGTCCCTGTCCTTGGCTAAAATGTGCCACTCTTTCACCATTTAGGGAGGACTCTTCTGACTGCTCTGGAGCTTTCCTTTTGATTTGATGCAGCTGCAAAAAGAGGTATGCTCCTTGGTGTAAGAAAAACCTTTACGAAGTTCTACAGCCTTCCATCATGTTACTCTCCTTCAGATTCTTAGCTGTAAATCCAAATAAAGCTGTAGCCCATGAGCTAAATTCCTCTCTATACAATCCTTTTTTTCCTCCGTGCTGCAATTCCCAGCCCCAAAAAGGAGAGAGCAAAAAGATTTAAGGAATAGCTGAGGGATCACAGCTTCATGCTGTAGTTCAGCAGCTTTTCACAAAGCAGCAGTGTTGAGGTGGTGGCTCATAAAAGAGAAATATCTACAGACAGAGCCCTGTAAGGACCCCTCAACTTTGTCATTCTTTTCTGATACCTTCTGTAATATTGAGCTGCCCTGAGGGAAGTTTTCAGAGCACATTTCTATTTGATTATTTGTGAAAGGTGAAAAAATAGATGTGTAAGTTAAAGTAGACGATGGAGATGAGAATCCTAAGTGATCACTGGCTGACTATAACTCTTGGATGAGTGTCTCTGTGTCTGTGCATACTCTTGGATTTTTCCATATACTCCCTTGTGAAATCTCTGCTTTTATTAAAATACTTCCTTCTTTCTTAATCAAAGAAAAAGTTAATGCAAGTAAAGTCATTCTAGAGGACGTTCTCAGAAACACAAGGATAAAACAGAGGGTAAATGCCAGGGAAGGAGAATGTCTTTTGCTGCATTTACTCAGTTCCATTTTAAAATGCCACTGGTGTTTGGCATTTAGCCATTTGTTAGAGAAAACAGATTCTGAGTCTCAGAGTCTTAATGATGTACTAGAGATTAGAAGGGAAATTTATAATTAATTTTGTGTAAAGTCCAAAGGCAAAAATGCACTTGAGTTAGGAAGGAAAAAAATGTCCTATTTCAAGTGCTGGCATTCTTCAGAGTGATGATGGGGACATATACAGGAAGAGGAGCTAATGAGCTGCTGTTTTCTAATCAAAGGAAAAAAAAAAACAAACCCTAGTAATAAAATGACGAGCTTCCCATTTCAATGTCATTTACAAAACGACAAAAATAGCCCACTGCTTACTCAATTAAGAAAGAATGACAAAGTTTAGTGTGCATGAACAATTTGGTAGTCACTTTTCTTAATGGGCCAAATGTACATGCTTAGTTTGGTGAATTTTAGAAAAAAAAAAGTACAAGTGTATCATATTTCTTACAGTTTATTGATTAGCCAAAGAAGGCAGATATTGATAGATACTGGGGGGTTTTTGTTTGTTTGTTTTTTCCACAAGCCTTTCCAGTTAGGAAATGCTTCCAGTTCCACACATATGTATGTACATCTCTGCCTCTCTATCTTGGCTAATAATAGATACATGAGATAATTAAGAGGAAAAACAATTGTGCAGCACTCAAGATGACAGTTTCTTGAAGAAACTGAAAAGAAAATATTGGGAAATATTGATTTGATCCCTCATAGAAAAATGGTCTACCAAGGTGACACATTCAAAAACTACCAAAACCACTTTCAAAAGTTTGAGTGGGAAGAAAGAAAAATGGATATGTATGATATAATAGCAGAAAATCCTAGAAGGAAAGGCCTGTTCACCTAGAAAAATATAGTTATACAGAGGATATATGAAAATAAGAAATATGTTGAATAGTTCTGAAAAATTGCAAGGTACTCATTTGATGTACTTCAAGTTTAAGCAATTCTCCAATAAATCCTCTGATTTTTTTTTTTTAAATATTATTTGCTTCTTTATTTTATGAACTAGTTAATCAGGTAAGTAGGACTGATGAACTAATGAGTAAACTAAACAAGAAATCCTGGGGAAAAGCATTTCTTAAGGATTCTTAAATATTTAACCAGATGGAAATCCCTTCACTTACTAATATTTTATAAGTAAAATATTAACTTTTTGTTCTGATTTTTCTGAGCTTTGTACCCAAACTTAGTGATAGCAATAATGTTCACTAGGAGTCGTGCTGTGGTAACACTCTGAAGCAAAGGATCAGCCCCTTGAAGACTTGACATTATACTTATGTATATTTCAAATAAGAGTGGCCAAACCTAGCCTTTAAAAGTGAAATATTCTTTAAAAATTATGTTGGGGATATTCCTCACCTATACAAAATCAACATGTTCTCTGTCTTCCATGAGTCAGTTTTCATGAAACACCCTCTCCCCTTCATCTCTTCCAGATCTCAGGGGAATGATAGAACATAAAATGACACAGGACATGTGCAAGTATTGTTACGCACTTTGTGTTTCTGCGTGTGCTGCCTGAGGCGATAGCCAGTTCCCTCTGTGTGCGGGACACAAAGAAAGCACAGCTGGTGAGTACATGCGGTGTGATGGCCATAAACCAAAACACAAGCAGTTCCACCTCAGCATGGGGTGTGAGAGCACTGAGGATGTCAGAACATTGGAATAGGCTGCCCAGGGAAGGCATGGATTCTCCTTCTCCAGAGACATTCCAAACGCACCTGGGTGTGTTCCTGTGTCTCCTGCTCTAGGTGACCCTGCCTTGACAGGGGGGTGGACTGGATGTTCTCCAAAGGTCCCTTCCAACCCTAATAATTCTGTCATTCTGTGAAGTTTTGATTGGTTCAGGTAAAATCTCAGGATTTATCAGTGAACTAGTTTAGATGAAGAATGAGATTTCATGACTTACAGGAGCTTTCAGAGTTTTGTTGATAACCCTTGTCCATGCCCCAGTTTCAGCAGCTGAAAAATCCAAGGTAAAAGATATTAGTTTGTGATATATTGCCGTGTTTTTCAAGCCTAATTTTTCTTTCCTCTCAACTTTGTTTTCTGAAATGAACCCTCATTTTACTGCCTGATTTTTCTTGTGATTGTCTCTGCTAAACTTAATGTAGATGTTTTAGTTTTGCTGTTATGTTGTAATTTTTTTCCACAATGTTCAGCTGCTAAGCAGGTACTTCAAGTCTAGTCAATTTTTAGTCTCAGAAAAAATAAATGTCTATATGATTCTTGGAATTGCAATTTAGCTTCAAAGAATACAAAAGGCACTGGGTGGGATGAAAACATTTGTCTGCACTGTATTGACATTTATTATGAATTCAGTATTTTCTTCACTGGGTAACACAATTCAGATCTCCTATTTTGAAAATATTAATATTTCTTTCAAAGGTACATTTACCTTTTGCTTATATAAAAATGTCTAAATTAGAGTATTGAGTAGAAGTATAAATGTGCATAGGCTGAAGATCATATACTTGGTATGGCTCTTTTTTTTTCCTCAGAATGAAATGGCTTTTTACTCTTGTATTTCCCTGGACAACTTTATTAAAGAGATCAGAGATTTCTTTCAAAAATATTCTCATGTGTGTATGGTTTGCATGAAAGCAGTGGTTTAAGAAACATGAAAAATCGAATCAGGAAATGTTTAACTGTATCAGTGTGAAGTGTGCTTACTTGCACAAGTAACTCTGGTTAAAATGTAAGAATAAAAACCAGGACAAGAAAAATCCAACATTTCCTGTCAGTCTGCACAAACATGCTTCTGACTGAAATGATGTGCCTTTGGACCAGCTCTCAGTGGTACATGATTTAAAACTGAGATAGCATATGATTATTATTAAATGTCCTCTATAAGGGAACAAGCACTTCTGCAAATCTGCCAAAGGGGCTTAGAAGTGTTAGGAAGAAAAATAGGGGGAGGATGAGTAGGAACAAGAGTTACCTGCATAGAGGCACAAATCACTCGCGGGAAATACCAAAGCTGAACCAGTATGTCATACTGGTGTGGTTGAGTCGCTTGGAGCATGTCCAGAGAAGAGCAACAAGGCTAGTGTATAAATTTGGAGCTGGCAGTGTTTATTCTGGAGAAAAGGAGGCCCAAGGGAGACCTTATCACCCTCTACAACTCCCTCAAAGGAGGTTTTAGCCAGGTAGGTATTGGTTTCTTCTCCCAGGCAACCGGTGACAGGTCAAGAGGAAACAGCTTCAAGTTGTGCCAGGGGAGGTTTAAATTGCACTCTAAGAATTCTTTTTTTCACTGAAAGGGTTGTTGAACATTGGGACAGGCTGCCTAGTGAAGTGGTGCAATCACCATCCTGGAAGTGTTTAAAGAATGTTCAGGTATGGCTGTTGTGGACATGGCAGTGATGGGTTAATGACTGAACCTGATGATCTTTAGAGTTTTTTTTTCCAGCCTAAAACCTTTTCCAAACTATGATTTCCCATTCTTCCAGTTACAACCCAAATGTTGGTGTCAAGAAAGCTGCTCCGAAAGGGACAGTAGGACAAGCAGCTTCTCAAGGATCAGTGAGTTTTGGGGACTAGATTACTTCTTGCTAATGATCCCAGGAGGTTTATAATGTACAGGTAGAGACACAGACATTAGTCAGGTTAGAGCTATTAAAATTAGTATGTGCCTTTATTTTTTGCTTATCAGATCCATTGAGTTACCTGCTCAGACCTCAGAGGATCCATACTAAGGGGTGTTGTAATGTGCAGGACTGACAGCCATGCAATACCTATTGTATGGCACAGGATTTATGTGCCCTGGGTATTGATCTAATTCATATGGAATGCACATGAATATATGAGGAGAGAGAGACCAGTTATTTGTAACACTAAAATAAATTTCCATGTAAAGTTCCACCTTTATTTTATATTGCTCTTGCACATTTTGTGGCAGCCAGATATAGTGAACTGTAAAAACTGAAATAAAATTAAAAAGTCAACCAGATTCTCTCAGCTAACATCTGAAAAGAATGACACCTACAGAGCAAAAAAGCTAAAGCATAGATATTTGCATAGCGTGATGTAAAAAAATCATTTACTCATGCTTGTTTTTCCTTTTCCCCTAGGAAAAAAAAAACAACTGTGATGTATCATAAAATGAAGTCATTAATTAAAATTGATAATACTGAACCAGCTTCTGCAACTGGTCTTCATACCAAAAGGCAGCAGGAACAGCAATACAGAAATCCAGTCTAGGAGACTGCAAACTGATAGTAAATTAGAATGGCACATACTGTAATGATAAATTCAGAATGACAATATTAATTAGGAAAACTTATTTAAAATATATTTTCCTGTCAATCAGTTCCTTGCTGCCAGTGTGCATTTTCAGATTTCTTGGACTAGAAAAGAACGTTAAATTGTTTTGTTTAAAAGTCAAATTAGGAAAAAATATACTTCTCATGGTATGTGTAATCCTGCCCTCAAAAATACATGCTAAGCTGTTTTATACCAATAGTACTAAATATATATTAACTTGTCTTTAGCCATGCAGATCCCTGAGATGCCTATGTGTCCAGATCTGCCTTTTATGTAGTTACTTGATTCCTACTGTGGACTGAGCAAATGCCACCCTAAATTCCCACATATATTAGTGATTTGACCTCAAATTCGTCTCAGGCACTGAGGGTGGATTCTAGAGTGATATCCTTCCAGCTTTAGGCAAACAAAGGGAGAAAACTGCCCTTCTTCACAAAATATCAGGGTTGAGAAACAAGAGTTTTTGACAGCTTAGATTGACATGAAGGTTTGTATAAACCTTATTAAAACTGAACAAATATTACCTGGATAAGTATGAGTAGCTTTACAGATAACTGAGAAAGTCATGTAATCACAGGTAGTAGCTGTAAAATTGGAACCTTGTGAAATCATTTGTTTTGTCACTGTGCTTGAGGAGCTGCACGAGTGATTGAAAGGAAATATTGGACAAGACTTGGCAAAGATCTCACATTTTTGTCAAAAAAATGGAGAAGCTAAATCCATCTCTTTCACAAATTATAGGACAAATATGCCAAATCCACTTTATGTAGCTGCTGTTACATTTTTCATTGAAATGGTAGATATCAAACATCTCTAAAACAAATAGAGATTTCTCCATGTCTCACTTTCTGTATAACAGACAGGTCTAAATTTAGATTCCTTTGTACAATTTTTGATGCTCAGCTATATCAAAGTACCAAAAACTGTACTGGCCTTTAACCTTAACTCTGTGTCCATTTACTCTGAAATAAATATATCCTTTCTTACACTAGTAAACTTTTCAAGCTGAGCACAGTGTTTGTTTTCTTTCCTACTTATTTAAAATTCTACTACTTTGGTTTTCTTTTTTTTTTTTTTTAAATAAGCATAAGTTTTCATCCAGTTTCAACAAAACAGGAAAATATGTATTAAAAAAGCAGTTCCTGCTTATTGGCGTTTTCCTTGAAAAAATCAGTCTTGATGGTCAAAGAGTGGTAACTAAAAGAAAACCTTCAAGATTTCAAACAGTCAAAAATTTAGGAGAAAATTAAATTACATTTCTTTTATTTACATTATGTCTCCTTTATAGAAATTAAGTGTAAATTATTACTGCTAGTAATTGTTTAGTATTTTTACTAACAAAATGTTCAGATGTCTATGTTGCACTTAAAAGAAGGTTTAATTATAATGATATGCTACAAAAAAATAGCAGTCCTGTTCCTGTATTGAAAAGTTTTTGTTATTATTTTTTGGGTGCATCTTCACCCCATTTTTCCTGTGGAATCTATTTTGCATAATATTCCCACAGAGGAACTTACAGATACCAATACTCTTCTTTGATTATTTAAATATATTGATCTCCATTTGTCTCCTCTGCTAAGGGTCGTTTCCAGTGCTGTATTCATCAGTGGCTTTCTTCTAAACTAGCCCCAGTGCAACATCATCTTCCTGAATCAGAGCTGCTAGGAATTGGACACAGATTTCTGGGACGACCTCAGCACTGTCAGAAAGGGACTCGCATTTTTTTTCCTCCAACCTCAGTTTTACACATTTTTGTATCCAAAAGACTTTGGATCACAATATTCTGCTGAAAGCTTTATGCCCTACCGATTCTTAGAGAGGAACAAGTGACTTCATAACTTTTTTCTGGCTTCTTTACTTTCATTAGACCATTCATTAGGTGAATGTAATCTACATATACGTGTTTACCGACCTATTGTATTTTTTTTTACCAGTCATCAGTCCTAATTATTATTCCCGTCACGAGTAATTTCTTTGATGTGATTTTGTGGATTATTTTACTTCGGTGCTAAAGTTGTTGAAGAGCAGGAGCAGGAATCCCTTCCTGTGGACCACTGAAGGGCCCTCTACAGGGTAACAGGTCATCTAAGGAAAAAAATATTTGGAGCTCCAGGATGTCTGAGTTTAATGCAAATATTAGCTGATATATTGATATTTTGTTTTGCTTGAGATTTCATTAAAACTTCATGTATACATATTGTCAGTTACAGAAATGTGACTCTATCTATTAGATTTATCATTTTCCTGCAAAGAAAACAGAGTGGTTTAGTAGCATTTATTGAAATCTGCTCACAGAGTCAGTACGTCGTTTTATTACCACTTTGAATTCATTTATTCTTTGTAATTTGGGTTTTGTAGCATTTTTCTTTTTTTTTTTTTTTTTGGAGGCTCATAAGCCTGCAATTACATACCTCATCCTGTTTATCCGTTTATATGCACATTATCAACTCATTAGTTTTCTATCAGTTGCCTAGTTCTTCCTCAGCATTGCAAGACTTAATGGAAAGGAACATTAGTGGTTAAAAGTGGTTCCTGGAGAACCCTCAGATGAAAGTTTTCTAGACTTACTGACATAAAACAGCCCAACAGTGTGACTGATCCATTCTGTAAATTGAAAAGTAATTTATCATCACCTCAAACTCATCTCTTTGTCCAAATGCAAAACAAATTTGTTATCTATTGATGACTGTCAGTACCCAGTTATCTGCTGGTATCTGTTTATTTGTTAACAGCTTTTTTGGTTTTGATGGTGTTTGCTGCTGCCCCATGCCATACAAATATTTTTTGACTCTTCTGTTTTGCAAGTTCCTTTGCTTGCAGGAATGATCACCTAGTAACTAATTTATATTACAAGCTTTGAATACTAAAAAGGGGCAATTAAATACTCCAAGTCTTGAAATATCAGCAGTGAGTAATTTCATTATTTCAATGCGTTTTTTCATAGTAAAGGTGATTGTCTTTCCTTTCACCCAGTAAATTCGAGGCAAAACCACCATTCTGCACTGGCTCTCGGTCGTGAAAGAGGCACAGCCACCAAGTGCTTTCTTTCATGGAATTTCACATCATGTCTTTGAAATGGACAGTCAGCTGTCAGAGTCTGCAGTTTATGATGAGAAGCACAGTCACGAAGCCAAACGACCAAATATATTCGCTTTCCCTCTTACGAATGAGCCAAGGCTGGTGTCAGCCGCCTGAAGGAGAGGTGGTGTAGGGAGACCTGACTTGACAAAATAACAGGGAAATGTCAGTCAACATTGAGTATTATGTGTAGAATTTGAATAAATTCAGCAATATATGATGGCTACATAAGGATCACATAAAATTTCTGAATATTTTGAAGTTTGAGAAATCATAGCATCTGAAATTTTATCTGAACTTGATGGTTTATCACCTTCTCAAGCAGGTTAGATCCCTCCCTGGTTGAAAACACACTCAGTGCTGGCTGAGCTAAATTTTTTTCTCTGTCTTAATAATGCAATTTATATTTATACAGGGGGTTTTATAGAAAGAGTGGAAAGATTAAAGATTTCTGCATTTAAGAAAATATTCCCTGAATGCTAACAGATGTAAACATTTCAGGAGCAGTGTAGTGGAAACAACTCCAATATTTCTCTGATTAACTTCAGTATCAGGCTAGATTCATGAGCTATTATAGCAAGTTGGGGTTTTTGTTGTTGTTGGGTGTTTTTTTCTTTTTTGTTGTTTTTTTTTTCTTTTAGAGATTCAGGGATGTAATTTCCAATTTGAAAAATTTCAGTTCTTGTAGTATATCAGTAGCATTCTTTTGTAGTTTATGCTTCTGTTGTAAAGCAATGGACCAAAATTATTTACTTGATTTAATTTAAATGAAATTTGAATTCCTTTTGGACAGATTTTTAAATTTATTCAAACATTTTAAAATGACATGTCATTCCTGCCTTTAGGCTCTTGAGCAGCCTTCACAGTGCTGGCATAGAACCTTAAGTCATTTAAAAAAGTAATACTTTTATTTTAAAAGACTTGAAAAATTGTATTGCTTACTGACAGCCATCTCTGCTAGCAACTCACCCAGAGATTTAAAGGTTTGCAATTTATACAACTCCAGTTATCAGTAAAAAGAGACAAGAATGTGAAATTCCTCTCATCATTTTCTCAGCCATACACCTCTACTGAACCGTGAGTTGGCCTGCCAAATGTAGCCAAAGCAAGAAACCATCTCGATGACACACCAGAATGGAAGATTATGTGATAATTTTTTGTTTTAATAATCAGATTATTAGCATTTCAATAATTGATCCTTTTAGCCAACTTTCAGGTGACTAAGAAGGGCAACCATAATGGTACCTTTAGCATCTTGTGCTATCAAGTAGTTCTGCTCTCAATTAGATGGTACTACACAGAAGCATAAAAATATATGTAATAAATGCGTGTTTCAGTTAAATGGAGATCTTCACCATAACAATTTGTCAAGGGCTTGTTTTACGGACAGTGATCTTTACTAGCAGCTACCTTGTAATGGTGATATTCCAGAAAAGGCCCTGTGATTAAATCAGGTTCCTACCAATTTTAAATATCTTTTTTCAGTAGAATAACACGACAGTGAAGATAAACCCTGTGCATTGTACATGAAATTAATATAATATTTAATTCAATCAATGAAGTAATTGATAACTGAATAACATCCTAATCCTTGTGGGCACTGGAAAAAAGAATATGGCCAAAGCACCAAATAGAAGCTTAACTACCCTCTGACATATTAGTTTAATGAAGAATAATGCTAAACAGCTTTTCAGAATGGCGTTATGGAAGTGTAAATCATAGAATGGCACCAAAAACTTGCAGAGTACTACATCAAAAACTGCAAAGTTTCTGATATTTGAAGTGAAAGATTTAAATACTTCCTTTCTTTTTTTCTGTTTCTTCATTCAGTCTGAATTTTGCATAATGTTCTATAGTATGTCACTGACTTCTATACCTTGTCAGAGCTCTGCCTGATAAGATAATGTGTCCATGACACTCATACTGTCTTAGTAGATTTAATCTGCTTTTGTTTCTTTTCTTTCTTTCTTCTAGTCTGGAAAACCTGGGAAAAAAAAGGATTAGATTCTATTCCTTCACCTATGCTTGTTCTGGGGGGCAGGTGAACAGCTTTTTTACAACCTTCAGTATAAACTGCAGCTGCAAAAAGCCAGGATAGGTAACTGCCTGCAAGAGTGGGAAGCAGCAGAGCTGTAACAGCAAATTTGAGACAGAATATTTAAGTTCCACCTTTATGCAGAAACTCTCATAGCAGTTACACCTCTAAAACCTATCAACGATGATGATGCATAATGTAGGTGAACTTCAAAGAGAGCACAGAGTGCACAGGTATTTCTAAGTGTTCAGTCTGACCATATAATCTGTTTTTCCTCTAGTAAGAGGAGATGAATAATATGTTAGTTTACTGATACATGTCATAACTCAGAAAAAAATTCTCCATAAATATTGAATTTTCCTGCTTTACTGTATTTCAAAGTATTTTGCTTTTTTCAAATTATTTTTAGAAAGCATATTTTTATTTTTTCCTCTTTTGTCATTCTTTTCTGTTCTCTGTCTGACTGATTAACAGAGTAGAAGAAAATGTTGATGTTCCCTCTGTGAAAATGCTGCCTTTGATACTCTTCATAAAATGTAATGGTGTTTTCTGTGTACATACATTTTGGTTTACATGAAGAAATTTGGTAGTTTGTTAGTTTTTGCATTCAGTTTTGCTACACAGAACCTCCAATTTTCTCCAGAGTGAATCCTGCTTTATAAAATGCATTTGGAAATCAATGTTGCCTTTTCTTTCTCTCAGTTTGACAAAGAAGCTGAGATTGATTTCCTGATCTATTCTTTCTGTGCATCTCTATCTATCCACATATACATATATATATTCATATGTGCTTACGTATGTACATCTCTGAAAAAAACACAACCGCCCTTGAGTTCTTTTATATACTTCTAGTAAACTCTTTCTAAAACTATCCTGTTTATTTTTTTTTTTTAGGACTTTATAAATGGGCTGCAGGGATTCATCCTCTACCTGATTGAGGCACCATGTGAAGTAAGTTTCTCCTTCCCACACTTGACCTGCAGCCATACCTTTCCTGATCTGAGACAGCTAATCATTTCTTATTTGCCTTGTACATAGTGGTTTCATTTCCTTTTATCATAATCCCTTCCTGAATTCCTATGAATATTTATTCAATATTTCATTATCTTGTATATAATCAAAGTGACAGTACATTTGGACGCTGAACACTGAGGCACGTAAAGATGCAGTCCCTGTGTAAACACTGAAAAACCCAATTTCCTCTGAAATGTTTATTCCAAATGCTTTCTAAAACAGAAGAGCGGAATAAAAGAATTTTAATTCCATGGTGATACAACACATAGCTGAGAGTGGTTACAAAAGGTCAGAAGCTGCTACTTTTTCACAGTCTCACAGATGAGTCTCCAGCCCCACTGGGGCTTTCTGCTTCTGACACTGTGCAAAGAAGCCCTATTGCTGTTTAAACAGGGAGTCTTTTGGGTTTGTTTTTCCTTTTCCAAAACCCATTTGCTGTGAGCCTACCCCCAGTGAGAATAGAAGAATATAAATTGATACTATATTTTTATAGAAAAGTGGTCATTGTTTTGGATTGTTTAATAATCACTGCTAAATAGAAAAAAAAATAAAAGTAATAGAGAATTTGATTTGTGTCACACATGACATGGAAGCATTAGTCAAATAATTTTATGAATTCATTGAAAATTGCATTAATTATCCTGTTACTTCACATAAGCAAGAAATCTACACATGGATAAAAAGGCAACATTGGCTTGCAGTGTTCCAAACTGCAAGGCATTAACAGTTCATCTTCCTTTATGAGGAAAAATTGGAATAATTAAATAGTTAAGTGGATTTACTCAAACTCTGACTGAAGAGATGTATTTGAGTTTCAAATTAGGTCCCAAGGTACACAGCTATCCAAACCATAAAATATGAAAAACAGGATTTGATCAAAAGCAAGCCCTCGTTCCCTTCCCCCCTTTACCCCCCTTAAAATATGACATTGCACCATATAATTGCACAGGAAATTAAAACTCTTTTCACAGGTTTAATAATAGATGAGATATAGGCCTTGAAATAATAGTTTTTATTGAGCTCTGTCATTCTCTAGCACAGCATGCAATCTGTGGCTTACAGCTTGCACCTCTGTCAGCTCAGAGACGGATTAGCAAAAACAGCACAGGGTTCCATTTGGAGACCACAGGAAGCAAACAGGTGCCAAAAGCACAAGTCACTCTCCTTAACTCTTCCCCCCTCACTTTTTTTTGTTTGGGTTTTTTTTTTTCTTTCTTCTTGTTTTGATAGACTAAAATTCATCTGGAAAAAGTGCTTTGTAGAGTTATACTCCATGGTCAACAAGCTCTTTAGGAAGCTGCTTCTGCACATCAGGATTGTCTGGAAGCTCCTGCCTGTTTTCATACCGTTTTCATCAGGCTGACAAATACTGTGTTGACAAACACAGGCATACTTGCAACCCAAACCCATGACTGAACATGGGGGTTTTGTCATCTCTGCAGTATTAGGGTGTGCTTTTGCCTCAGAGTGGATGAAGAATTCTTCTGAGCAGTGAGCTTTCCTATCTGTATTAACTGATAGGTGACCAGGAAAGCTGCCTGTGAGTTGGAGAACAGTGTTCAATAGGCAGCAGTTGTTTCAGCTGGTTCTTCAAGCCAATTCTTCATTAAGAAAGATCTTTGGAAAGGCTGTCAGGCAGAGGAAAGAGAAAAGTTAGACATTTAGGTCTGTGCATTTAAGTACATTGTGTTGGAAGTAAGAAAGTAGAAACAATTCGAAATTGTCAATTCGGAACATGCCATGTGGTCACAGCAATTAGAAATCAAAATTAAGTGCAACAAGCAGTAAAAGGCTCAGTAGTTTAACCCATTTCTGGGATCAGAGCTATTATCCCAGCAGAACTCACTGCTGAGGACAGTTGACACCTAGTAATATGTAACCACATACATGTATATATATTTATATATTCTCAGCTAAAACAAAGAATTCCGTTAGAGAACTCGGGGAGCAAAGTTGGCAGTCTTTGTAAGGATTTGGAACTTTTCAAATGTAAAAGAAAGCAAAGCTTCAAGAAAAACTACAGAAAAACCATGCATGTAAATTACTAGACTGGCTTTGTTTTAGTATTTTAAACTGCTTTTCTTTCCATACTGTTGGTCACTTTAAGAAAACTGTTTCTTCTCTAATCACTGCTGTCATTGTTGCCAGAAGGATAGGAAGTTGTATCTCTTCATTTATGCTTAGTGTTAGTACTATAATCCTGCACACTAGAGGCATGAAGGGAAAAGAGACTTGTGTGAATCTGATGTAAGGTTATTACTGCGTGAATATCTGGAAATATTTGGGAAAATTTTCAGGGAGCCACCCTTATTGCAACAGTTCAGTTCAACATGGCAGACCTTGAGTTAATCATCTACACTAATGTAAAATGCTGATTTTTAGTGCTTGATACTGCCATGCTTTAGCTAGCCAACAGTTATTTCCTATTGAAAGATAACGTGTCTCAAAAAAACTGTTGGGTTTTTTGGGGTTTGCTTTTTGTTTTTTTTTTTTTAATCTTACTAAAGTGGAACATGGTATAATTTTATTTCAGCGCAGTCTTATCTGCATTCTGACAGAGCTCCGAGAATTTCTTCATGCTGTGTTAGGGTGTTTCAGTGCATTTAATAACATCTTAATAAATGTACACCCCAGAGTGACTTTTCAAGAACCATAACATTAATAATTTGTAAGCTTAAATCGGAAAAAAGGGTGTGTGAAGTAGGATGTGTTTGATTTATCAGCAGACTTCCAAAAGTATACTGGTTTCTGGTGTCACCAGGACATTAGGGCTGACAAGCACAGGGATCTCTTTTCTTCAAAAGAGTCACAAAGCAACTGATGAGGTTTTCTAAGTTGCTCACTCTGAGTGTGTTGTAAGTACATGTGTGCAGTCAGGACTGGCACAGCTAAATGAGGATTCAGCATCACATCAGTAATGTGGCTGAGTCTTGGGAGGTGCAGATGTCAGCCCGGCACAGTAGTTTCTGAGGAGGTTGAGGTCAAGTGCAATTATTTGTGTTCAGGATAGCTGATGCCAGGGGCACCTACTTCCTTGGCAGGTTTCTGCTGTGAAAATTTGAGGCCCAGTCTTGTATCTTTTTTCACACTTCTTACTGTATGTCTTTTGCAGAGTGCTCTTTATTCCCCACTCTGTACACTATCCGTGGCTTAAGGAATTATGACTGAAATTTGCGGGGATCAGTAAATGAATGAATTGCTGTGTGTTAATGGCCCTCTCTTCCTCTATGAAACTAATTCAGGGATCACAGCATTAAATCAGTGTTTGGACATGGTCTCTTGTTTCTTAAGCAAACAGATTTAATGATGTAGACTCATGTTCTGCATCTGTAACTCTGGGGTAACATCCTTGGTTGAGTCACATTTCTGTAGATTTACCATTTTTAACTGTAAGGGGAATTTTCTCAACAGATGTAGAGGAACATAATAATTTTCTCTCTCTTTCTATTTTCAAAATAAATAAAATAGGGCAAATTTCAATAAAAATACCTAACAACACAGACTAACAGGAAATATGTATAAGTGCAACCTTAAAGCATGAGTTGAACAAAGAATTTAGTAAAAGATGGATATAAGAGAGAGAGATTTTAGTTTAATAGCTGTAAACAACAAATTCCAGTTTGGATGAATTCAGCTTGTAAATAAGGTTGAGATTTTTCTCAACAGGTACCAAAGATTGACCCAAAATCTGTGACATGCTTTGTAGACTCCTTTTTTGGCTGATGGGTTTAAATGTCTTAAAGTCTAGAGATTATTCTTGCCATTGGTGCTGGAAGTAAGTTAAAACTGGTTTTAGTGTAAGAATCAGTTGACAAAAATGTAGCATCCACAGAAAGACAAATCTCTGTCTGTGTGTGTTTTCTTGGGGTGAGATGTTATGGGCTGATGAAATCAGTTTTGTAGGTAACATTCTGCTTACAGAGGAAATAGATTTCCTGATGGGAGGCATTCAGTTTCGGGTTTGACATGTTGCCATAGACATTTTGATCTACTAGATACCCAAAATGACACCTCCTGGGAGGTTTTTATCCAAAGTCCATCAGGCTGGGCAGCTGCAGGAAAGAGTATTTTATAGCATTTACAACAGGCTACTCTTTCCCATCAAAGGTTTAAAAATTTGGCTTTATTATAGGCATATACACTTATTACCAGTGTATTTACACAAAGCAAAGTAATTTGCATAAAAATATTTATTTTAAAAATGAAAATCAGAGAGAACATCTTGATTTGTGATCCATACCTTTGACTTATGTTGATTAGTTGTTGCCTCAAGGAACACAGTTTGGAGTTTGCTGGATATCCAGACAAGGCTTCGTCTTTTTCTCTTCTGTGCCTTATTAGCAAAGCTGTGTCTGCATGGAACTTCAGCACTGGGAAGGTGATTTACCCTGTGCTGATTTTGTTTTATGGCCATACACTTCTTTCCCCCCTTTTCTCTTTGTTTTGTTTTGTTTTGGGAGATGATGCTTTGATAGCAAGCATATTATTCTTTTAAGACCATAAGATATTGACATGGCACTGTTGGCAGCTGCCCAATGCTGGTTTCCATGCTATTTTCAAAAGTGAAGATGGATGGAGACAAAGGGCAAGCTGCCTGTTTCATGATTAGGCAGGTACTGCTGATTAGGGTATGATAAAATACCCCAGATATTCTAATACAGCTCTACAAGGAGTGAAGTTGGTCCTGAATTTATTTAGTAGCGGTTTCCCTGGAGACAATCTGTGTGAGCTGGTTAAATTCTCAAGAGGAAATGCTAATAAATAAATAAATAAATTCATAATTAATGGGGCTGACTGACATTGGCCTGGCAGCCACATGCACCCTTACTCTGAAATGATGATTTACATTTCTCGCAGATGACAAGTATTTGTTTTGGGAGCTCTTCAAGCAACACTATATACTGTAAATGATTTATGATGCTCTGGCTGCGATTATTTACTGAGAATCCTAATGCACTGAGTAGGGATTACAAAATGGTTGGTATTACACAGACAAAAATAAATTTTAAAATCAGGGTTTTTCTTAGGATAAACACTACAAAGTTTGTTATTCATAAGTGTCTGTAGCTGATGCTACTACACTAGTGCAGGGATTGAGACATTAGAATTATTATGTTGGAATACAAATAGCAGAAATGTTTATAACCTGGTTCTCTTGTAGACCGTAGCATGTGCTGATTTATACTGACAAATGCCAAGAGATGATGTGACTGATTCCTTTTCCATCTGTACTTTGTAAATCAGGGATCCACAGAGGAGAGCACAGCTGTTAGTCCTTGCTTGTTTCCGTCTTTTGCATTAAATAATTTGGGAACTAAGTAAACAGAAGAATATTTCAACCTATAACTTAGGCAGCCTGCCACTTTCCTTCCCTGTCCTTTAGGAGCTAACATCCTCAGCCTCCACTTTCAGGGTTTAGATTGAAAGCATGCCCATGCTGAGGAAGCCTGTGGCTTTACATGTGGCGTTAATATACAGAAAATATTATAATGAGAGGTTTCTATTTCTATTAGGTTGTCTTTTCATGGGAATAGCTATGCACATATTTACACATTAAAAGGCTCAGCTCCATGTAGAGGATTTGCACTGAGTGGTATTTTCAGTGATTAAGGCCCAACTTTGGTTACAATAGCCTGATCGCCCTAGGTGTGTTTAGAATCAGCTGCAGGGGAACAGACAGGACACCACAACCATTCAAATCTGAACTCAAAACCCAAGCATTTTAAATCACTGTTAGGAAAAGGCCGTCTTTCTTTTGTCACTGACTATGATCAGTAAAAATGGGATGCCATCTTCATCAGTAACAGTCCTGTGTGACACTGTTCTACGTGTGCAGAGTGAAGGTACTGAATCCATATCACACATTAAAACACACTTAACAACTGTTCTGTGTTTTGCTTGGATTAAATGAATGAATAACAAGTGATATCCATCATATAAATTTAAATTATCATGTTATGAAAACAAGGAAGACTTGTTTTTTTGATGATTTTGTTTGTACTGAAGTGTGTGCCTCAGGACATGATTACAGATTTCCACACCACTCTGGTTTTATGAATTAAACAAAGCAAAGCAGAAACAAAACAAAAAGAAAACCTTGATAGAATGATAAAGCAAATGTGTAGCGCTGTAAATCACTGAGGGCAGGATTGAAACTCTTTAAATTTGCTGTGCACAATCTATTATATTTACATTTAAGTGATTTTTAACCTCTCCACTCCGTTTCTATAATGCACATTTATCACAGTGTAGAAGAAAAAACAATCAAGCTTTATTTTGTAGTGTTTTTTAGAAACATATTAATTTATATTGAAAGTAGAGATTCAATTCCATCTAGAATGGCTGCTTAATTAAATGTGTCATTAGGCAGACACCTCAAACAAGTTTGTTCTTCAATTAGAAGTGAATCAATTTTTTTACATGATAGCAGGCATAAAGAGTTCTACAATGGAGCACTTGTTGAGGTATTGTAAATAATATTAACAGCACAGCAAAAGATTTTTTTCTAAATGTACCTTTTGCAATATAGTCAATCTATAAGTCAGTCAATGTGTAATAAGATGCAATATATTAAATATTTTTTTTCTGAATATAGCCTGTCCATTGACCATAATCAAGTCACATAATTTAATTATGTACACAATAAGAAATCACATATGCAGCACTTTGTTTTTTTATAGTAGAGATATAACATCTAGCAATGTCTTTAGGACTTGTTTTTCATGTTATTGTGGTTTTATACCTTAATTTATTTTTTTCTAGTTGTTATTCTGATTTTAAAAACCTTGAATTCTAATAGTGTTGAAAAAAATTTAAAACTTTTTTCCTCGCAGTTTATCTTGTGTCTCTGGTGATATGCTACCTCTCTATCAGTAGTTGTATTTATCTGATTAGCTTGTTACTAGGATTAACAGGATTGTTCTGAAAATAAACTCAGGAAATATTTTTAAGGTTAAAAAATGCTCATGCCCTTTTCTAAATGGATATTATCCTTACAGATTATTCAAAAATGTTAGTCCTAATTTTCAGCGTTTAGAAAGTCTGTTATGCAGAAATTTAATTACAGTAATGGGAAATCTGTTGTTTTTAAGCAGTAGGCTTGCTTTCAGATTCAGTGAATATAAAATCTTAGCATTTACTGAAGTTTTATATTTGAACCATTTTAAAATAAAATGATGTGCTAGAAAACATTATTTTTTCTCCGTTTTCCTTGTGCCAACCTGTGAAAAACCTTGGTACCTCATTCCTTAAAAAGCAAAATAATAAATCAGTCAAACAGAATTTACAGATGTGTCCAGGTTTGCTATAAAAGTTCACAATATATCTTTACTAGATAGTAAAAATCATGAACACGATGGAGTTATTCTTTTCATGGCATACAATCATTTCCCCTCTCCCTCCCAAACTATCATGTCATGGACTGCCATCAATAAATCTCTTGTCCTTTTCTGTAAGAAAAAACTGCCTTATCACCTTTTACCATTACATTTCCTTTGTTCCAATACTTCTAACCCCCTTTTGTCTTAGCTATTTCCCAATTAACATATTGTTTTATCTCAGACCTTGTGTTCTCTGCTTGCATTACCTTTGAATTTTTTTCTTTTTTCTTTTCAGCTTGGGAGAGGAATGAATATGGCTGAAAGATTGGCCATATGAGTTTGTCTAATAAAACTTGCTTTTTGAGGCAGTGTCAAACCTCTAACAACCCTGTTAATAATAGCACTGCATTTCTACATAGTACTTTCAGTACTGCAGAAATTTCAGTCAAGTAATGTTTTGTTTTGTTCTGGGTTTCCTACTGGAACCAAATTTTGTGGTTGATAAATCACAGATGGTGTGGACACTTTTATATATTTTGATATTAATGGGGAAAAGGATATTTTTAAGAAGATAATATAGACTACGGTCCAGTTTCAGCATATTTTCCCCTGTAAACTGATTTGTTACTGTTTCCAATTCCCATCTTCTTTTGTGGCTGTTAAATTGCTTTAATCTAAAATTTAATTCTATTTATGTAGATAATGTATTTTATATTATAAACTTTATATTAACTTAGAAGAACACGTTATGCAAGTAGAAGGATAAGCTTTTTATTTAATTGTGAGCATAAGAAAGCATTTCTTGGTACATTACCTCTCCTACAATAGGGTCTATGCAATGAAATTTTGGATCGTGTTTCATTTCAAATTAATTTCAAATTTACAAGCATGGTTAAGTTTAGTCATATACAATGGCTAATAAGAACATATGAGAGAGTAATAGGGTTCTACAAGTCACTAGAAACCTGTGAGAAGGGTGTGATGAGACATTGCCTGGGTAGGAAAGTACACGATATTGTTAAAACCTATTTCTACTTTCAAAAACTACTTATCAATGTTCAACCTCAAATAGTCTTTAAAAATAATTCAATAAATTTTCAAAGAACTAAGGATAAAGATGATTACTTTGATGAAAGCTGGAGGGGGACTTTTACAAGGACGTATAGTGATAGGGCAAGGGGGAATGGCTTTAAATCGAAAGAGGACAGATTTAGATTAAGTATTAGGAAGAAATATGAGGGTGGTGAGACACTGGCACAGGTTGCCCAGAGAAATTGTGCATGCCCCATCCCTGGAAGTGTTTTAAGGCCAGGCTGGATGAAGATTTGACCAACCTGGTCTGGTGAAAGGTGCCCCTGTGCACAGGACTGGATGATCTTTAGGGCCTCTTCCAATCCAAGCCATCCAATAACTATGATTTCATTCAAATTTGTGTTACAAGAAAAAGGTGGTAGAAAATAAGTTATCAAGACAGGAAGGGGTTACTGCTGGAGAACACAGAGACACAGTCTGGGAGCTGAGCTGCACATTGTGTGTGGAGAGGGACTTACCAGCGAAGATACAGATAAGGCTCTGCAGATTCTAAACACACTTCAGATTCTAAACACAAGACGTTGTTTTATTGTGAAGAGTCCCTGGAATGATGGGGCAACAAAGTAGCAGATGAAATTCGAAATTGATAAATGCAAAGCAATATTCTGGTGGAAAAGTAGTTTTAAGTTTATAAACAGTGGTGAGCTCTAAATTATCTATTCCTATTGAAGAGGAAGTTACAGTATGTTTGACAGCTTTGTGAAACCATCGTCTCAGAAGCAAACAGAATTTTAAAAGCCTTATCTGGTTCTGATGAAGAGATAGAGAATCAAAACCAACAGTTCCTCTATATATGCCCATAAAATAACACTACTTGAATACTGAGCATCTCTCTGGAGCCTACATTTTGGAAAGTGAAAGTTAAAAGCCTACAGAAAGAATTACAAGTGTCATCAAAGTGTGGAGTTGCTTTCCCATCAGGAGAGCTTGCTTACACTCAGACTCTTCATCATGGTAAAAAGAAAGTCAATAATGGCAGGGAAAGCTATATGTTTCTAAAATGTGAGTGTTAAAAAAGAGTGACGGTAAGGTGCTCACAATCCAAGTACAAAGCACATCAAATGAAACAACAGATTTAAAGCAAACAGCCTGTTTATAAAACAACTAATTAGCTTAAGGAAATGAAGTATTTCTTCACACCAGAGTGGCATTAAATTACATATGTTTTGAATGCCAAAGCTTTACATGTGTTCAAAAAAACCTTGAAAAATTCACAAAAGAAAATGTTACCACCGTATGTGACATACAAAGAAATAAACACATTTTTGAAATGTGGGCAGATTTTCTGAAATAAGTATCACTGGTGAATTTCTTTTTCTTTTATACCTTATGTAGGCATTGACTTTAGCCAGTCAAAGCCAGGACAGACACAAGGCCACATGGACCTTTGTCATAACACTCTTTTATTGTTTGCACCTCATGAAATGCAAATAAATACTTTTTGCCATTGTGCTTTGAAAGCCTCTCTCAAAAAGTAGAGATAAATGGTGATTCTGGACATCAAGTATGAATAACGGCTAAGAAAAATATGTGAAGCTATTTGGCAATTTCCTGATAAATGCATCATATGAATCTTAATGTTTCTCAGTTTTTAAACTTTCTCAAAGTACTTCTCAGTGTTCTGTCCCCCCTTTTTTTTTGGATATAAAGTATTCTATGGCATGTTTCTGAATATATTTTGCTATTATTGTTATCTGAAACAGAACTTGTATTGCAAAGGAATATATAATATATAGATAATCAGTACAGAGAACACTGTGATCCTTGATATTTCTGATTTAACATGTGTATGTTGTTCCATCTTTCCAGCACAATTGTTCATAATATGATTTCAGAAGGGCCACAAACCTGAGTGCTGTTCTCTGCTGATTGATATGAGCAAGGTTGCTTTCAGGATGGGAAATCATCTAACTGGAAAACAGATCTGAAATAGTTTCATTGACCATTACTTACCCATCATTGGCAGATGACTGTTTTTTTTTTTTTTTTCTTTTTCTATTTCAGTTTCACTGACTTTTATTATTTATTTTTCTTAAAGATTACTGACTTCTGTCTCAATACTCCATTCTACTGTAGTCTCAGAAGTCAAAGAAGTCAATGACAGCAGGAAGCGTGCAGAACTGCTTAAAAGTTATTCAAAAAAATGGCAAGATTAAATTTCCAGGGAGAAATAAAGATCATTTTTACCGTAAGATATTTTCTGAGCTTTCCCTACTTCAGTACATAATTCATTTGGTTATCTTATGTGCTGAGATTTGTGAACTATGAATTTTTGAATCTTGCATGACAAAATAAGTTCTTGTTCAATACTCAAATCTTGCTCAGACACGTTTCTTTGAGCTGGGTGTCTGAATTAGAACTCGAACATCCTTTCCGTTAGGTGAAAATGTCACTTCAATAGGCAGCACATTTGGTAGCAAATGTTAATAGGCATGAAGTAGGTATTGGATTTTGCAGTTACACTGCATTGCTTCATATCAAAAGGTTATGGAGTACGCACAGATATACATTGCCTGCCAAAACTCCTGGAGTTAGTATTCTTCATTTGTCCTCTACTTTGATTGGCACATGTTGGCAACTCTATAAATAAATAATTGAGGTTCTTTGAAAGGTTCATTTGATGTTAAGACCAATCTATGCCTTGCCAGAGTGCTTGAGTGGAAGGCTGCTCTCCCTTTGAGTTACTCTGAACTATTTAAATGTATTGATAAGACCTTTCTCTGCACTGCTGTCCTCAAGAATAGCACTTCTGATCTGTAACTCAAAGAACAATAAATGATGGGAAAGGTGTCTTCTGTACAAAACACTTAAACTATTTTTGATGTGTTATTTATATAGGATAATCTTTCCAAATCAAAATATTGAAGCATTTAGTCGTGCACTTCAAAAGCTATATCAACTGTTACCTTTGTTTAATGTTTTTAGCGTATGACAGTTATGACCACAGAGATTGCTGACGAGGCAAAATCTGAGGTATTTATTCTTTAAGATGCAGGAATTGCTTACAAACCATGTTTCTGATTATGCTACTAAGGGTCATCCTTAGAGTGCTGTAAACATGGTTTCCACAGAAATGAGCACTTATTTAAAACTTGTTCAGCAAAAGACAGTTTTCAGTAGGAAGATGAAACAGGAATACTATAAACAATGAGGATAATTGACATCATCTTCTTAACCCTTTCAGCTTAATACCTCATAGAAGTATGCTCTTGATTTTAGTGAATTTTGTTATCCATGTCTTCTGTTGAAAGGAATTAATCAAGAAGATCAGTCTTTTTGGTTGGAAGAGCTGGAACCTGTCCTTCAGTCTCCTATTATTAGTGGTTTGTGTATCCCTTTGCCGCTGGTTATCTGTCACATATTTTCACACTGTAGAAGCTTACATATCGTTTACTAGAACTAGAGAGCTAAGAGGAATATATAAATACAGATATAAATATAGATGATACAGGTATATCTATAGATATATAATATGTTTTTTTACTTTTTATTTCATTATTTTATCTTTACTCTTTGAAGGACACAGTGAACTGTGCCACACAGACATAAGCCATGTATATCAAATAATTCCCATTTTCTCTTAAAATTTTTGACAGAAGTCACATATTTTTCATTTGTTGATAAAATAGTTGTCATTGGTATATCCATACCCTATTACTAAAGCAAAAGCTGAAGTAAGTTTTAGATTAAGATTCACGCTTTTATGGTTATCAAGGATAGATATTTGATTAGGTTCTTAAATAAACCCTTTATTTCCCGCCTTGTAGAATTTCCTCTCGGGTACAATTCTTACTATCTTTTTTATTGTAAAATTTGAACTTTAATTAAGACTGCTAAGAGAAATGCCAAACTATCTCGTGAATGAAAAAAGGATATTCACAGAAACAAATTCAATTCTTAGTTCCTAAAGCTGAATAGCCCCTATCTGTGTGTTCTGTCGCTGTTTAAATATTACTTCTTTCTGATTAATTCCTCGATTGCAAGTGATTTAGAATGTGCCAAAGTTGTTAAAAGACATTTTCACTTGAGAATGAACATTCCAAGAATAATTACTTTTGAAGAAAGAAAATATGAGAAATGGAAACCCCAAAAGTGTGAAAAATGATAGTAAATCTATCTGTCATTTCTTCATTTATGCCTTTACTTAGGTTCATTTTCTGGTGGAAAAGGATTTGTTTTTACCTAATCTTGGCATTGTAGCCTTAGCTGAGCAGACATCTGAACAGAACAGAAAACAAGATGGTCCTTAGGCAGACCCTCTTCAGCATCTCCCAGCTCCTGCTCCTGGGTCATACTTACAACCAGAAAAGAGCTGTTTGGTCTGTGCTCTTCTCCAACTTTTTGTTCTTTTGGGGACTCTGTGTATCTTATCTACCAGTGATTTACTCTTGTTTTTTGCCTGATGCTGTTCTGCCTCTTAGTAAACTGTTATTTTTACACCTACATCTACTCGTATTTATCCCTTACTGGTGGAAAGAGATTGGCTGAATCCATAAAGGGCGGCCTCTCATTGCAGAGTGTTCTTCTTTGAATTGTCTCAGACCAAGCCACAGTGCCTTATGTACGTGCACAATGTTGCTCTGGAACTTCATGTGTTGAGTGAGTTTGTCACTAAACTCTGAACTGTCCTTGTTAACATTCTCCATTAATAAAAGAGCAGCATTGGTAACTCTCTGTGCTCCTCTGAATTTGCACTCCAGCCTTCTTCAAACCGAAAATTCATTTGACTAGGCTGTGTGTTCCTCCTGATAAACAGAGCAAAGTCTAACCATGTGATATGTCATGAGCAAATATTCTGGAAACAAATAAATCATCTAACAAAACTCATTTAAGCAACTTTCCCCCCCACCTCCCCTCCTTCACCTAAAAGCTCCCTCCAGCAGGATCAAATACTTCAAGAATGGAAAGTCAATAAGCCCTTCAGCTTTCTCCCCTGAAGTAAGTGCAAAATGATAGGTCTGCATGCTTAGTGATGGTCTAAAGATTATTTTATTTTTGTATTAATACCAAGGTTAGTGTAAAAGTCAGATTTTTGTTTTAGTATTATTACATTGGTGTACTGCTATAGAGGTGACTGCTCCTACAGACACATCTAAACGTGGTGGAGAAAAGAACACCATGTGCTCACCAGGGAAGGATAGTGAAGCACAGGATTCCTGTCATCCTTCATACACTCAGCCCCATGACCTGGGAAGTCTTTAATGAATATCACAAGTGACTCTGCCTTCCCCTCGGAGCAGATATATTGTCTCATGAGGCTTCCCTGTGTCTGCTTGGGCACTTTAATTCTGTACTACTCTCTCTTTGAGTTGAAATCTTAATTCAACATTAGGAATCCCTTAATTTTTTGCATAAATTACATGTTTATTAGCGATATAAACAAGAAATCATATAATTTAGAACTGATTCTATCACTTTATTATCTGCTCAAAGCATGGAGTTACATTTGCTGCTGTTGTTAGAGCTTAGTGTGATAAAATATGAGAAAAATAAAGTGTGAACTAAAGTGTGTGCTATAGTAAATAAATTAACTGGATGCTGAAATTTTGGAAATACTAGAACACTCAAAGTAGTTGTTCTCCTTCCATTAGAAAATATATCAGTTTATCTTTATACTGCATAAAGTCTTCAATGTAAAAAAGAAAAGAACCCAAATCTACTTAATATTTTTGGTGTGTTGTTTTATTTTTTTCCCCCTACTATAGTTGTGACTAATTGTGCAAACAAAGTGATTGATAAAAGCCTAGTTATTCTGAGGTTTATAAAAAGCTCTGAACTAAAGCAGTCTACAGTTTCTTTGATCTATATTTTTAGGTGGGCTGTGATTAAATGAAAGTGAGTGAATATTCAGTTTGATCTGTCCCTACATATTCAAGAAATATTGTTATCAAACTAAATTCATAGTAAGAAGAAAGGAAAAAAAAAGCTGATATATGCCTTTCAGATTTGATCTACAGGGAAAAAGCCCCAATATTGAATATACAGTAGATTATATATTTTTTATACCTAATAATTTATTGCAGAAGGGTGTTAATCAAAAATACACTCTTTTGTCAGAATCACTGATTTAAAGCAAGTGAAAGATGTCAGGGACACCTGTAAACATTATTACATGCAAGTCATTTCAATGGAGCACAATCAAATGGATTCATACGCATACTTCCTATGAAAATCAGAGCAGAAATTCACGGAAAAAGATTTACTGACATGGTTTGAAAGTTTTCTTTGTTCCACAATCCTGGGCAGAGGGGAAAACTCCCTTAAAAAGCCCAGAAAATTCTAATGCATTACAAATGTTCATTTCTCAGTTCTGTTTTTTCTGATAATTTAATGCCTTTGGAAATCACACAGAAGTTTTGACTGATGATGTGGCATCAAACTGCATTTTAAGTGCCAAGAGAAGATGCAGCAACATCATTACCTTGAATTAAAGAGCAAGAAGAGCATTCTACTGGGAACATTATGGTACCTATAGGAAGGAAATAATTCATGAGTGCTTTTCATCAAATTAGCTTTTTACCTCAGTTCTAGAATAAATGATAAAATTGTCTACAGGATCTGTCTTAAATCAGTAGAAAGCTGCACCTCCTAAATCTCAATAACTGTCTGGGGTAATCTTCAAGAGCTTGGTGCTGTTAGAGTTTGTACTAATGGTTATAATGTGAAATCTTCTAACCCAGAGCTTATTGCTACTTATCTAGCATGTACTTGAAATGAGGTGACATAGTAATGAGTTGATACAAATTACCTTTATAACTTTCAAACTGCTTCCAGTCAGAGGCAAGCAGTCTAAAGAAAGCTATTGTCTGCTCTTTTGAGAAAATCTGGATGTGTTCCATTTGATTGAATAGGACTGTTCATTAAAATATTATAAAATATGTCAGTGGTTTCTATTCTCCACCTCTCCGTACTTGCTCTGGTTACACATAATTACTTATTTGGCTTTACCATAATAATGACTTTTATTTTTTGCTGATAACAACAAACCAGATTTTTGGGTGGTGTATGAGAACTTGCTATTATAACACAGCCTAACTATTAGAATAATTTGCAGTTCTGTGTGTTAGCTAATACCAATTGGAGTGACTTTGCTTATGGCACATCAAAATTCCTAATTAAAGAGCAAGCTTGCAGACACTTGATACTTCCTAACGCAGCAAAGCACTGTCATAAGCGCAGCAATGCTGTGTGCCTGGTGCCTCCCTCATTTAAATCATTTGGAGAGAAGATTAGAATGGTGTAGAGAGCAATATCTGCAACCAGATGCTGTACATGACAAGCCCTTTAGACTGTCATTTTTGCAGAAAGAATTTGACAGACAAGCAAGTTTTACATATGTAAGGAGTCAATGGTGAAAGATAACTCAGTTTTGTGGACTTGCAAAATTTACTGTTTGTGCTAGACTTGAGTGAATAATTTTCACAGGATTATTTATTTAGCGCATTCACTTCCGCATCTAATAGAATACATGGTAATTTACCATTAAATTGTTATTATTTGATGTTTCCTTTCCTCTGAAAGTTCTTTTTTTGGTTTTTTTAGTTTTGTTTGGTTTGGTTTGGGGTTTTTTGTGGTTTTTTTCTTTATTATTATTTGTTTTGTTTGGGGGGTTTTGGGTTTTTTTTACTTTTATGAGTCGGTCTTAAGACGGCTTCTTCTGCTATTTGGTATTTTTCAGACGGTGAAGTAGTGGATCAGAGAAAATATGAGAAGAAACTTTTGAAGATGGGACTGATGACAATGCAAGAACTTCCAGTGAGAATTTTCTGACCATCAGGTAATAATTTCACATCTGTAAAGAAGACTTATTCTTGTGTAGAATTATGATCATGCAGTCTTTTTGCTGGGCCATAGGGCATCCTGTGGATGAGCAATAACAACACTCTATGCAAAAATGCATCACTGAGAGGTAATTAGAACCTTAAATGCTTGAAAACTTCCAAAAACTAATTCAGTAACAATTTTTTTATTAAGTTGGAAGAGGCAAAACACAATGGGAAAGAAGCTGCAGTTTGTAATGTGATTGATCAATGTTCAAAGAATTAGTTCTGTCAGGTTTTATCCACACCTTATTTCATTTGGCTCTGAATAATACTGGATCGTTTTGGTGATTGTTCATTTCTGGTTAGTTTCCCAGTTCCTTGTGATTTTGTCTGGCACTTAACCAGACAACTTCAGGATAAGCATGTACAGGATAACAGGGTATTGGGCCCCTCTGCAGAGCACATGGGGTCACACAGAGGCTCATGCAGCTGCAGCCCTCCCCCTGTCACTCCTTCGGGACACTTTATTAAAGTGAATTGGCAGCTTCTAAGCATACTTGAAATTGGAAAATATGTTTGGAAGACAGAACTTCATGGCATGGTTGGACAGCAGGTTTGACAGTAGGCCTTGGGCTCTGTCAGGATGAGGACAAACTAACAATGAAAATATGACCTTGTGTGTCCAAGACAAACTTTTCTCAGTAGTTTCAGAGTTGTGGGTCAACACGTGAAAATCCCAAATCCTCCTTACCAAATAACATATTGCAACCTTGAATTAATTGCTCAGCATTTCTGGGTATTCATTCAGCAGTGCTGTCTTAGCTTTAGCCATGTGGTTTAATAAATCTAACTCTAACCTGGGCAGTGTATTCTAATGCTTGATAACCCTTACAGTGAAGATATCTTTCCTAATATCCAACCTAAACTTCCCCTGGGATAATTTGAGGTTATTTCTTCCTGACCTATCACTTATTACCTGGGAGAAGAGGCTGACCCCCACCTGGCTACAGCCTCCTTTCAGAGAGCTGTAGAGTGTGATGAGGTTCCCCCTGAGCCTCCTTTTGTCCAGGCTAAACACACCCGGCTCCCTCAGCTGCTCCTCAAAGGACTTGTGCTCCAGACCCTTCCTCAGCTCCATTGCTCTTGTTTGGAAGGGCAAATCCCAGCCAGATGCACCCACTCCTAGATAAAGCCTTGGCCACATCTGTCTGACTTTAAGTTGCTAAATAATGCAGTAGGATCTAGAAAAAGAAAGGAGTCACAGGTAAATTAAGTCATAATGGTCTGTAGCCCTCTCTGGCAAGAGGGAAGGAGGTGAGCTGCTGGTTTGGATGAGTGCCTTGTCCCCTGTGAGAGGTGCCAGTAGCCTTGATTTGTGAGTGTCAAAGGTCCAGGTGTCCTAGAATAGAGATCTTGGAGTGGATGCTGCCCTCCATACACTGTACCCACCCAGCTTTTGTAAATGACTTCTGAGTTTTAACAATTGGTGAGAGAAGGACAAGTCTGTATCAGCACAGCTTTACAGCTGTGAGTAACTTACACTGACTTATGACAGCTTTACATTTACAGCTCAGCTAAAGAAGTAATAAGTGATACTGGGTTTACACTGACTCATTCCTTTGATGGTGCAAAAGAATGCAACTTAATAATAATAGCTTGGAATACCATAGCTAATTTTAGTTCAAAGACTTTCTTTTTTATTATTTTTTTAAATGTGGTGGTAGTTGATAGTCTTTTTTCTCTTCAAAGGAGGAGAAAATAAGCAACACTTTCGGTAAGAATGAAATAATGAAACAGGAAAATGGCTTACAGGAAGAATTTCTAAGACACTTTTATCTGAACTGATACTGACTCTCGTAAATCTTTTGGCAAAATTGTCATTCAGAAAACAAAGCAAAAAAAAACCCCTCAAACAAAATAAAAAAGAAATCTCAAAACATTTTTCACTCTTTATGCCTTTAATAGTTTGCAGAGAGATTCAAAAGTATTTTCCTGGGTTCTTTTTTTTGCTCTATATGGCATATGTGCCTTTTAGCTCTTTAAGTTTCTTCCACAGCATCGTTTTTTCCTTCTCTGCAATTTAATGACTCTTAATTTCCTTTGTCATTCCATCTGGTTCTCTCCATGTCTGTGAAACATTATTCCTTTCAGAGACATGGTAAGCGACAACACTATGCCTAAATTTTTAAGTGTAGGTAGCATTTTACAGAATCAATTGTTCAACAGTTTTTTTCAGTGGAAAACAGGGACACTCACCCTCAGAGAGGACAATGGCTGATGAACTAGAGAAATAGTGTAATTCAGCTATTGAAGCATTCTCCAAAGCTTGGTCTTTGTGTGTTGGTGTTAATAGCAAAACATTTAGGCTCAGGTATCCTAAAGAAATACTTTAAGTGTAAAAGACTTCTCAGATCTTAAATTCCTGACATAGAGGATATTCCTGGTTTACAACCTCCTGTGGCCATCATTCAGTTAAGAAATGAGAACTTTTAAAGTTTTTTTGAATATATGCTTTTATACCTGTTGAGACAGCTTAGTGCTTGTTAACAATATTTCGTATTTCTGTTTGGTCCTGTAAAACAATCCAGTAATTTCCTTCATATGATATTTAAGCCGTTCACATCCTTGGGCCTGATTAGCTCCCAAAATCATGGTGTTAGGGGATGGGAAGGACGGTATCTTCTCTCAGAGTCGTCCAATTGTTTTTGCTTCAGCTACATAGTTGCATGAAGAACTTTTAAGGGCTCTTTCCATCTGTTCCAAATGACAAGTGACTCTCAACACCCACTGCTGTCAGCAATTCATTACAATTTCTGTACCTCTCTATAGCATTAGATATTTAATCAGGGCTATAATAAATAAGTTATGCACACAAGTCAAAGTGCAGTCACTCACACCTACACTGAGAAATAAAGAGAACAACTAGACTTTTAGGTAACTTCAGAGATAACTAGACTTTTAGAGTAACTAGACTTTTAGAGTAACTAGCAAAATTAGGAATTCAAAAGCAACCAAAAAGCCCTGAAAACAGTCACAATGACTCATACATAAGAGACTTCTTAATTAAAAATTATGGGTTTCTTTCACATTTTCATTACAAGTAAAAATTGCATTTCTTTTAGACCAATATGTTTCTGCTTCAGTCACTAGGCATTAGACAATGCCAAATTACAGTTTCCCAACAGCATATTAATGATGGCATGAGACCATTTGCTCATGCTCGTCATATCATACATACATTGGTTTTTTCACTCCTCTTTTCTGTTGCTAAATCTGAGAAATAGATTTCATTCCTTCCAGCCTGCAAACTTACAGAGTTTCAAAATTAGTATGACACTCTCAGAAATGCATTCAGAAGGGGTCTGTTTGTGTCAGCTTGATCCTGAAATTAGTCTAGTGATAAGAATACAGAATTGCGTCCATGGTTATAAAATGCAGAGATTTTGAACTGGACTTTCAGCCCAAAGCTGGTTTGTCTCCATGGTGCAGAACAAGACTATTTGGATTTATCAGCTGCCTTGCCTGTAAAAGCACCTCCTGTATTTAATCTTACATTTTCTTAGCAATGCTTCCGATGTAAAGACGATTGTCAGTGGAGAGCTGAGGATAACAGAGGTGGCCTCAAAGAAGGTAACATTTATTTATAGTCAGTCTAGTCAATATGATATATCAAGCCTTTCTTGCAACCTGCAGTGGACACTACTCATTAATTCCATGGTGTGTCTAGTCTCTCAACTAATCTGAGAAATCATTTTTATTGATTATGCACCAAATGTACCTGAACATTGTTTCATTATAGCATGTAACTTGCTTAACTCTTGCCTGTGTAATGCATAGTTACTGTGATAGCTGTCTAAGCCTAGGTTGATCTTTGAGACTTTAAAAAAAATCCATATAACCTTAAAAGATATGTTGCCTCACTAGTCTCCCTTTAGTATATTTTTCAGTGATTTCAGAATTGGATAATGAATACAGAAGCTGTGCAAGATGAGGGGATGAGAAGATTTCTAGTCTCTGGCTTTCGCTGAGCAAATGCAGTCAGAAAACATTTAAAGTTTCTGGATTTCATGCCTAACTTACCTGGGACATAGATAACATTTCTGTAAACAAGGTCCATGTGCACTGCTGTTCCTTGGCATTGAATAGAAGATGCACCTGCTGAGTTCACTGTTCACATTCAGTATTCTGCAAATATTATTTCCTCTTACTTTTGCTGGTCACCAAAATAATTAGATTTCAGTATGTTATATATCTACCAAACCTCCTCATTTAGTACTAAGTTAGTACATATGTGTAGATAGATATTTATTCCTAAAGTTTGGAGGTTTACGTAACAAATAATGTTGCAATTATGTTTTATTGAAAATATTGATCACTGATTCCTTCTCAAGCATAGCTTGAGATTTTGACTTGGAAATGGGATCAAGATCTCTGTTTCTTCTATTGCTGACTGTAGCATTCACACTTGGCATAAGCCTCTCTCCTGCTTATAGAAGACAATGTTGTCTGTTGCTTCTAAGAAAAAAACATTAAAAGAGGATAAGTTGTGATTTCTTTTTCTTTTTTTTTTTTTTTTCATTTCCCCATTCCTTTAACTACTGCCTGCACACACTGCAAATCCCATTTAACTCTATATGGATCCATTTTGCCGAGTAGTCCTTGGTGGCTTTTTTTTTTTTTCTTTTTAAATTCAAAGCAACATGAGAAAGCAGGCACTTATTCTGAAAATCTTTGATTGACCAGGCCAGCTTTTGGCAAGTCTGCATCCAGGGAAACAAATGTGGGTAAAATAACAGTGATGTTAAGGCTTTGCAGGCAGCCATTCAGTTTAGTGATGATTGAAGGGAGTGTCTGGTGGCTGTAAGTGGGGAAATCAAGGAGAAAGGAACAGAATTCCCACCTGATCTCCTGATAAACTTTTTGGGGCCAGCAGTCAGTATCAAGGAGTCCTCAATATCTGGCAGGAAGGTCCAGTGAAGAACAGCTGAGGACTTCGGGTTTGTTTTAATGGAGACCAAAGGGAGACCTCATTATTCTCTGCAGCTTCCTGAAGGGGGGACATGGAGGGGGAGGTGCTGAGCTCTTGTTTTCTGTTATCTGGTGATAGGACGGACACACGCGTGGGAGCAGGTCGGGGCTGCGCCAGGGGAGGTTTACACCTGAATTTGGGAGCATTTCTTTAGCCACAGGGTGACAGCCAGGAGAACAGGCTCCCTGGGTAGGTGGTCAGTGCCCCAAGCCTGTTGGTGTTTAAGAGACATTTGTACAAAACCCTTAATAACATGCTTTAACTCTTGATCAGCCCAAAACTGATCACGCACTTGGACTTGATTGTCCTTGCAGGTCCCTTTCAACTGAAATGCTTTATTCTATTCTACTCTACTCTATTTTACTCTACTCTAAAGCTGAAATGAGAAAAATTAATATAACAAGTTGTTTATTTAATAGGTTTGAAAGAAAGGTGCCTAAATAAGTACAAAACTCCTGTCACCAAAACCTCATGAGTAGAAATGGTATTCTTCCTTGTTTGGAATATATATTAAAGAGGAACTTTCAAGGCCACTTTCAAGACAGTATCAATTTTTAATTAGTTTTAATATTCCATCAACAGATTTCTTTTTTTCAGCTTCCTGATCCTTGAATAAATTTTTAAAGCTTTATCTTTAAAGTTTTGTTGGACTCTTTTCTAAGGGACCTAAAGAAAGATCTGTTTTGACCTTATTTTACAAGAGCTATAAGTCACTTTCTCAAAGGACTTGCTTTTTGTCATTAGGTATTTAGAAGACAAAGAGATGATCTAAATCTCCCACAAACTAATGTCACAGATTTACTTCCAGTCAGATTTCTACCATCAATAGCATTAAAGGGTATTTGCAGATCCTTAGAGATGTAGGTTAAATTAGCCAAGTTGAATGAAAATATGAATCTCTGTGGTATCATAGATTATCAGATTATCTCTTCAATATTGACAACTAGACTTACTTCTAGAAGACTTTTTTCCTTAAAGCAACTCTCTTAACTCCTGTTATTCTGTAGCCTCTGGGTTTGAGAGCTACAGATGAATTAGAGCTGATGAATCCTGGTAATGAAAGAATACCAGCGCTGTGAGGTTTTGATTAGATAAAAGATTTATCTAAGCTCAACTGCTTTAGGTTGTCCACATTCTAAGCAGGAAAAAGAGAGGAGAAAAAGCATGCACATGTTTTAACTTGGATGGATAATTTTAGTCATTGCAAATGCCTGATGTTTGCAAAAGAATAAAAGCAAGGACAGAGAAGAATAAAAGAATAAAAGCAAGATGAATAAGCATAGGGGGAAAATGAGGCCAAAACAGAAGAAAGAAGTCAGTTTTTGTGATCAAATAAAACTTCTTGCTCCATAACAGGAAAAAGCAATTTCTACAGTTTCTGTACAATTTTTATTGTTGAATTTCTTCCTTCTCTTTCTCACAGAAAGCAACTAACAGACAAACAAACAAAGATTTCGAAAGGGTAGTGTATCTTGCAAGCAAGATAGGAGAGCCAAGATAATTTCCTTTATATAATTGGGAATATTTCATCCTTCTGTTGTGAAAATTATATCCAAGAGGAAGGAAGGTTTAAATTTAGACACTCCTTTATGTGGCTTGATGGGTCTATAAACTTGTTCCATCTACTGTCAATTAGCATGTCCCTGCACACTCAAAAATGTGTACAGCTATTTTTTGGTTGTCACATTGCTGATGCTTATAATATAGCTCTGGCTTCCATGAATTGCTTATAGAAATACTTTTTTTGACATCAGAGTTTCTATATCATCTTAGTTCCTTTATATTGTCTTAAGCTTCTGAAAAAAATAGCTCTGATGTGTGAGTTAAAACTTGCTTGTATGTGTATTTTGTAAAAGGATTAGAGACATTTTAGAAACAATTAGGGCTCCAAAAGCAAAAGTAACTGTGCTCTTTGTATATGATTATTATTTGTATTTATGATAATAAAAGTCAAGATAGAAAAAAATGTTCTTCATGAGAAAGAGCAACACATTTGTCAACTTTAAACATATTGAAGAAAGTCTAAAGCCATTTAAATTTCATAGCTGTGTATGTGATGGTCTGTTTGCAGAGTATGCCTAAATCTTTATTAACCTGGGTTTTTGAGTGACTCTTTTAGCAAGATTCCAGTAGAATTGCTTATTATGGATTTATGCTTTTCACTGGAGTGACATTATTTCATTAATTTCTTTTGCGTATTGTAGAAAAAGGACCCATTCATCTTAAATGAAAATATTTTGAACATGTATTTCCTTGTCTAGACCACTCAAAAGGAAGAAAATTAAATATTACAGTCTCCCTGTTATTATTTGTCAATCATTAAAATCTTATTTCAGATTTACAGACATTCATGAGCAGGAAACAAAGATTTACCAACAGCTGAGTATTTTTCTGTTACCCGAGTTCCAAAAGGAGGCAGAAAAATCTTGTCTCTACCTATCAAATATATACCCTTAAAATATGAATAGGCATTTATAGGTGACTCAAACCTGATGTAAAGATTTAGTAACCTTCATTTAAACTTCTCCAGTGTTGAAATTAGTGTGATTTTTTTAAATTCATCTATTTGCCATAATAAGTGAAATAACTCCTTTTAATACACAGAAATGACTTTTCTATGAACCTAGGAGAAATATGAATGTACTACAATTGCCTTGAAAAGTTATCATTTCATGTTAGAAAATTAAAAACAAATGCAGTTCCTTGTTAGTGTTGTACTGAATTACAAATAAAATATTTAGGGAAAAATAGTCACAGATATTATTCTTTAGCTCCCACAATACTTTGTGTATTCTGAGGCAGCTTCAGACAAAGGGCACTGTGCTCCTGATCTTAGCTTGAATCCGTTATCTTGTCCCATTCTGGATATTAAATTTAGCATATATCAAGGTAGGGAGAAAACAGCAAGTATTCCACTTGGATCTACTTTTTTCTCTGTGTTAAAAATGCTGTGAAGTTGAAAGAAAAAGCAAACAAGCAAGATTTAAGAAACATTACAATTGAGATAATTTTACTATTTCACCAAAACTCTGCAAATTCTTTGTTGCCTGTGGGAGATAATTAAAGGAGTGCTTTAAAAATAGCGCTTGAATGAATCAGCTTTACTTTGTTTGCTGTGACTTAGTGGAGAAAATATTGCTTTTTTTCCAGGGAAATTTACATTGAAAACTTGATTATTACAATGCGCAGCATTGCTAATATAGACTATGGTTTAGGAGCCTCCTGCTACAATGACTACTCATGTTTAAGGTATGGTGTTAGGAATGTTCTTGTTGAAATCAGTAGGTGTTATAAGAGAACTTAAAAATATGTACAATAGATAAAACTTTGAAGAGGTCTGTTGAACTTCGAAACACTGTCATTTTTCTTAGTAGAGGCACCTTTAGACACGGGAAATTGAGTGAACCTCAGTATTGAATGAATAGAAAAAGAACACTATCCTCTGGGCACTGAAATATGATATATATCACAGATGTTCTAAAACAGATTCAAGTTTACACAGAATAGGGAACAGTGTGCTTCTGCTGACTAGAGAGAGAACAAGACATTTTTAAAGATTATCTTGTTCAACCTCATATATTTTAATTTTAGAATCTAAGACCCGATGGCCCATAAGAACATTAGAAGCTGTAAGGAAGACAAACTGACCTTGAACCAGATCTGCTCATGTCTGTTTTCTGTTTGTACATAGATATTTCAGTGTGTGTACATTTAGCTTTTAATACCCTGGAATTAATTCATTGTCATCCTGTACTTGAGACCAAATTTACTTTCATGTCTGCATAACGAAATCTGAGGCTCCATGTTTATTACATTGATCTACCTGGCTAACTTGAAAGTGTAGTGCTTCATAGGAGCTCTTCAGATTTTGTGTTTATAAAGTGGAATCAGTGGGAAAAGTAAAAATGAAAAAAAAAAAAAAAAAAACCCAACAACATCACAAAATGAAACGAAATAATCTCTGAGATAAAAGAATGCAAGTGAGAAGGAGTTAATCACTCATTATTAGGGCATTCAAAGGAATAGCTCCTCTTACTGGGTCTGTCTATGTTACAGTATCACAATGTTCATGCTGACATTTTGAAGTGAGGCATTGCCTAAAGAGACAGAGTATTGCAGTGTCTAGAAAAGCTTGCTACTAGCTGCCCTGCTGGTTTTAAGTGTATCCTGGCACATGAATACACCCTAAAGGTCTCTAACTGGATGTATAAATCAAGTGGTGGATTTGGTGTAGCGTAATGTGATTGAGTTGTTGCAGTACAGGATTCCTTGTCTCTTTCCATTCTGAACTACATTCAGTGGGGAGAATTTGTAGTCTGGGGAGAGAGTGTTAAAGAAAAAAAATCCATCTGCTGTAGTCCTGTTGCACTGTTCAGTGTCAGGGGTAGTAAATAAGAAGGTGTTTTCCTTTTTTTTTTTTTT
>WBMY01017853.1:379031-397671 GCA_013397315.1 Donacobius atricapilla
TTTTTTTTTTTTTTTTTTTTTTTTTCTGTGAGGAAATGAAGATATTTGGGGTTGATTCTGACTGGGGTTTTTTGGGTTTTTTTTTGTTTCCATAACACGTGGTTTGCATTGCTGTTTTAAGAGTGGCTTTCCTGAAGCCAATGAATCTTTTCATTTTTATCCACAGAGCTTTGCCCACAGAGCTGATAGATGTGGTCTTTATGCTGTTTTGCTGCTGCACTGCATGACATTTATCACTACGAAGGCTGCATGAGGCCAGGTATCTAATTAACGATATTAGGAGGGCACAAGTTGAGGGAGAAAGGAAATGCAATTTCTGATGAGGTCAGGTTGGTAATTACATCTAGTGTTCTTCAGGCAGCCTTGCACTAATCCACGGGAGCAAATCCCTTTTACCTATAGGAGAAAGGCAAGTAGAGTCTTGTAAGGGTACATATTCATGATCTTCACTAAAGTAGCACATTTTATCATACAGTCTAGAAGATTGTGTCTACCGACTAAACAAGCAGCAAACTGTGGGTCTTTTCATGGGGTATTATGGCTAGTAGACTTTCTTTCAAATTCCAGTTGATGTCAGCAGTGGGTTCAGACACCATTGTGTCGTGCTGCGATGTTCATTTCAGGCTTTTAAGGGAAAAAGGGTAATGGTTTCCAGTCATTTGCATTTGTGGCTGTCTGCCTTTTTATGCTTTGGAAATTACTATTATATGCCTCAGTATAAATGAAAAATTATGCTGATAAGGGCCTTACTGGAAAAACAACAAAAAAAACCCACCTCTAAAAGTTATGCTTAAATTTAAAAAAGCATTTCAAATATATGTACTGATCATAAATAAATAAAAAAGGAAACCCCCACTAAACAAGGGTGGAGTTTTTTGGTTTTTTGGATTTTGGATTTTTGCCTTTACAAAATTGAAGACACTCTAGCAATGTCACTGTGCACACCTTAAGGGTTTGTGATTTTTTTTGTCTTAATTCTCTTCCTTATCTTAATTTTGCTTGCCCTTTTATTTTTATCATATCACCAAGTGCTCAAAACCTACAATGCTTTGTGTTTCTTTTCGTGTATTGTTTATAAGGAGTAGGGAATGTGGCAAGACAGGCAGTGAAGGCGACACTAAAGTTAGCAAAAGGGACCTGACTCTCCTCTGTTAACAGCCACAGATTCCTACATTGCTTATGAAAAGTGTATGTATGAGGTGATAGTGGCAGAGGTGGGGAGATACAGGGGGCTTCATTTTAACCCAGAAAATGGCAGAGTGAAGAAGTCATTTATATTCAGATCACTGGTTACAATTTTGAGCAACTGCTAAGAGACTAACAAGCAGTTTGTGGAAATTGGAGTCAGAATAGAGTCGAGGTCATCATATCCACCCCTTATGAAACAGGCAAAGCTGGTCTGTAATTGCACATGTATGGCTAGATTTGCAGCATGAAAGCAAGGTAGCAATTATTTAGCATTCTGTGCCCTTGTGGCACTGGGAAACTTCCTGCTTTCTAGCAGTCACAGGAGATGGAAGAGGGCTGAAGGAGTCTGAATGATTTATGTACTGCCTGAACAGATTTCCAGCAAACAAAAAAGTTTCTGATGCCAGCTCTGTGCTTCAAAAAGGATCCTTAGTCTCAGTATTGGTATTTTTATCACTGTTGCCATGTTGACATGAAATGAAGTTGTATTCTGGCATCCTGTCTGGTTCTTTGTAATTTGGGAGATAGAGTCTGGTTAGACGTGTTTCTTCTGTCTTAGAAGTATGGTCCTCCTCCTTTCACTCCTACTTCAAATTCCTTTATCCCAGCTGCAGCTCTACAGCACTTGCATTTTGGCCCAGCTCAGGCAGTGCCATATGTTCTTTTCTGTGCCTTATCTTATAAAGTTTGTAAACCGTTTTTTTGTTGGTTTGTTTTTATTTTGTTTTTCCTCTAGACTGAGAACATCTGAGCTGTGTCTGTGTTTTGGAAGTAATACAACATGCAGGTGGGAAGGATGTGTCCTCTTCCATTCTGGTAAGACATTCAAGGTACTATGAAATGGTGTAGTTCATTTCAGGGAGAAGCAGAACAGACCAAAAAACCCAACGGATAATGCTCAGCAGTATCAGGGAAGTAGAGAATATGAAAATGACTTATTTAAATAGGATGAGGAGCTGAAAAAATTGTCAGAGAGACCACCAAAAGGTTTCAGTGTAGAAAGGTAGGCACAAGAACACAGCTGCAGTTTCATTTCCTCAAATGTAAAATGATTTATAGGTACGATAGGAATAAATACCTGGATTTTTCCCATCAACCTGGTTGTCTTTTTTTCACGCAGATATTTTTACATTTATGTGACTGACTTTCTCCAAAATTGTATGTGTAGACAGTCTTTGATGATTAGTTAGATGGGTCTGTGAACAACCTGCTCCAGTGGAAGGTGTCCCTGTCATTGGCAGGGGGTTGGAACCACTTTATTTTTACCATTCTATGATTTAAATACCACTGCAGTCAATCTTGGCCAAAATATGATTTGGAAAATGGTGTGAGTACCAGTGACAACCTAAAATATGTGAACAGGCAGCTTATGCAGTTTTTTGCCGCTGGAAACTCTGTGCAGGTCAGAAACCAAAGGCCGTTCTTCATGGGAAGGTTGCTTGTGTTCCACGTAGAGTTTTTTAACTTTAAGTTGCAGCCTGCAGAAGCTGGGAGTTTGCTACTTCCCCCGATGCACTCCTGCTGCAGTACAGGCACAGAAACTCTATAGTCAACTGCAGTGCAAAAAAAGCCTACCAAAACTATGGAGTAGCAATAAAATAGATGAAGGGCATCACTGATATCATAGACTGATGGAGCAGCAAGAGGAATCTGTTAGACTAAGCTGTCAGGAGAACCTGTGAAATGCACAAATAACCCTTCAAACTGAGAGAAAGCAAAAATATTTTTAAATTCCTGCAGCTCAGCCTGGGAGAAAATTCTTTTGTAATTCCAACCTGGAGAACCTTGAATGCATGAACAATCTTGGACATGCTCAGCTCTTCTTTGTATCTTAAACACTATGTGTCCTCCACGACTGTATTTAAATAAGAACCAACAAACAGAAAAACCCAAACCTCATATTTTTCCATAAACAAAGGAAAGGCTACTGTAATTAGGTCATTCTGTTGGGCAACTACATGAGAGAAAAGTTAGCTATTTAGTTGTCTTGTTGCCTTGTATTAATTTAATAGATATTCTATGTATAAAATGAATAATATTTTGCAGTATTTCTGTAAGGGAAAGAATTCAACAGACACTCATGCAAAATATATGTTTTAGATCTTTTTTATCAACTCATATCTACTTTTCCAAGTTACAGAATATGTCTCTGAATCAAAATTGAACTCCAAATATTAGCATAATCAGTGATACTGTTATAATTTTCATTTATTAAAAATGGTTGAGCTGAAAACTTCTAGCTTTTTCACTTACATTTTTATGTTTTTCACATTATGACAAGTCAATAGGTGATTTTAATTTAATACAAAAGGTGAGAGATACTGATAAGGTGATTAACTAAGCAAAATGACAAGACTTGAACAATGGACAAGGGAAAAATGCTGGCTGTTCATTTGCTGTTTAACTGAGAAAAATATGGAGAAAAGGGAGAGGAAGAGTTTACAGACACCACCTATGAATAAAAAATTGCTCTTTTCTAGGAGCAGAAGTGTAGAAAGCTAGAAGAGGAAATAGAGAAGGTCAGGGTATTTCTTTTTAATGATTTCTCTTTGACAAGTTTTACAAGTCCAAGCTAGGACAATTTAAGAGGTTGTCACCTCCAGCTGTCCATCAGATCCATTGAGTGGCACTTACAAGTCCCAGAAACAGCTGAAGAGCAGTGGGTCTGGTCCTAAAGTGCTGCAATTCAAAATTTAGCATAATAATGCAAACCACCATTGATTTTAGTCTGTGTTAATATATTGATCTATGAACTACCGTGTCTTAGAGCTCTGATTCATGATGATTTGGGGATTCAACAACCTTTAGGGGCAGAAGTCAATTCAGCCATCCTCGCTGAGAGCAAGGAGAGGCCATGAGACTAAAAAATGCCTTTAAGATGTAAAATTGGTTGATCTATGCAGTAAGAACAATGATAGTCCCTGTGGGCACAGGAGAGAGGAGCTTTTCCTGGGAGTATGAGCATGGTGGCATCATTTCAGTAGCTCACTCGCATTGTTAGTCCTGCGTACATTGATCCACTGAAATCTTCCTTTTCCTTTTCCTTTTCCTTTTCCTTTTCCTTTTCCTTTTCCTTTTCCNATCCACCTCTGGGACCATGGAGAGCATGGCAGGGAGTGGGATGAGTCGTGGGTATGGGAGTTGCAGAGAAAAGCAGTCACAAAGGCGCTTCTTCCAGGAGAATAGCTTCTAGAGGGCAATTCCCCAGACAGAGTAGAAGGGCTGATACTTCTCATCTTAATAAGGGTTCCTTCCCCCCTTTCCCCTTTCCCCTTTCCCTTTCCCTTTTCCCTTTCTATCCATCTGCTTTAAATTGTTTTCTGGATGTATTGGCGGCACCATCATGAGTGTAGCAGTGGCTGGTTCATGTTTTACTGTGGGCATACAATGTAAAAAAACATTTAATTAATTAAACAATGTTCCTAGCATTACCAGTTGATAAACAGCTGATTTCAGGCTCAGGCTTATTCCTGGGCATAAGTTGCACTATATAACAGGCAGGGTAAGGTCTCAAAATCATAACTTATCCACTTTGTTCCAGACGGAGCTGCCCGGAACATGTTTCATATATATACAGCTGGCATTTCTGTATTTACAGGCTTTTGGGGTTTGCATGAGCTTGTGGGCTTTAATAAAACCCAATGTTATGAAAGGTAATACATTAGAATAGTCCCAAACCCAAGAAATTCAAAAGTTTACTTTTCAATCATAATGATAAAGTATTGCCTTCACTATATAATAAATTTAAAGGGTTGGCATGTGAATTTTTATAAGGAATAATTTTAAGTAAAAAAGACACTTAGATGTGTATTGTTGAAATCTCAGCAAAACATGTCACATTTTACTTTTCCGCTTGTTTTTGAAGACTAAAATTAAGTAGACAACTGTGAATTGGAAACAGTGATAGTTTACTTCTGTACTACTGATACTGGAAGGTTTTTTTGTTATTTTGATACAAAGCTGCATCACAAGTGACATTGCAGTGAGGAGAGCAGTATCACTTTTTAAATCTTATAATATGTAAAGATGGACTAAAAATACTGTCAGTGTATTACTATCTGTTTACAAAACAAAGCTAAACACATTTGTCTCACCCACCTGAAGTATTTCAGAGAATATTAAGTGTTTTATTGCTGATAGATTCAGAAATATTTTGCAAGTGTATATCAAAACAGACAAACCCTCAGTCTGAAGTAGGTGAATAATTAGGTAAGCATGTTCTCATCACCCTCTATAGGCCATGAGGCTCCTTCTTGAGGTTTGAACTTCCCTCGTGTTTCATCATCATGAAGTGACCATAAACCTCAAAGGGAAACCATGAGAAATCCACATAAAATCTAACAATTAACTTTGGCACTGGGAGAGGGGGAAAATTTCTCAGAATTACAAATGCAGCTTCCAGGGTGTAGCACTCTATTAATTGAAGGCTGTAAATTTTATTGCTTTTTATCCAAAGGTCAAAGGGAATTTTTCTTCTTTTTTTATTTATTCACCAGAAAACTCTTAATTCTGTAGAAAGATATTCCTTGGAAAGGCTTGCCTTTGATGTTAGGATCAACTTTAAGTATATCATTGTTCCGTAGGCTTTTTGCTCATCTTAGTAACCAAACTGCAGTGACAAAGAACAAGCTCCTTCACACCTTTGCTCTTATTGATTTTTCCAAATGCACTTTTCTGTTGCTATCTATCAGAGTAACTTTGCCTTTGCAATAATAAAAAGAAAGAATCCTACTTAGAACATGCTAGATAGTTTCTAATGTGGAAAAATTGAAGAAACACTGGACTAATAGGATCATATTCAGTGAAAACAGCGCTCTTAGAGATTTCTTCTTGAGGACGTTCCTTGCATTGAAACATTTGCTGATTTTCCCCTGCAAGGTCTGGGACTTTTAATCAGAAGTATCACTAGAGCTACAATTAAATTGGAGCTATATGAGCCCATGTTTATTTCAGAATTCATATAGAGAAAATCTCTTTCTTGATTATGAAAGGTGATCATGAGAAGCCCTGCAAGGCTCAGAACTCAGAGGCAAACAATAAAAAGAAAATTTAAAAGATTAGCTTACAATTTTTGATAATGTAATGTTAGGGAAGAGTAGGCTTTTAAAGGGATTGCTTTTTCCTAATGAGAAGTTTTTCCTGCTGATTCTGAAATTAATATTCTGTACTATTTTTTCTTTTTAATGCAAGAAAGAAAATATTAATAATCTCGTAAGTAGGGCACCATCATTTGTTGCATAATACTTTACATTTATGTTTTCCAAATCAGTTACCTCAGAGAATGAGCATAAATATGTAGGCTTTGAACAGAATGGCCAAAATAGAGTAAAATTACCTTTCAATAATTCATTTGTATAATTACACCCTTAGGCTTCTTAAATTATGGCACAGATTCATTCAGAAGCTGTTATTAGCTTAAAGTAAAGTGCAGTTTTTTTACTCCTGTGAGAAACTGATTTTTAGTCCAGAGAAAAGGGTAAAGAAATTTCTTGTGGAATTTGTAGGTGCAAGATAAAATTCACTAAATCTAAGAAATGTTATGTGTGCTTTTATAGGAATCCTTGACATTCTGGTAAGGAAGCTGATTCCAATATATTAAAAAATATACATCTTCCATCTTCTGATTTAAAATTTGCTGTTACTACTTCTGTTTTAATTCAACTGGAATACTTGTATGTTAAATGAAACTTTGTATACCATTTCTGAACATGAATATGTGATTTTCTTCTGGGACGCAGAGATAGAAAATAGGGATTTCAAGACAAAGTAGAGATTTCAGCAGATGTGCTCTGGAACATGTTGAAGCATAACTACAATGCCTTATTGTTGTCATCACTACTGTAAAGTGATTCATTACAAAAGCTGTATGCTTAGCCTCTGTTAGCATTTGCAGTGCAGATGTTCTCTTTTTACTCTTATTTATTGCTTGCTTTTTAATTTTTGTGATGATCACTTAGTATAGAAATTCAATTTATAATAAGAGAACTCAGAAAAACTAAGAAAGATTTTAAAAAGGTAATGAAGAAATAATACACTTTATCAGGTCAGGTATTTGGTTTGGATTTTTTCTTACATAAACCTTTGTAATTCAGTTTTTGAATGTTTGCCTGTACCAAAACCTGAGCTTTTTTGTTTGTTTTGTTTACGTATAGATAAAATAACCATGATAAAGTGCATTACCTTGGCTCCAATGTACTGTACTTTTATGGGATTGAATGACAGAGTGTGCCTTGTGACTAAATTTGGCTGGATGTCTCCAGAGAGCCCCTGCTGGTCTGTGAAAGAATTGAACATTTATGCATCTATTCATGCCCTTCCTTAGCAATAACAGTTTTGTACCCCAATTATGAAAGGAAAAGGCTCTTTAGCTACTCTCTTTCCTTCCTAATTCATCCAGCAGAACAATTTACTTTATTAATTATTCATTACAAGGAAATCAACCATGATTTTGAGACTTAAAGAGTAGGAAAAATATGATGTTAAGTAACTTGTGAGCAGCAGGTTCAGGGCCTATCAAATGAAACATTATATAGTAAATTAACTCTCAGAAGGTAAAAGTTCTTCAGATGGAAAGAGCAATGATGAATTGTTTTAAGCAAGAACATAACACCGGGATCTTCTAATAAAAAGTTCTGACCCATGAATGTTCAACAATCTGCTGATCTCAACTGAGTGGAAATATTGCCAAATTTAAAATGCACTGGCCAGGTGATTGAGTCTGATTTCCAGCACATACACATGGTGGAAATAATTCTATTAGCTTCCGTATGCATCAAAACTTCTGTGCTTTACAAAACTCTTCCTCAAGGATCTGGAGCAAAACTCTTACCATAACATGCCGCTAAGAAGCGCATTAGCACAATTGCAAAATAGCTGCAGAAAAAATATTGAAGTTCAATAGGGAGGAAAAGATATATTTAATTATGGTGCAAAAAATGCCTACTACAGCATTTTGACTGTAAAGGTGGTGTTTAGTTGACTTGCTTTGCTAAAATGTAATAACTTGATTGCAAATATTTTTTTTAAAGGAAGGGTCTTCCTATCATAGAATCATTTAGGTTGGAGAGATTTCTAATGTCATCAAGTCCTACCATTAGCCCAACACTGCCGAGTCACCACTAAACCATGTCCCTGAGAGCCACATCTATAATCCTTTTAAATGCCTCCAGGGGTGGTGACTTTACCACTTCCCAGGGCAGCCTGTCCCAATACCTGACAACTCTTTTGGTGAATAAACTTTTCTTAACATCCTGTCTAAACTTCCCCTGTGTTAACTTAAGGTGGAGTCATTCCATTATCTCACTTGTTGCCTGGTGGAAGAGTCCTATTCCCACCAGGCTAGACCCTCCTTTCAGTGAGCTGTAGAGTCTTCCCTAAACCCTCTTTCCCCAGGCTAAACAGCAACAGCTCCTTCAGCCCCTCTTCATCAGACTTGTGCTCCAGACCCGTCAGCAGCTCCATTGCCCTTCTCTAAGCATGTTCCTGCACCTCAATGTCCTTTGTGTGGTGAGAAGCCCAAAACTGGTGTGGCCTCCCCAGTGCCAAGTACAGAAGCACTTGGTCACTGTGCTGGTCACACTGCTGTCCACACTGTTCCTGACGGAGGCCCAGGACACCACTGGCCTTCTTGGACACCTGGACACATGCTGGGTCACGTTCAACCACTATCAACCAGCAGCCCCAGATCCTTTTCCACTGGGCAGCTTTCCAGTAACTCTTCCCCAAAACTGTAGTTCTGCATAGACTGGCAAGTAAGGGAAATAACAAAAAATTCAGCTGGTTGTTGCTAAAATGAAAATATTTTTTTACATAAAGTTAAATTTATATTTTTAGTTGCTTTGAGTGAAGTCTGATGAAATGAAATGAAGTGAAATGAAATGAAATGAAATGACATGAACCCAGACTCAGTGGGCTTTTTCCTAGCCTGAAGGTATTCTTAGCATTTATGTTGACATTTGGAATAGGTTTAGACTTTTGCAAGGCATGTAACAATAACCTGTAAAGATGCTGTACTAGCAAATTTTCAGTAAACCGTGAAGCTATGCACCGAAGTGTTTATGAAGAGCATTCTTCCAAAATCAAGGTCTCCTGAATCTTTAGTTGTCTTTTAGGATTTTTGGGGTTTTTTTTGGTTTTGGGGTGTTTGGTTTTGGTTTTGTTTGTTTGGGTTTTTTTAAGCAAATAGTACTTGTTTGTGTTCATTTATACATGTGGGCAAAATGGAGTGTCATACACATCCTGCCTCCTCAAAAGAACATTAAAGCTTATTTTCCTTCTTCTTTCTTAACAGCAACAGAACCAATATAGTATGACATAGCGACCAACTGTTGTTGAACTAGAACAGCGCCAATTGTCCATGGAGAAAGAAACTGCAGTCATATCTGGGTTATTTCATGTAAAATGGCATGTCTAGAAATAAACTTGAGACAACATGAAACGTATTCTCCACATTTCTCCATTTTTAGTATTCTCTGTATTCTGCTGCACTTCACAGTGAAGTCAGCTAAAGAATTCCGCATTAGATATAGAAAGCAAAATGGAAAATAAATGCTGAGTGCTGTTTAAACAACTATAAAGGATTAACAGCATAACAGCTTGTAATATAATTGTTTTCCCTACTGATCTAGAAAATCTATGAATATTTTAATTTCAAATATGAGGGTATGCACATTATCTAAATGAAAGCCTCCAATACAATATCTTAAACAGAATTAGAATAGAAAGAAATATATATTTTTTGAAATCCTGAAAATTACTGCAGGAGACCATAAATTAGATATTTTCATTAAGATTGTGGCCTTTATAGTGGTATCTCCTACCATTCATCTGATGGGATGTAATCTTCTTACTTGTGATGGAAATAATAATGTCTGTAAGTTCACAGCAGCAAGTGGTTTGTTCTCATGGTCCAAAGAATTGCAGTGAACTTTCGGCTCCCAGCTCCTAATTTCACATTTCCTTCAATGAGGTTTATTTTTTCATTGTTGGTTGGTTTGTTGGTTTTGGTTGGTTGTGTTTCTTTGGTTTGTTTTGTTTTGTTCTGTTTTTGTTTTTGTTTTTTTTGTTGGGGGGGGGTGTTTTTGTTTTTTGCATACCTCTCTGTATGCTCAGCTGGATCAGAAAACCTAGTGATGGTGAATTACATGCATTTCCATTGCAGTGCTCTTAGGTGCCTAAAGAATAAGAACTTCTGCCTTGAGCATAAGAACTGGAGACTTCCTTAATGTAACAGAATTAGAAAGTGCTGATGAGAGGGATTTTTAATTTGATGCCAGGTAAACAATCACAGGAGTGAGGGAGTGTCAGCACGGGGTTACCAATGCGCTCAACAAGTGACGCCTCTGAGCCTCCGTGATCCTTGGCTCTTTTGAATCCCTTCAAAAGGAATTACCTGGTTAGATCCTGGGACACAATAGAATGCATTTCAGCTTTCAGTTTAACCCATTAACCTGCCACTTTGTTTGCTACAGCCTGAATCTGCTGACCTGAATGACCAACAGCATACGCTGCAAAACTAATTTGATATTTTTTATGTTTTTCAGCTTTGGAGGATTAGTGGGATTAAGTCCTGAAGTTTGTTCTAGGTTTGAGAGGGGTTTTACAAAACCTCTTCTGAATCTGAGATGAGTAAATGAATTGTCAGTCAAATATTGGTACCATTCAGCTAATTTAATGTTTTGATTTTATCTAATTCAAACAGCCACTGTATTTGATCATTCTGAAGAAGCTAATATGTTGTGTTTGTATTGGAAACTGAATTAGGAGGTAGCAATGTCTCTATAAAAGCCTGAATAAACCAACCATGATACCTGAAACCACATTTTACTAAAAGCATGAAGCTCACACCTTCAGAACAGGCTGACTAATGAAACCAAAAAGTACAGTATGGGCATGTATAAAGAAAAGATGTGTGCTGCATTTTTTCCCTATCCACAATGAATAAGCAAATGTTCATGTAGATCCGTGAGTAATTGGTTTAATACTTATCCGAAAATATGATTTTCATGGGAGAGGTTTTCAGGAATGGTATAGCTAAGAGGAAAATAACTGAAAGAAATAAAAGACGGTTTCTTTTTCCTCCTCCTGAAACAAGTGTTCTTCCAGAAAAAAATCAACAATCACCTTGGAAAAAGTTGAAGGACACAGCTATAACTTTTTCATTTCCAATTATGCAACTTTTATTTTGGTAGAGCAAGTGTGTTTCACTGATAAGAATGTCTTCTAAAATATAATTGAATATTTTAACTTTTACTATATGCATAAGTTGGTTTATTATTTCTTCTCAGCCATAATATATAACATTTCACATCAGGATTACCTTTTTTTTCAGATGAGGTCTTTTATAATCAAACCTGTTTCACAGTTTAATCTTATCATTATATTACAGTCCAATACTCTTAACATTTTTATTGTTAATCGGAAGCTGGCAAGATTCCATATCATGTAGCTCTACCTTGCTTCAAAAATACAATATCCTGAATCAAAAATGAAGGGAAAAAATGTCTCTAAGATTAACAATAATTTTAAGAAAAAAAATGAGATCAGGTGAAAAGTAGTGCTCTGGTAATCTGACTCAAAATTATGAAAGTTGATGATTTGGAGAAATGTTATTTGTAGTTTGTTATTGGATAACTAAGTTGATACATTCAATTGGCCTGAAATTATTTTTTCTGTCATATATGCATTTTGCTGCATTTGATGTTATGACTCCCCATTGAAAGTGTTAGTATTGAAAACTAAACTAACAAACAGCTTTGAAAAAATATTCCCATTATGTGAACTTTCTTTTGATATTTTTCTTGCTTATCTTCTCTGTTACAGTTTTTACAGTGGCATTTTACTGGGTTTAATGTTTATAGACAAATTTGGAGGCAGGAATTATTAATGGGCTTCCGGGCTGACTTCTGTTAAATCAGTTCTTTCCCATATGTTACTTATTTAGTTCTCATGGCTAAGAGCTTTTTAAATGTATTTGAACCTTTTCACTACAGTTAAGTAGTTTTGTTAATACCTGAGAATAATTATGGATTAGAATTAATAGCTTTTTTCTTAGTCTGTCCCAAATATCTCTAAAAAGGTCAAAATAAAATCAGTAGGGATGACAACACCTTTTTGGCCCTTAAATGGTTGTGACATTTGAAGTTACACAGGGATGATGCAGTGCTGAACTTTTTGGATGAAAGATTAAAACTGTCACATCAGAATTAAAGCTGTGTTGCAAATGAAAGGACAGCATTGCCTAAGACACATAAAGAATCAGTATTATTGCACTAAACAAAAACCTGGTAATTGTTTTATCCATTTTGAGACTGCAAACAATGTAGATCTCCTACGGGTTGTGCTTTCTCAATATGTGGGGTTTAAAATCAATAGTAAAACCACACCAATCTGCTATTATTTTCTACCAAAAGGCTACAAAAAGAGAAGTCTCTGAAGCAGCCTTGATTGCATTTTTGTTTTAACACTATCAGGTATACCAAAAGTTAGTGGGTCATAATGAAACTGTCTTAATTAACTGACAGAGACGTTATTACATTCTTTATGTTTGAGTGAAAATGCAGATATATTTACTATTATGATGCCACAGCTGTTACAGATTGTCCACTTTATACACTTATACAGATTGTCCACTTGATCCTAGGACAGGATCAAACATCAGTAGTAGCCTTCTGGTGCCCTAAATCCTGAATGATTTAGAGTAGACTAAATTGCCATTTCTCACCTATAACATTTTAGAGGCAAAAGTAGATAGAACCTATAATTATAAATGTAACTTTTCTTCCTTGGAAAAGCAGAATGTCACCTGCCTTGGTATGTTTCTGTACCATATGGTTCAGTGTAAGATTTTGAAACCTTCAAAGTGACAGAAACTATAGGTTTTTTTGATTGACTAAGAGGATGATTTGGACAAAAAAAAGAGCAACTTTAGACAACCATGTCTGCCCAGACTAAATCTTTTAAAAGTTTTATAGACTACTAAAGAAACATATTGTGCTGCAAGGAACCTTACTTCTGAAATACAGTAGTCACAATCTGCGTATTTATTGCATCTTTCCATATGAGAATATTTTACTAGTATAAAACAAAATGATTTTTTTTTAACAAGTGTAAAATTGAAAGTTGTAAGTTAAAAGAGACTTTAATAAGTCATGCTACAACTGTGCCATCCGATTTCCTTTATTGTTTCCTTTGTCCGCAGGTGTGGTGTTTGTGGAACAGCCTGGCCTGTCATGTGTCAAAGTTTTGTACAGAAAATAAGAAAGCAAAATTGAGGGCAAACACACACACACACACACAAAAAAAAATCACTTCTCAATAGCAAACAGATGAGGCTTTTTTTTTCAGTTTCAATGGTGGTTTGAAGAGGCTCTCAATATCAGTGATTCAGTCTGTAGGACTCTTCAAACTGGAGGTCTGTGGCAGCTTTAAGCTGGAAGAATTTTATTTCTATCCAATCTTTTTTAATTGAGGTAGCTCTGATGATGTTCTTGCTTTTCATATATAAAACAAGCTTGGTATATTTCTTAGTTACCAGAGGTTAATCACCAAAAATATCACCCAGAGATTATACTGGTCTAGCGGTAGCTGACTTCAGGCTTTGAAACCTGAATTTGCCTGAAGCCTTTATTTCCTGTTCAGGATTCAGAAGCATGGACACCCTTTCTTGGTCTGACTAGGATGGAAACAGTGAAGCTGCTTCTCCTTTCTCATACCAGGTTAGTGGTTTTCTGCATTTTTTAATATATGACTGTCATTAGTATATGTAAAAATATAATATAAATATATGTGAATATAAAATAGTCAAACACAGCAGCAATGTTTTATACATTAAGAAATAAGCAAGAAAAATATTTTATTAAAATATGCATTTTGATATGGAAACTATTTGTATTTATTATGACCATACCATTATAAATAAATTGGCAAAATAAGATGGCTTTATACCACTAAAAAAAAAAGTGTGACATGTCAAACAAATACTTCTACTTATTATGATTAATTGATACTGCTGAATGATCTCATTATTTTCAAATATCACTAGGATCGAATTTCTTACATTTAGCAACTCAGAATCCAAAGGATATATTGTGCTGAATAAATGTGGAGCTTGTGGGTATTTTATCAGTTACAAGAATGTACCAGTGGACCTCATTATTCACAAAATATCAATAAACCAAACATTTATGCAGTTCATCAAACCAGAAGGAAAACTGAAATGTGAATTTAAATTATATGAAAAAAAAAAAGATATTGAATGATGTGTAACTGCACATAACTGAGAAGAATAATCTCAGCTTCATTCCTTTAAATATAAGATTATTAATATTATATTGAATTCCCATTGATTTAAATATTACTCAAGTATATAAAGTTAACCATGCTCCAAGTTCAGCAGGAGTTCTTAACTCCTATTTATATTCCTAACCTCCTGCTGAAACCATGTGATTAGACATTTGCAGTATCAGACTTTTTCACATGGTTTTCTGTATACATCATTTATTTACCCTTTTGATTTCAGTGGTAAAATTGGCTTATTATCAACTCCAAGTTTTCAGAAATATGAACCACAAGTCTTCTGCTGCAAGTTATGAAACGCTGGTTCTTCTTATTTTTATAGATCCTTTTTGTTACAATCACACACACTTACGTAGAGGAAAAGGGCCCTTAACAAACAAGTTTGTCTCAAAGGAAACTACTAAATTCTGTATCTCTTGTCTGACCAACCCCTATGCAGTTTAAAACTTAATATATACAAGTTTTCATAATGAATGCTGAAAAATATTAACTTAAAAAAGAGTTATGATGAGAAAATTCAACCTCAAATAGCTAACTTCCTACTCGGTATTGCAATGTGCTTTGGTAAAGAACACAGGATGGTCAAATATACTTTAAAAATTATTTGCACAGAACACAGGTGCCTATCAATTTCTTCTTCCATCCTCTTGATTTGTGTGTTCAATACTATAAAAGGGAAGAGCATAGATCTACGGGACCTGGTGAGATGCATTCTAGAGTCCTGAGGGAATCGGCAAATGTAGTTACAAAGCCACTCTCCGTGATATTTGAATAGTCATGGCAGACAGGTGAAGCCTCAGGGGACTGGAAAAGGGGAAACATTGTACCCATTCTTTAGAAAAGTGGAAAGGAGGACCGACCCTGGGAAGTACTGACCTGTACTAGGAGAATCGTGAGGCATTTGCCCATAGGAGACGTGGTACCCGATCCGTGAAAGTGTTTAAAGCCAGGTTGGATGGAGCTCTGAGCAAACTGTTCTAGTGGAAGGTGTTCCTGTCCATGGCAAGGAAGCTGGAACTAAACAGTCTTTAAGATCCCTTCTAACCCAAACCCTTCTGTGATTCTGTGAACGGCAAGGGTTGAGCCTGATGGTTTAGTCTGGTGGAACCTTCAATCTTCCCTTCTCCCTGTTTGCATTTCAGTGGGGGGCAATAATACTTTTATTTGCCACAATTGCTGGTTATGCCCTCTTCACCATCTCCATCCAAGTCCTATTCTCTTTAATAATAACACAATAGAGCGCTCCATATTTGATGCTTGATGCTGTTGGTGTTACATGACCGAAAACACAATCTTCAAATGCATTTCTGTCTGATCAGAAGTGGCTTGCCTGCAGGTTTCAAAAAATTAAAGGTCCTTCAACTGAAAAAAAAAAGGAGGGAAATGGAAAACTATTTGGACAGATATTTCTTTTGCAACCTGTAAAGGGGCCTCAATTCGATTTTGGTATTTTTTTTCACCAACATTACAAAACACTATATATTTTAAATTTTACATATTTCTAAAATATTGATGTTTCCATCTAAGTATAACAAGGCATTTTAATTACTATTTTGCAATTTTAGTATGACCTAGAATCCTTATAGCTTAGGAAAATAAGACCTGAGATCTCTAATATCCTTAAGACTATTATTTTTTTTAATTTTCTTTATACTTATGCTGTGCATTGAGTCTCTCCTGTATACTTAAGCTGTGTCTTCATCTATTCACACATACTTCAGTCCTCTGGCTCTGGTCAGATATTTCTTTACAGCGATCCTTTAATGTATTAAGGTTATGAATCATCATATTAAAAAAAAAAAAAAAGTAAAAGAAATCATTTAATAATAAAACAACAATAACCTCAGCAAAATAACATAAAATGACTTTTTAATGCTTGAGCAGCCCCATCTCTCCGCTATCAATATAATAAGATAAAGGGAAATTGGAGTCGTGAATTATTTTCTTTTTCAAATCTATACTATGAAAAACTAACCCTGGAACCTGATTATAATTTAAAAAGAAAATAAATTAGATTGTAACACATTAATGTGTATTCCATTCTGCAGTCTGAGCAAGAGCAAGTAGGAGAAAACTGATTTTTATTTTTTGATATATCAAACATTCCTCTTAGACTTTTTGCTGTTCACTTACTTGATAAATCCTTTCATCACAGTTCTGCAGATAACTGCAGATCTGGAAAATAGAGAATACATAGAAAAAATAAATGCATTTTGTTTTTTCAGCTTACATTTAAATGAATAAGCACACAGAAAATATAAAATCTATAACCTCCATTTAAATAAGAAAAATGTCATACAGAAACAGCAGATCCCAAAAGATACCAGGACTAACAGCAAGCACCCTCTATTGCTATTAGAAGAAAGTGAAAGAAAATGTTGGTTCGGTAGTTGAGAAAATTATCAGAAAGCAATGCCAGGGGAAATTGTGTATCTAGTTTTCAGTTTCTGCTAAAAACGTACTTAGTGGAGTTACTGTTCATTATAAGGAGAATGAATGTAAAGCTGCAATTCGAAACAAGTTACCAGAAATTTGAGCCAGGTGCTGGCAGACTCACAGGTCTCATCAGTGTCACCCGGGGGTGCTCAGAGATTTAGGGAACCTGAGTGGACACAGAGTTTTATCCCATCTTTAAGCAGCAGGTGGGACTGAAGACCACTCTCAGGGTTCCTCCCAGCCCAGGGTATCCTAGGTCCTGTCTAGCTGCTGTGATTTCACTGTGCTCCCCTTTGGAGAATGGAAAGATCCAAATTAACTGAACAGAGCCTGCAGAATAGTGGAAGAGAAAGAAATGATTAAAATAAAGTGTCTGAAAGGTAAGATGTAGTAAATTAAGGGTGCTAGGTCTAGGAAAAAGGGCACTCAACACCTGCTGCTTCCAACAGTATGGAGACACTAACATTTGCAAGTAATTGACACTTTATACAAGAAGACAGTAGGAAAACTCATCCTCTTCTTCAAATCCAGAAAGGTATTTCATGAAAAGAAAACCCCCAAAACCAGCAAAGCCAAAAATCCGAACAAAAACAACAACAAATCCCCTTTCTCATAAAAATGATTATTCCATGTCTGTTCTAGAAGGAATTAGGAAGGAGTAATAGTGCTTGGAGTAAAATGTATTATGATTTGTTTATCCACACAACTCCATCTCTTTTAATGAGAGCCAGGGTATTATGTTAAAGGTCTGTTTGGGTTTTGAGGAGCAAAGCATGAACTTGTTTTGAGGAAAGTGTAGTCATTGTAATAGCAGCGCTTGATGGCCATAAAGGCTCCTGAGCAGACAGTTCCACAGCCAACCTGTGGGGAAAAAAAACCAATGACTGATTTGGAGAACAAAAGGAAAGGAACAGGGAAAGGAATGACAAATGGGAAGCAGCATGTCTGGGTACACTAGAGATCATTGCTTTCCTTTCTCTCATCATCAGGTGATCACACAACCTTAAAAATGTTAAGACATTTTTATATTCTTTTAAGCTAGACATTGAGGCGAAGACATTTTTATAATATATTAAACTAAGGAATATCTCATCGCTGGAAGTGTTCAGGGCTAGGTTGGTTGGGGCTTAGATCAAGCTGGTTTAGTGGGATATGCCCTCGCCCACAGCAGTGTGGTTCCAATTGGATGTTGTTTAAGGTTCCGTCCTACTCAAAATATTCTGTGATTCTATGGTAAAGATCAACAATAATTTCTAGCTGTCCTGTGGCCAGTAAGAGTCTCTGTAGCTCTGCCCATTTCAGTGCACTAGAAGAAGGGCACTGACGGAGTTGCTCAAGTTCTGCCCACAAGTTAAAACTGAAATGTTGTTAGCTATCACTCAAACTAATTTGCCTTCATAACATAATCTTCTTGAACACAAGATATGTGAGTATCTACATTTGCCACTGAAGCCAGGTAAAATGATAATTCTCTGAGAAATGCTGTGTGCTATCATTTTGGTGTGGAATTGTTGTTTTTTTTTTTACTGAGCCTGTAAAATTATGCTGCTGGGAATTAATCAGTACTGTTTCTAACTGAAAGCTGGAATTCAAAAGTGACAGGAACATTGCTGCAAATATGCTAGCATGACAAAATTAAGTGATGTTTGACATCTTGAGTTTGCCAGTACCTAAGAAAATGACTAAGACAAGGGGGAGCTAAACCAGCTGAAAAAATGGG
>WBMY01017853.1:397749-421320 GCA_013397315.1 Donacobius atricapilla
TAATTTTCCCTCCCGTCTTTTTTTTTTTTTTTTTTTTTTAATTTTCCCCATAGGTGTCTAGCATATGCTTAATAAGTTACAGAAAATGGTGCAAGGGGATTTTGTATTCTCCCTATACAGTGACGGTCTGGACCCTGGCCAACTCTCAGTGGAAGGTAAAGATTAAGTTAAATTTTTTTCAAAACTCTTAGGATTTGACCGAGACCCCTTAATATGCTCAGTTGCTGTTGGAATTAATTGCCAGCAACCTTGAATCTCTTATGTGCTGATTAGTCTTTTCTACTATACTTCCAGCTTTACTACAGCCTCTAAGTAGAACTTTACACTCTGCTTTCTGTTGCTTTTCTCTTAATATGCTCTTGTGTTAAATAAAAGCCAATGACTGTTATTTGTGTAAATCCCTGCCTTCACACCGGCAAAACAGTCCCTAAAAATGGGCAATGTTAGTCAGTTACCCCATAAAAGGTTTACTGTTTAAAGAGGACAATTAGACTGTATGCAAATTACCACTTTAAAAAGTGGGATTCAGAGTCTGGCTCTTAAGAAATAAGAGAAATGAAGCTCTACTAACGTAGGGCTGCAGCGGTGAAAGGCACTCGCTCTGCCAACTTGCAGCATCTCATGTGTAAGTGCTCATGAATAAGTGATGTCTCTGTGTGCAAGGCTTGTGCTCCACTTTAATCTTCAGTTAGAATGCTCATCTTGTTCTGAGTCTCCACAGAGAGAGGCATTTAAATTCCAGAGATTGGAAAACCACCCTCAGGTTGCTTCTGTGCTGAAGCCTGTGCACTGAGGCTGGGTTTGTAGGTGTATGTATTCCTGTACATAAGCAATAATCCATCACAATAAAAGGCAAATTTAGATATTTCTGAGAAAAGTCAGATGAGGCTTTTTTGGTTTTGATTGAGTACAAGAAAAATATCGAGAGATCAAATGGATTATACTTACAAGCGACTTGAAAACATTTCATTTTTGTTTACAACTTACACAGGTGGTTTTTGCATATATTTATATGCAATTAATTTTATTCTGTGATTATGGTAAAAATGATGCATGATGGTATTCCGCTATTTAAAGTGATTATTATTTGGCAGGTTCTAGTGATCATTGCAGGATTATGTGACAGTGCGTGTAAATTTAAATATTAAATTTTTTTAATAAGCTTGCCCCGCTCCTTGAGAATTGTGGGTTCTGAAAATAATACAATATATACAATTTTAACATTACAGTAATATGTATTATGCTGGTTAATGCTGAACCCTCTCAAAGAAGAATATCTGAGCAGCAGTCATCTGCTATCAGATTCACATTGTATTTTGAAGAGACTGTGAATCGGCTATTGTATGGGATACCAGAGGAACTGTATGTAGAACAAGAAGTAAAAATACCACATAAATACTCAAAGATTAAAAAGGATTTGGGTAAAAATATAACATTATTGGAGTAGATGATGTAGATATCACAGACTCATAGAATGGTTTGGGTGGGAAGGCACCTTAAAGACCACCTTGGCCCTACTCCCCTGCTGTTAGTAGAGACTTTCCACAAGGCAGGGTTGCTCAGAGCCCCAACCAGACTGGCCTTGCACATGTCTGTCATTACCACTGGCATTTTTTGGCAGTAAGTTTCAAATATTTTGTTTGTAAAAACGGAGAGGAAACTTCAGGAACTGGCCTCTGTTTCTTCATAATCCCCCAATTCTCCTTTACACATGGGGACCTGTTGTTTACTTTCTCTGTTTGCATTGAGATGGTTAGTGTTGGATTTACTCAGGGAGAATGAAGGTCATATGAAGACCACATAAAAGACATTACCCGTAAGCCGAGAAAAAAAGACTTTTTTTTTTTTTTTTCCCCCAAGAGAATATCACCCAGAACAAAGATACATAATTAAAGGGGGGGAAATGTGGGTGGATGTCAGGAAGTCTTCAACAGCATAAGAAGACACAGTGTCTAAATAATTGCTTTTGACAGGTGTGCTGCAAAGATCATATAGGCAAGAGATTCCATACTGTCATTTTCTCTTGCAATTTTTGTACAAAAAAAAAAAAAGAAGAAAAATACTAAAGTGGGAAATTTACATGTGTTTTAAGGTTATGCAGGAAGTTAACAGAGGTCCAAATTTAAAGATTTCAGAGCTGTGAACAAGAAATGAAATAATTCAAGATTTATGAAGGGTTGGAGTTCAGTGAATGTGCATTTTAAGAAATGACTTGCATTTTAATGAAGTGTATTACACTTGAGAGGCAATAGCTTGGTTATCCTTTCTGAGCAATGACTTTGACTGTGTGTGACTGTCAAAGAGAGTTCATTATATCAAAGAAGTTATAATTCAACTCTATAGATTGATATGATGGCCTCCAATATATGCTGTTCTTCTAAAGGCAGTAGGACCATCAGTGAGGGGCATGCAAAATGGCAATTACTTGTGGGAAATAGCTTCATGGTTTCAACTTGCAGTTCAAAGGGCTTTCTTTTAAGAAAAGAACTTTTAATTCAGATCCTATCCTAGACCTCTTAGCTACCCGACAACTTTTCACAGCAGCTAAAAGAATTTGGGTCTGTCCTATTGTACAGGTTGAGAGAAAGGATTTAACATGCTTGGGAGCAGCCGTTAGTAGTATCTTTGTAAATATTGGGAGTTTGTTTCTTTACAGGTTTTTCCTGGCTTGTGAAATTCCTGACTACCTTCTTTTCCTGCTTGTTTCAGTGGTTAATGCTGATTTGCTAAGCTTAGTCTTAAAATCAAGTTGAGACCTTTCTTTTAAAAAAAAAAACAAAAACAAACAAACAAACAAAAAAAACCCCAAAAGTTTCAGGGAAGATGAAAATAATGCTGTTATCATCTAGGCAACATAGCTTGCTTAAATCCTGATTGAACACCAATCATTTCAGCTTTCTGATTAGACACCTTCAGCTGGATGGGTATGAAAATATGAACATGGGTCAGAAGATCTTCCCATTGACACCTCTATTTGCAAAAGCTGTTCTCCAAGTTTTTGGTGAGCACACAAATCTGTCACAGTGATATCCCCTGCAAAATAGCAGAGTAGCAAAATGGTATACACAAGATTAAACAAAACACTACTTGAAATTCTAATATGTCTTCATAGTTCTGAGGTTTTGTTTATTCATTCAGACTTATTCTTTGTATAGCAAACTCCCGCTGGGGTTTTTTTACCTTCTACATCAAGGAGTTAAAGGAAAATCCTACAACTACAGAACAAAACCAGGCTTAGTTCATATGTTAATGAGTCAGGATAATTGCAGCTTTCCCTGGGTAATCTTGGTGTCAATTATTCATGAATGGTTGACAGCAGACATGACATTTCCAACTGTCAGCATCCAGTCATTTTGTTTACAAGTACAAAATCCTTAAGGATGAAACTTTAGATAGGAGTTAAAAATTGGGATTTTTTTTTTTTTCAGGGAAGATGAAAAATTAGGAAAAGAAGAAAAATGGAGATATAGTGAATTTTCCTCATTAAGCACAGAAAGAGATCCTGTTCCTGCCAATAATATTCACAGTAATGTTTGAATGAAGCTGTTGCTCAGGTATTGGGATCCACTGAGCCCCAAGATCTGTTCTGAACCCGAATAACAATACCATGTACCTTCATGGCACATAGATGGTGCTACCTCATTAGAAAGGGGAAGAACCATGTTTTTCTTCCCATCCTTTCAGTGTTTTGTTCCCAGCTAATGCAGTAGCTTGTGTGACCTGTAGCACATATGGGGCAAACCACCAGGATCCCTGCTAGAGCTTTGCCCTTTGCTTCATATCCCTTTATACTTTCAAAACAACAACAACGATAAGAATATTCTAGACTTTACCTTTTGTGATATTGGGCCCCCCTAGCTTAAAAAGAGGCATAGAAGTGAAACACAAACTTTGCAACCTGCAGTAGCTTCTCAGAGTAAAAGTTGGATTTTACCCACTAAATTCCTGTGTATCTTCAAGTGTGTTTGAAACAATCTCTTCACGGAATCATTGAATCGTGCAATACCAGGTTGGAAGGAGCTCTCACAGGTCATCTGGTCCCAACTTTCTTGTCAAAAGCAGAGTCTCGACAAGATGGCCCAGTGCCCTGTGCAGCAGAATCCTCCGTGTGCAGTATCCATCATGGCAGAGTCCACCCAGGCAGAAAGTGTGGCCCTGCCCCTCTGGACCTTGTCGACAGAGGCTGTGCCTGAGACTGCTCTTATATCTGTGAGGAACTTGCAATATTTCTAAATCCTAGCACCCTAATTGAAATCAATCGACAAGAATGCAATAGGGAAAGACATTTAAGTGCCTAAAGATGTAGATAGTTACTTAGTGAGGTTTTTCAAAAGATTCTATACACCTGACTCACATTATGAAAAGTTTAAGGAGTCTCAGTCCATTAATAAGCTATTTTAGTTTTTCAGCCTTTATACTAATTTTGAGATAATGGCTGTTTGAGAAAATACTCACCCAGGCTGAACATTTACATTTTTTTCCAACAGAGTTATTTTTCATTTGAATACACATATTTCTTGGTGTAAAATTTCAGATATTTTAATTTTTCTTTTTTCCTAAAATAAAAGGACTGGAAAGACATAATGGAAGAACTGGGGTTTAATAATTAATAGAGTTCCTTCAGTAATTAAAGTAATTGATTTTTGGGCTGCATCAAAATTCAATGTGTAGTATGTTTTTTCCAGAAATCCAGTCTCAACTAAAGTGCAGCACCTTAGACATGGACCCAATTCTCCATATTCTTCTAGTCCATCTCCCCCTATTGACTATAATAATTGCAGTTTGCACTTCTAATTAACTCAGCTAGTCATTTATAGTTCACAAACTCTGGTAACTTATATTAACGCTGGTCCCTCTGGACTCATGCTCCTTCTATACTTTCAAGACATATTAATTTTCCATTTCATTCTTTAATTGACAATTTTCAGTTATTAGATTGAAAAGAGATATGTAGAATTTTCCAAAAGCAATGCTATTCTAATACTTTTTTTTTATTATCAGCTTGTTCATACAATCTTGTATGGTATGATTTTCATCCATCCTTCAAAAATATGTTATTTTTTACCTGTGGAGTTTTTTGTTTATTTGTTTTAATTCAAAGATGCAGGCAGATTTGGGGATCTGATTTATATGGGGAGCTTTCAGTATAATTGCTTACATGAAAAATTGGTTTATGGGGTTTTTTACTAGGCAATAGATTGCAGATAGCAACAGATTTTTAAAATTGTTTAAATGAAAATAATTCAGATGGACTGTACAGTAAAATACTTTGAAAATATATATTCCAAAGCCTCAGAACCTCAGAAAGATTTTTTTTTTCTTTAATCACCTCTGTTTTTATACAAAACCACTTGTTTATAGAAAATGTGCCTGCAATGTGTATCCACATCCAACCTTAAAGTTCCTCTTCTGTTAGTAGAACACACGGCATGAAAGTTAAAACTGATCCATAGTACATATGGATTTAATTTATATGTCTCAGCACTCCTTTACTGCTTTTACATGTATATGGATGTGTTTATAGTCTCAGCTTTCATGATGATTTGCCTTTTGAAGACAGAAGGGGAAAAAGGAAAAAAAGAGGCCTCATGTGGGTCTTTTTAGATTTTTAAGACATTTGTGTCTCAGGTGGCTGTTGCAGTGTAGCACAACTTAAAACACCCTTGCCAGGTACACTAAAACAGTGATTTTATGAAATCTCAATTAAAATGCAGAAGGAAACACCATTTCATCTTAGAAAACTCAAAATATCTTCATGTTGATAAAACAAACTGCTTTCCTTGACTTCTGGTATTGATTGAGTGACTTCTAAACCACTTGATAGTCTAAAAGTATTTCAAATAAAGGGCAAACATGACCTTTTGCCATGATTATGTTCCCCAGATAGTTATTTCTGTTTGCATGCACAGACAAGTAGATACTGTACTGACTTTTAAAAATGTTCCATAGATGCTGAAAAAAAGGGTGAAGTTTCCTATTCTAAATCAGGCAATAATATTAAAAGCATCCCAAAAGACAATTGAGAAACTAAATTCTTACTTGGAAAACTTTCATGTTTCAAATATAAAGCAACGGTAAGTGGTATAAAAAAGTATTCCAAGGAAAACTGTTTATTTTGTATTCTGAATATTTTGTATTCTGAGAAAATCATCTGCGATTAATCCTGCCATATAAACAGCTACCATGAGTTTCTTCAAACTGGGAAAAAAGTTGACTTTCTTTCACAAGATTACCCATTCTTTAAAGAAGCTGCACAGTGAAATTACTAGTATCCAATAGCAAATGATGTAAACTGTTCAAGAATCACTGTTTAAAAGATTTTACAATTTCTCTTTGACAATGATGAAGTATTAGTGCACAATAGATAACTCTCTTTTGTTAGATTACTGCACCATCATGCATATATTCTACATTTCTGATGGCTGTCTATTCCTAATTTCTTATAGAATTTCAGTTCAAGGATAAAGTACCAAAGAAAATTTCTTAAGCTGATTTCTGTTTCAGTCTTTACCTTTTATTATATAGAGTGTCCTTAAGACACATTTCAACAAGAACCCATGATGACTCCCTTGAATAAAGCTCTTCTGGTACATACACAGTACTTCTCAAATTTTTTCACAGTTCAAAGGTCTTTAATTAAATATACATGGCTTCTGAAAGTTTCTTTATTAACATATTTTTCTCATTGAGTCCAAAACGATGGTTGGGTTATTGTATATGACCAAGTAAATTATTGTACTGGAGTTGAAATGCTATCAGTTGTTACAGTGTCCAGAAGAAAGGGTTAACTTTATCTCCCAGGCTCTTAAATTAAAAGATAAAAATAAGTAAATCTAACATTATTTTTAAATACAAAAGTACACTTTGCAAATCAACATTCAAAATTCATGGAATTTCCTGGTAGATTTCCTGGATTTGTTTACCTTATGCATTCTGAGTCCCTTATTCTGACAAATAAAGAGGGTTCTTCCCAGAAAATGTCAAATTAATTATTTGTTTTAACCACAGCTAAGGGATGATATGGAGAATTGTTGTGAGCTTAACAAGGCAGGTTGCAATCCGAAATATATTTATCGTTAATATAATATAATATAATATAATATAATATAATATAATACAATATGATATGATATGATATGTGTTTAATAGATGTAGTAACATAATTTCATTAATATAATATCATTAGTATATGAATTGTATATAGAAAAAGGCATATGACAGAATCTGTCACCCTGCAACTCTGAGTACAAAAAGTCTGACTGAGAACAAGTCCGTGAAGGAAAGTGCTTCACTTTAGAAGATGAGGCTATAGGGACAGTTCCCATTTATCTTACACATGGGTCAGGTAAAATACACCCTGAGGCTGTCAGTGAGCTTAGATTCATGATTCAGTCAGATTTTTATCTGTCTTTTCTGTCAAAGCTCCGATTTCAGTCAAACACTTAACCACTCTGGTGCCTTGTTCCAATCCATTCCTATTCTCCATTATTTCTTCATGTTTTAATGCATACTTTTGAGACTTTTGTAGGAAATCTGGCTGTATTTATCTGCTAAGGCTTTTTTCTGAAATGACAATGCAGTAAATGAGAAAGTGAACGTTTGTTATTCCATATCAATCCCCTTCACGACCTTTTAAGTGTGTAATAGCCCTTTCTGAGTAAACGTTGTTGCTGGGTCCCTGTTCTGCCGTGCTGCCAGCTAACTCTGCAGATCGCCTCTCATATTCTCTAATAATGAGGCATCTCTTTGCCATCGGGCTGCAAAAAACCTCTAATCATTGCTTAAGATTAGGAGTCAATACTCCAAGAATAGCATTTATGTTATATTATGCAGCAATTTCGTATTTTGTTGTATATTAATTGTTTGCTATGCTATTACAGATAAAATCTGTCAGAATCATAAAAAACTAAAAGTTAACAACAAGATAGATACTAAACTATAAATTGGACTATAATTTCATTGGTTTAGTGCAAGCATATTCTTACCTATTCTTTATGTTTTACGATTTTGTTGGGGCTGTAAGGTGGCAGAGAAATAAGATCTAATAAAATTATACTTGTCCCAAATATACAGTTATAAATGATAATGAACTCATTTACCAAAACCAACCGATTTCTTTTTATGATTCCTAAAATATCAGATCCCTAATTATTAATATATGGCTTGAAATTATTTAGTGAGCGTTGCTTGCATGTACGTACCCTTGGATATCTTGGAAGTGGATGCCATCACACTTTGCCTGTTTGAAGTGACTGAGGTGCTTTGATTCCTTGCTTGGAAGTGGAAATGCTTTCTGCTAGTACCTGTTCCTAGAGGAATTTGAAGTTCTCTGACTTTCTTTCTCTCATTGAATGCACCCATGTGTTTGTCTGAGGCACAAGATGTGTACAACTTCAGACATGAATCACAGTGTGCTCCCAGTGCTTCTGGGGCAGAAATCCATGCGAGTGTTGGCTTTACTGTCCCAGAACTAGATTTCCAATACGATTGAGACCTCTGTTCATACAGTGTGCTGTCCACAAGAACTACTGAAAAGTGAAAAAGCAAAATGTCTCTACCAATTCTGTTAAATCAATGACAAAACTCCCATTCATTTCAGGAATAAATCACTAGCCCTCAGTGACCCCGCAATAACTGGAATTGTCTGTAAGCTGAAAGATTTTCTAATAGGCTACTTAAAGCCTACCACATCAGTCCCTAATGTGCCACTATACATAAAAATCCTATTTTAATGCGCATAATGATATGTTTATTCAAATTTCAGCAGTAGGTCAAGGAAATTTATTAGCATTCCATAAAGCCTCTGCATTATGTGCACTGTTAAATGTCAGAAAATTTAAGAAGCTCTTAGTTATTACCTCTATTGGTTGCTTTAGATATACATGATAACCACTTAAATAATATTTAAATACTATTATAAAAAATCCCAAATAATGTTTTAAAAAATCCAAAAAGATGTAAAAAAAAAAAAGTACAAAGGAAATTTGGTTTCACACAGCAGCATCTAATAGAAAACTAGGCCTAAGCAATCATTTAATCTCAAATAAAAGGTAAATTTATGCATTGGTTTTAATTGCAGGCTTTAAAAATTCCTTTTTCTTTCCATCTTTATTCCATTACAGGATACTACAGAGTTGCAACACATCACTTTTTTTTCCCTTGCTTCTCACTTTGCCATTTCACCTCCTGCACTTCCTTTGTTCGTTATTAACTTCCTCTCATGTTCTCACATTTTCCTCCTTCCATTTATCCTTCTCTCAACGTTGTTTTCTCTTTTTTCTTTAGCACGTGAGTATTTTACACCTGCAAAGTAGCTCTCCTGTGGTGAATTGCAGCCATGGTACAGCGCTGCAAGCTCTTTTCAGTAGTTGTCCATGTTATGCTTGCTCTCTTTTATGTGCAGGTTTCTTTACAGCTCCCCTTCATGATCACTTAAGCCCAAGCTATATATTTTACCAGGGAAATCAGTAAGACTAAGCACAACTTTGTATGTTAGTTCCCCTGTACTTTTGCTGTCAGGAGTTCACATTAAAGAACCATTATTTTTTTTTTAAGTGGTAATTACTGAGTGATGAGCACAGAACAACAAAACAGTTGCTGTGAATTGCTTCGTTAATTATACTTTGAAATGAAGTTCTAAGCTTTTTGTACTCTGAAAGTAGTATTTCCTTGCCAGTGAAAAGCAGATAATTTTAGAGATAGTCGCAGTAGTAGCTCCACCTTTGGTGTCCTGGGCTACAGTGGGATGATCATGGAAACTCTGACCAAAGCATAACAGGGCTGTTTCTATTCCTTACACCGATTTTCTCATCCTTGTCTGTACCCAGAGCTGTGCTAGTGGAATTAAGGGGGGAGATGGATCTGGGCCTGTTTTTCATGTCTGCATGGAAAAACTAAATCAGTTTGAGCATGTTCCTGATCAAGCCTAAGATGAAGTTACTTGGCTGTTGGTTTTGGCAAATATTAGGGAAGGACCAGTGCACCTGAGGATAGGGGAGAGAAGATAGATACTGTTCTAAGCAGATACCCATCTTTCTTTCAGTTTAAGATGGCCATTGAACCTCAGCGTGAGGACTGACAATGTGTTACAGAGCCATAAAATTGCAGTTATTACAATGGCATAATTTATATTCACATATGAAAAGCCTTGATTAACTCCATTATTCTGCTTAATAAAGCCAGCAGTACTGAGAGTGACAAAACTGAGCAACCAAAGTAGAATTCTTGTTGTGTAACTTTGTACACATCCCCTTGCTGCAGGGCAGTGTAGGAGTTCACCACCCTCGCTCAGCCAGTCGCAGCAGCTCAGCTGAGGGACACCACTGCTTAAAACACCTGTCATTGGTTGTGGTTGATTTAGGAGATTCTCCTGTTTTATTTCACTGAGTGGTAAAATGGATTGTTTGAAGTTTAGACTGATGTGTAAGCAAGCTGCTCGTTGCACCTGGCTTTTTGAAGGTTGGACTATAAAGTTGAGTAAAATATACTGTTTAGAAGTTCCTTCAAAAAGTGAAAAGTATTATTTCACCATACCATGCAGTATTTTAAAAATATTTGTAAGGTTTTCACTAAATTGAGTAAGCACTTGTCCTCACATGGCATTTGGTTAAATACTTCCTCCATTATAAATCATCTGGAATAGATGCTGTATTTGACTTTTGCGGTCACTATGTGACTTTGCACTCCATCAATAAAACAGATTATGTGCTCCAAAGTTTCCTGGCTCTGGAAATGGAATGATTGTATGTGTTGACTAGAACCATGCCCATGCATCACCAAAGGAAGCTTTTACTAGAAGACTTTGCACTGCACTGCACACACAAGTCCCTCAGCTCTGACACCAGCTCTCTGAGGAGGTAAGCCAAATCAAGGCAAAATAATTTCCCAGATGACTAGAGATCAAAAATGCTCAAATGTCAGCAGTACTGTAATCTAAATTGAAGTAATTTTTGATTCCTAAGTTTTTCCTTTACTGTTCTGTAGAGCATAATCTTGATTTATTCAACTGATGTCTCATAATGCAAGAAACTTGAGTGGCTGGAGCACACCTGAAACAGCCCTTGGTGTGTGCAATAGACCTGAAAGGTCTGTTCTATCATTGCTCACACTCCTCTGCCATTACTTGACAGGTGTTTTGATGAACAAGCACAATAGCTCATAAGACATTTGACCAGACTTAAGCATCTGTCTTGTGTCTGTGTGGATTGCAGTGCCCACAGAAAGCCTGAAGGGCCACTGTTCCACTCGAGGTTGTAACGCTTGCTTTTCAGAGGTAGAAATGGTAACATAACATAAAGCAAACTTGAATGGGCTGTGAAATTACAGACACCGTTCTGTTTACATCTTGTGAAAGGATTTTGAAATTCCTCTTGGATCAGATGCCAAGTGTGCTAAACAAATTTGGGGATTTCTGCATTAGAGGGCTGCTTAAAAAATAGAATGTCTGTTAAGATGCTAACAATATAATGCTATTATCGTACTTATTGAGCCTATGTGATGAATAGGCATAGTTCCAGAAAAGCGGATTGAGAATTAATTTGGGGTGTTTTTCCCCACCTAAAGCCTCACCTTCTTTTCTAATAAATTTTAAATTAACCTGTAGTGAATTTGTATTTTATACCAGCTACTCACCTGTGCAATTATGAAAAGGGAAGGGGTCTGTATATATGAGACAATGAAGGATAACTCTGAACTGTGAAGTGAACACTCAGCAAGATCAATTCTACCAGTTATGAAAACAACCATATTATCCAAACGTATAAATATTTACTATCTCAGAGTGTTTCTGACTGGATTATTCTATTCTAATAAGAAACTTGAACATAATAAAATATTTTGTTTTCTAACTTTGCATTGCTCCATCAGTAATGGATTAGGTGGCAACATTAAGTAAGTGAGCGCTTGAATTTTTTTTACAGTGGCTGACAGAAGAACAGCTACAATCCAATGTTTGATTCCTGTTATTGTCACATTGAGGCCTATGTGCAGAGCCAAGGTTTCACACACAACTGGACACGAGTTTCAATTCTCCATTGCTGCTGTTACAAGGTGATCTAACAGCCGAAAACATCAATACTTTAAAGGATTTCTTTGGTGATTAGAACTCTTTTCCCTAAACTTTGTCACAGTTTAAAGAAAGCTTAACATCTAGAGAGAGCAAGACAACTCCACATCTTCAAAGGGTGGTTTTGCAAGCCTGCATACCAAACAGAAAACCTATTCTTGGAATGGATAACCTTGGAGGAACAAAGCTGTGCCTGATTTACCTGTCAAGTAGGTCAAAACAACAGCTAGGAAGCTACAGTCCTTTCATGGTGCTGGAAAATTTTATTTCAAATTAATCTCAAGTCAAGCATGAGTCATAGTTCCATTCCAATTAAAATAAATTGCTACATTATTCAGCTTGAAAATATGAGATTCATTATGTGTATGTGCATTTGTGTGTACACATTTTTTTAATAATATGTGTGTCTTTTAACTCATGATGAAAATAAGAATGTTTTTTATTCAAGAGCTGCTGGTGCAGAGAGAGAGGCACAAACATTAACTTCCAGTTTCTTTTCCTCCATGTTCATATCCTCCAGATAAAAATTAGTCTTTGAGGCTATAGAGTTTTCTTTGTAAGCTTTCTGAATATGTTGTTTGATATACATAAAAAAACTGTTGCTTTATCAGAATAAACAGATCGCTTGTGTACTAGGCAGAAAGAACGTGAGTTACTGGTCCTCTGTAAATAATTCAAAGTAGTGACCTCTTTTGCTCGTTCTTTTGCTCAAAAAAAAGTTTCACTTTTTTCCTAGCTCTTTCTAGTTATTTAATTTTTCCATTTTTTTCCTCTTTTTTTTTTCTTTTCTGTTCAGTGCTACCTCTGTGTTCTGGATGGATTATAAGGACAGGAAAGGACCTTTTCTAAGACTAGCAGGAAATTAACATTTTTATAAGGTAAACTGGCATAGACAAGACTAAGGAGAAATATCAAACCCAAAAATACAGATCAAGGATCAGGTATAGACAATTTTTATTTTCTATATGTGGTTGTGTAGAAAAGTAAATGCAAACATGTTTCTAGAATCTGTACAAAGTAATATTTAAGCATAATTTCAAGGCAAAATTGCTGCTACTAAATTGGCTCTTAAACTACAATGTGAGATTTCATGCAACATTTCAACATGTTAGAGGTGCTTAGATGTGAGCCACCCTCTGTTCCCCGGCTCACTAAGCGCACCCAGTACAGTGCTGGCAACAGCACGTGGCCACACAGGTGTTCTCTGTGGTGATCAGTGGCAGGACTCAAGAAAACAGCATGAAGTTGTGTCAGGAGAGGCTTAGGTTGAATATTAGGAAAAGGTTCTTCATCCAGAGAGTGGTTGAGCACTAGAATAAGCTCCCCAGGGAAGGGGACAGACCACTGAGATGAGTTGAAGAAAAGTTTGGACAACACTCTCAGGCCCATGGTGTGGTTCTTGGGATGTCCTGCGCTGGGCCAGGAGTTGGACTCTATGATATTTGTGTGTCCCTTACTACTCAGGAAATTCTTTGATTCCATAATCTGTGGGAATCCCCAGTTGTGCTGAACTTGTAAGCCAAGTCACTTACTGCTTTCCCAGCAATCACTCATGGGGCCCTAATTCCAGAGAGCTTAGGATAAATCTTGGGCTGTTTCACTCTCCACAGAGTAGAACTAACTAGGGAAAAAAATCTTACAATCAAACAAACAAAAAACCCTGAAAGCAGGGGAAAAGAATAAACAAGCACAAAACAGCCACAGTGCAACTGGGGAAGAAGGGCCTTGCTTTTCAGTCCTGAAAGTCCAGGAATTTTTACCCTCTGCTTGTGAGAAAGACAGAATAGCTGTGAAGTCAGTGGTTGGGAGCAGCATCCCTCGTTTCCTTCCTGCCTCCCTCAACCCAGCCCACGACTGACAGGGGTGAGCAGAGCACTCCCAAAAGTGCCCCTGTGTAGATGCTGAAGGTCCCGCTCCCTCACCAAGGCAGGATGTCTCTGAACTGGTTTTTCACGGTGCCTGACAGCTCTTTCCAGAAGAACAAGTGAACACATGTTCTGTACATTTTTTCTTTCTCCCTCAGGATATCCTTTCTTTTCTGTTAATATTCGGTATGTATTTGATCTCCTTGCCTTCACAAGACAATCAAACATGGCTTGTCAGCAGTTTATATAGCAAGAGAGAAAGAGGAAGGGCAAAAAAGGGTTATATGCATGAGGAAAATAGCAGGTTTAGATAAAAAAATTATGAGGTCTGATCCTTTGACAGAGTTAAACTCAATGTTTTAAAATCAAAGCTTTCTGTAATCAAACCATGAAGCTGAACTGATAATCATGCAAACTATTGTTTTGCTTGAACCAGAAGTAAATTTTCATTTCAATGCTTTTCTGAATGCTGCAGGAATTGAACCAAAGTCGATTTTTGGTTGCAAGCTAAAAACTACAGACAAAAATATACAACTCCCTAGCAGGGACTTATTTAGTATGAGCCTTATTTGCACTTGATAGGAGCTTCAAAGCAAAGTCATGTCACAGCCTATTCCCCTGTCTCCCCTCCTTTCCCACTCGGCTTGCAGGCACAAACAGCACAAACTCTCTCTCCAGCTAAATGACACTGCCCTTCTTTACTCTGTGCTGGGCCAGCAGGGAGGGGTGGTAAGTCTCTGTCCTTGGAGATGATCAAAAGCCACTTGGACATGGTGATCGTGCATCAGTGGGGAGAGGAGTGGGCTAGGTGGTCTCCAGAGGTCCCTTCCAGCCTGGGTCACTCTGGGATTCTCTCTCAAAAGGCTTATTGATCCTGGAGATTAGTTAAAATTCCACCTGCACAGGAATATTGGCCTGCATAAAGAACTTCACATGGGGAGTAATGGAGAAAAAGTCAGAAACACAGACTCTGCTTTCCGGCTGCAGAATTGATAACGGCCTCTCACATTTATTTCGATGGATGCAATAGAAAGGACTTACCTGTCATTGCAATAGGAGGTTTGATTGTAGAATGATTTAAAAGTCTGCTCTTGATATATAACTGTAATAAAAATCAGTAAGGATATACAGCTCTGATAGTAATGTGTAAAAAGTGGCTGACTGTCTCATTTTAAAATACTGATATGTATTAGTTTTACTTCATTGGTTTCAAGGAGCTTGTCTAGATTTTTATTGATGCAAGCAAGATTAGAAACAAACTCAATATCTGCAACTTTTGTATTTATTATTAAGAAATCTCTGATTCTCAGATTGATCCACTACAGCTCCAAGCAACCCAGTTCTTTTCTTTTCCTAGTCCAGTAGCAGAAAACACCCTTTTTTTGGTAAATGGCAGCGAATATATTTTTATGACTTTTAATGTTAATTAGCATTTAAGAGAAATCTGACCCTCTTAGCCTTATATCTTGTCTTCTCCATCCAGCATAAGCATGCCATCACCTGCAATTTCTGTAAGTCCAGATCCCAGTAGTCCATGTATAAGGATAGGCAGAAATCTGGTGCTTGGCAGCTGGAAAGCAGGACAAGGTTCAGTGCTCCAAAGGCAAAATAATTTTTCTTACTTATTTTGAGTGGTATGAGTAACTTCTTCACGTCTACAAATGATCTAGGAGTAAATCTAGAAGCATTAATCTTCCCAGTCTCTCCCTCTGCCTAGTCTGCAGGCACAGCCCTCTTTCACGTTGGCACTGAGTTCCTTAGAGCTGATCAGAATCACAAGGGGGCTGCTTTTTCTATTAGGCTACCAAGTGTTTCAACAAAAGAAGCGATATCTTCTCTCTGTGTAGCTAAGATTCTTTTTATCTTTAAGGAAATCACCAAATGATTTCTAAATATCAACATTTTCTGGGTATTTTCTTCCTTTTACACAAAGGAGAAGAAAAGTAAACTTTAATCATGTATGTAATCCTCAGATCCTTGAGTATCTGTTGTATTTCTCTTCATGGCAGGTCAGATCAAGAGTAGAAAAATAGCATTTTAGAACAAAATAAATAATTTAAAAATAGTGACTCAAAATACTGAAGCCCATGCAATTTCTTATTTTTCTTTCTTTCCTTTTTTAGAAGTTGAAATTGAAAGATATTGAAGTTATTAAAATTGTTTATTATATTATCATATCTATTCTGTCTTCCTGCCAAATCTGTTGTACAAGAAAATCATGGAGGGAGAGGAGAAAAAGAAAGAGGGAAAGAGAGAAAAAGAGAGAGAAAAGAGAAAGAGAGAGAAAGAAAGTAAGAAAGAAAGAAAGGCAAAGAAAGAGAAAGAGATAAAGAAAGAGAGAGGGAAGGAGAGAGAGAGAAAGAGGGAAAAAGAGAAAGAGGAAAAGAGAGAAAGAAAGAGAGAAAAAGAGAAAGAGAGAAGGAAAGAGAGAAAGAGAAAGAAAGAGCAAAAGAGAGAAAGAAAGAGAAGAAGAGAAAGAAAGAGAGCAAGAGAGGTAAAGAGGTAAAGAGAAAGAAAGTGAGGAAGAAGAAGAAAGAAAGAAAGGAAGGAGAACTAACAGAATTTTCAGTATTGAATTTGGAAAATACTAACTAATATTCAGGCATGGGGATGTATTTTGGCATATGTGTCAAGCCAATTCTACGGGTTCAGCACAGTCTAAGCAGTTCAAAAGAATCACTGTGAATTGAGGTGAAAATATTCCCTCTGTCTTTGTGTAAAGTGAAGTGATACTCCCCTATCTACAGATAATTTACAAGTAACTGACTTATAAGCAGTGCAGGTTTATGAAATCCAGCAAAGTAATATATTGTACTAAGACAATTGCATTTGGTTTTCAGTATAAATGAATAACAAATCAAAATATTCAAGATGACTTAACATTAAAATCAACAAATAAAACATGCGTAATTGGTATGAGACAATGTTCAGATCAAAATGATAATCTAGTAAACATAGATAATTCACTGAATTATTTGATTATTTGGTTTGATTTGATATAATAAGAGCCCAGACTAGAGCCACAGATCTGAATTACTGATAACTAGCTTGAGCAGCTTTGGCTCACGCATGGACTGTCAATGTGTCTCTCAACTCATTTCACACTTGACCTCCCGGAGGGCAGCGGAGCTGTGCATAAACCTACGCTGTGCTTTCTGCTCCCAGACTTTGTTAAAAAGGAAAAACTGCACCAGAAAAATCTATATCCAAGTAGTAACCAAACAGAAAAACCTCATGTCTGAAAGTCTTAAAAAAACAGGGAGGAAGGAAATAAATTCATGATTTGAAAGCTCTGCCCACATAAAGAGTTATAGTGCCTCTTAAGAGTAGCACTCTCATGCATTAATAGTCGGGGCAGGAGTTCAGTTTAACTATTGCTGCAGCTTAAGGTACACAATTACATTCTTCAGCGTTGACATTTTCACCTTGATAAGCATAATAATGCCATGCAGATGCAGACTAAAACCCATAATTTCAGCACTGTGCTTCTGCTCACGTTGATTATAATAAGGCATGGCACTGAAGCATGCACAATCCTACATTTAATTGTCAGCATAGCCCTTCATTTAAACAAGAAGTTAGTTAACAGGATGCCTGCTCCAACGAGTGTGGGAGGCATTGCAAATAGCTGGGGCTAAACAGAGGAAGTTAAATGTGCCAGCAAAATGTGCAAAAAGCTGGTGGGGGCCTAAATTCACCTCCAGTTTCTCTGTGGGTTTTGATGCAAATTAAAAAGAAAATATGATATGTTTATATTTGCAAGAAAGAACCTGTTTTGTTTTTATTTTTTTTTTTCTTTCTTGCCTTTGTTTTTTAAACTAGGAAAAGTTTCCCTGCAGTTAACTCTACATCATTAGGAAGCAGCAAGGCAGATGATGGCATTAAAAGACAGATTCCTGTATGTATAGAAATACCCAGATATAATAAAAACATCTAAGTTTGAAAAGCTAATGTATAATATTAAAAGAAAGCCTGTGTAAATTAAGGAAGACGAGAATACTATGCATTGCATCTTGTTTACGAAGTCACTTCTGTGAGGAAGAGGAAAGCAACATATAGCAAATAGAAAATTATTTGAATTGGGACAGTAGTTATACAGATACATATCTACGTGTAGTTTATTTGTACATATATGTATGTATATGAATCTACTGATTGAAAAATACCTGCCTGATAAAAAAAAGGGTATTAACATTGCAGAAAATCTTAAACCTGATAGAATTTCTTGTATTTTTAACTTGTACTCTATTGTTGCTTCATGCTTGAAGCAGCACTTGTTTGAAAAAAAGCCAAACAAACCACACTCAAAACTTGAAGCATCCACCACATAATTCTCTTTTATGATGTCATAATGCCTTGGTAATATATTTTAGTTCCTTCTGATTGTATGAAAAGGAGAGAAGACTCTCAAAAATGCGTAGTTTTGAAAGGGAAGGGGGTCTTTGCCCTGGCTCATTAAATGCTGTGTTGTGCTTTCTAGGCATACTAACCACTAGGCACTACGTGCTCTTCATAGGATGACATACCCAAAGAGCTGCAGAAGTTCAGAGGCTCGTGGCTTTCTCACTCCAAAGTGAGGAGTTACCTTGTGATTGCCGGTGGAAAGGCAGCATATGTCACATGCTGAGCTGAGGAGCTGGTGGGAGGTCTGGCGAGACATCGGGCAGACTCCAGGGCTGGCTCACAGTCAGACCACGTCTGCTCTTCACTGAAGGTAATGGCAGCCCCAAACTCAGCCCATGAGCATCTGGCACTAGACCTGCAGGTTTATTTTGTTAGAAATTTCGTGATATTGATGTACTGCTCTCTAAAGTGAAAAGAAGTTGCCTCTCTGGTGTACCCAGCTAGCCTGACAAGATGACTCTGCACTGGTTTAGCAGAAAAGCTATAAATTACTGTGCTGGCTTATATATCATATAAACCAATGCAAAACTATGATAATGTAATTAGCCCATGAGCTTGTAGTAAATACAGACTTCAAAGCAACTACTGTAGCAGATTTATGCACATTTCCTGCCAATTTATTTCCAACTCTGCCTCAAACCTAACTGGGTATAATACTTCAAGGTCGAATCTCTGCCTTGGATTATGCCGCATGCAATTCATAAACTTGCAATCAGTTGAGGTTTTGTTAAAATGATCTTTTTTTATCCTTTTACATAAATATGAAATGGGAGCTCACTGACTTCAGTTCAATTTTTTCAGACCAGAAAACCAATAGGTAGATGTGGGACGAAACCCTTTGTAACACATCATGGGATTCACGAGTGGTGCTGAAAACCACTCTTCAGCTACAAGCTCTGCTTCTGCTTTGGGAATGCTGTGTTGCTGGCCCTGAGGAAAGGAGCAAACTTAGGAAGATTTTAGGGAAGTGTTACACTGTGTAGCACTAGATGTTATCAACAGAAGATATTTGTCATAGAAACTGGGTTGCAATGTGTTTCCTCTGATGAGCTGGCTTTTGGTAGGCCAGCATGCTGAGGTGGTACAAAGAACAAAGCAGCTGGATAGCAAAAAGATCTCCCCATGGAGAATAATACGATGTTGGTGGTAGGACTTGCAATTAATTTAAAAAGTGCACTATAAATTAAGTGCTTATAGTTTTGAAGTGATGCGTAGTGCAATTCGAATTTTGGGTGCTCTAAACTTATTGAGCTTCAATTAACCACTGAATTCATTAAAAAGAAAAAAAGATAAAAAAGGAAAGTTAAATGGTATTTATTGTACGGGAGAAAATAGTTGAATGTGTTTGTATGAATCATTTAATATCTGTCAACAAATGATTACCAGATCTTAGAAGCAAAAATCATCTGATTGGCCCTTAGCATGTAGAAGCATTTGAGTGATTGGGAGGATACTGCTATATAAATATTGTCACATTGTATCTTATCTTAATAACAAAATTATATAGCATTTATATGATGAATCATATTGGAGGCAACATGCATAAACATTTACTATGCAGAACATGAGGTGAGATGAGACTACAACTAATCCCCACCATAAGCAGCGATTTTTATACAGTTATACTGATAAACTGAAAGAGTCAGGGTAAATCACCTCTACAAACCAACTGGCACCTCTGGAGTTATCCTGATAGACCACAAGAGAGAGTTTCTTCAGTGATTTCATTACATCTAAATTAATTTTACACCACATTTTTTATGCTCAGAGATATGCAAAGACAGTGCTTACTACTTTATGTGAGGTTACCTTTCAAAATTAATGATAAAATTCATTTTGGAGGGGCAACACATATAATAACTTTCTCCTAAAAGTTTTGCTATGATTCCTTTGCAGGATGCTGTAAAATCAATAAAACACCATTATCATAATGCAACAATTTTCTGTGCATTCTTCCTGTGGCTGGTCGTCTCACTTTCCTCTTAAGATTGTATCCTCCTCCTCTGCTTCACTGCTGCTATGACCACATCTTTCTGTGCTCTAATATGGGCAAGATGAAATGCTGTCCCTAACTGCAAATCTTCCTCTGTCATCTGTAATGGATCCTAAATAATTTGTCGGGATTATGTCATCATCTTGGTTAACTCCAAAGGTAACTTGAGTATATGTAGGAGAAGGCCATCTAGCATTTGACTATTGTTGTCTCGGAGTTTTCTCACACCTGCCAGAGAGTTTTATTCGAGATACTAAGGCTGCCTTAAGTATTGAAATTTCTTTTACTTTTATATCATTTTTTGTTTTGCTTCCTTTCTTCCTCTTCTACATACAGATGTGGGTACTTATCTATAAAAGTACAAGCCCCATACAGAAAACTTATTTTTCTTTAATACTTGGGGAGGTGGGGCAGAGGCATCCTCATTGAATCTGGCAAAATGCTGACATAAATTAGATCAGTTCTAAGTTAAGGTGCCGTGATAGGAGGTTTCTCATGAGCTCAGCTGATCATGAGAGACTGTGCCACAAAAGCTACAGAAATACCATAACTCCTAAAATGAGAGGAATGGATACAGCAGCATGTTTCACATCTCCAGTGCTGAACAGTTTGTGTCAATGTCAATGCAGAGGTTCAACATTTGTGGATTTTCTACTATAGCTAACAGTAAAAGATGCAGTAAAATGAGAAAATTAGAAACATGTTGCTACTGCTGCTTTCAAAATAAAGATTTTACTAAAAATGCATAATAAATGTAAAATCCCACAATATTATGTTCCTGAAAAAAAAAAAAATCAATAGCATTTCCTTCTCAAAACATTGTAAACCAAATTACAAACATTCTCTGAAGGAAGAAAACCAGGTCAGATGCAATGCTATTCCAATATGTAGGAAATTCCGTGAGGTATCTTCATCCCTTTTACACGCAGTCAGTGCTGCCTGAATCCAAAAGAAATGTCTTGAAATGAATGTTAGTCATTTCCTCCTGAACCCCACTGGACACTTGATATGCAGTTTGTAACTTTCTAGAGCAGAAGGGATAAAATCAAAGCCGAAGTGAGTCATGAATCTTAATTGACTTTTTTAATAGTGTAATTTTCAACAGTGATTATTTGGTGCTTTCAAATTAATTTTAATATAGATTAGCTTATGTTTCTACTTTAACCCTCTTTATATTTTGAGTATATTTGTGATTTGACAGAGATGTAGGCATGGGGGGTTGGATTTATTTTTCCTTATTAGCTTTCTAATTGTTTGCTTTCTGTATCAATCAATAAATGTGTCAAATTTACTATTATGCAAATTTAGAACACTCGGGGTTTGTTGTTGTTGTTGTTGTTGTTGTTGTTTATTTGTTTTTAATCTGAGTTTTTTTGACAATAAGAAAAATGTTAATCCATTGCCATTAGAGGAGAAGGAGAAATGCTAATAAAAAGGGTTAAAATGAATATTAAATACTTTTTCTACTGACTGAATTTTGAGTATTTTTTAACTGAGTCATAGTCACTGTATCTACTTTCAGAAGAGACCGTGGTGTGGAGTATCACTGAGAGAATGAACTATTAGTGCAACTGCCATAGAGAGTTGACAACTTATTTCCAATCTTTATGAAAGCATTTTTGGTAGTAGTATTATATACTCCTTTCTGAATATATACCATATACTTTCAGAATTATTGCCTTCTTGAAACATTTTCACATTAGCAGGCAGTACAGGGGCAGAGAGCAGTATTCCTGTGATGGGCATGACTGCATTTCAACTGGTCTGTTTAACTTGTCCTATCAGTATATGACAAGTTAGGATGAGATGATGTTTAAGGTCCCNCTGCGTCTTTTTTCTCCTAACTTGGATGATTTCACGTCCTTGTTTTAAGCTACAGCTATAATCAAATCAGAAACTTGCCTCTGTGTTCTTTCTCTCCAATGTACTTTCATTAAAACTACAGTGCATGGAGCTAAGTCTGGGACAGAAAAAGGAAGAAACTGCAAAGTGTCCTTACTTCAACATTTATTTTACCTTGAGAAATGCATTTTGTCTAATCTGTTGCTCTATAACCACCTCACGATTCAGTTTTCCCCTTTGTCTTCTAACTTCTCCAAACATTGCTGCTGTCTCAGTCTTAGCAGATCTCCATAGAAATGAAAGAGTGACTGCTCAGTTATTTCCCACATGACGATAATTTTAGATATTCTAAACCTTGGTCTATTGTAATATACCTGTGTTCTTTCACCTGCTTTCCTGTTTATTGCAGCTTTAGATATTAGGAATGCTTGCAACAGAATTAAGCTAAAATTAGATTGTAGTAACTCAATTTTTGCTTCTAGTCATTTGGGAGGCTTCTTTTTTTTTTNGAAGGGATAAAATCAAAGCCGAAGTGAGTCATGAATCTTAATTGACTTTTTTAATAGTGTAATTTTCAACAGTGATTATTTGGTGCTTTCAAATTAATTTTAATATAGATTAGCTTATGTTTCTACTTTAACCCTCTTTATATTTTGAGTATATTTGTGATTTGACAGAGATGTAGGCATGGGGGGTTGGATTTATTTTTCCTTATTAGCTTTCTAATTGTTTGCTTTCTGTATCAATCAATAAATGTGTCAAATTTACTATTATGCAAATTTAGAACACTCGGGGTTTGTTGTTGTTGTTGTTGTTGTTGTTGTTTATTTGTTTTTAATCTGAGTTTTTTTGACAATAAGAAAAATGTTAATCCATTGCCATTAGAGGAGAAGGAGAAATGCTAATAAAAAGGGTTAAAATGAATATTAAATACTTTTTCTACTGACTGAATTTTGAGTATTTTTTAACTGAGTCATAGTCACTGTATCTACTTTCAGAAGAGACCGTGGTGTGGAGTATCACTGAGAGAATGAACTATTAGTGCAACTGCCATAGAGAGTTGACAACTTATTTCCAATCTTTATGAAAGCATTTTTGGTAGTAGTATTATATACTCCTTTCTGAATATATACCATATACTTTCAGAATTATTGCCTTCTTGAAACATTTTCACATTAGCAGGCAGTACAGGGGCAGAGAGCAGTATTCCTGTGATGGGCATGACTGCATTTCAACTGGTCTGTTTAACTTGTCCTATCAGTATATGACAAGTTAGGATGAGATGATGTTTAAGGTCCCTCCTGCTCAAGCCATTCTATGATTCTAGGATATAAAAATCTTCTCCCCACAGGCCAGCAGCCGCTTTCCCAGGTACCTACCAGCTCTCACCCTCAGCAAGCACC
>WBMY01017853.1:421423-439506 GCA_013397315.1 Donacobius atricapilla
TTATTTTGGAGGCTTTTTTTTTTTTTTTTTTTTTTTAATAAGTCATTAAGAATTAAATTATGCTTATTTGTTCACAATATCCCTCTGGCCTTTAATATCTTGAAATATATTAATCGTACCCTCACCTCCAGAGAATGAGCCCTTGTTTTATGTGAATTTCTCCTACTATTCTCTAGACCCTGAAAGATAATAATCACTTTTTTCTGACCATTTTTTCTCAGTAGCAGTCAAGGACGCTGAATTTCGTTTTTGGAGAAGGGTCTGGTGCTAAATTACTATCACAGAAACAGAATGTGGACAGCAGAAACTGACAAATCATGGAAGAATTTGGATAAAACAGGCATTCAGGCATTGGCTCAATGGTTTTCCTTTTAATGAACCCAGTTCTCAGATATTTTAAACCTGTATGTCAGAAGCTTTTGGCCTTTGCTTCAATTTATTATCTATCTAGGAAATTTGCATAAAGGCATATGGACGGACTTTAAAACAGGTTGAGGTTAAAACTGTTTGATACAAGTCTTTGTGATTCAATTGTTTGGTTTGTGGGGGGTTTTCATTCTGTTTTTCTTTTTAAAAAAATGCATAATTTATCAGATATTGCTCAGAGATTGAGAAATATGTTCAGGAGCAAAAAAAACCAGGCGTGCAGTCCTTTTTATTTTTGTAGAATTACTTTTTTAAATACTTACTATCTTGTTATAGTCAGAGCTATGAAAATATCTTTTTCCTCACAATAGTTATCCTTGATTTTGCTTTCTTTTGTTCCAGTTTTATTCTCCCTTGGCTTTGCACCCTGAATGCCTTGCCTTGCCCTCTGTCTCCTTGTTTGCTTTTTCTTTAAATCAGCTTCATTTCTCCCATGCCCTTGTGAAAAGCAGGCTTTTTCCTATACTAAGATTGGCTTTTTGGCCTCTCAGTCTAAGCTCTCATATTAATTTGCACAGAGGTGCTGCCACTCTTTTCATACTAACCAGTGGTGAAATGGTTGTCATCCAGTCACAGACATGCTCCAACACTTGTGACCATCCTCCCATATTCCCTGAGAGGACGAAATATTTCCTTATTATCCTTTTGGAGAAGTGAAAAGGGTTGCTAAACTGGCCTTGCTCCTGAGATAAAGGTACCAACTAGAGCTCCCTGTGCTCAATTTTTTTGGGGATACTTGGGGCAGAAATGCCAGTTTCAGACCAGCCTGGCATCTTGCTTCCTCTGGAGTTTGCCAGGGAGCCCATCCATCCCAGCTGGTCTGTTTCATTTCCAAGTCAGCCAGGCCAGTTTAATGTGACACGTGCTGTTGCTAGCAGGTTCTCTCTTAAGAAACTGGCAGTGTATCAACTATGAATTTATTTCTCCAGTTGTATTAGAAGATCAATTAATTATGGTAGAGGCAGACAAGAGTCAGTCGTCTCTTAGACTGGCCTGGCTGTTTCTTCTGTAGAGCAATAAAACTTGGATGAGGATGGATACCAGTTGTAAATTTACCGTGGCCTATTCAAGACAAAGAAGAAAAACAGAGCTTTTTTAAAAATGCACCTGTTCAAAAGGTAGGCATATTTTAGTTTGGTGAGAATTGAAACAGAGCTGCCACCTTCTCCTTACCTTCTTGCATTATTATGCCTATACTTGAAATAATTGATTGCTTGTTTACCTGCTATTCCTGACCTCCAAGGTAAACTACAAAAAGGCTGCTCAGATTAGTTCTACTGCATCAGTGCATTTAAAACACAAGGAAATACTTAGATACACCCAGTTCCTGATGTAGATTTTCAGTCTTAAAGCAAATATTCAGCAGAGAAGTATTTCTATACACTATAGAGAGAAATTTTATAAAGAGTTTGAGTTAGAAAAGCTGATATAATACACAGCATGACATTTACATGGTCGATTTTTTTTTGTACAAAACATAAGGCAGCAGCAAAAAGAAAACACACGGCTGTACAAAATGCTTTATTTTCGTATATATTGTCCAATATTTTTTTCCCCAGAACCAACCAAGAATCTTCCACCAATATCCCCTACATCCTGCTTCTTTTCCCTAATGCTTTCCCTTCCACTACATACCCCCATCTCACTTTTCTCCTGTATTAACTCCCTCAAGCAGTTCTCCCTTTAACTTTGTTGACAAGCACTCACCAGCTCTCTCTCGGAAGGAGAAGCTGCACAGGCATTTACTGCAGTGCTGGGAAGGAGAACTGCAGGTAAAGAGCACAGACCTGAGATGTCAATTCACAGCATCAGGTACAATTGAGGCGCTACTGGCCGACTGCTGTTTGGTTTCCACAGAAGGTGTGGGTCAGTTTGCTTGTAGCAGGTATACCAGCTGGGAAAAAAAAAAAAAAAATCCCTAAGAAAATTAATTAGTTAATTGTGTCTGTAAGGTCGTTTCAGAATGTTAAACTCTAAGATTTAGAATTTGTCCTGTAGGCACAGATGGAAACAATGCTGTGGGTGCATTGGCAGTGGCACTGGTTGCCGTTAGTAACAGATTGAGCCCAGTAATCAGACTGGACTACTAATGGCTGCGAGTACACTTTGCCTAACCAGCGCTGGCAGGAGGCTTTCCTTACAGTGATAAATGTACAAGCTGTGACTTGCATTTCATTTCCAACCTTGGCAAGCTGAAAGACTCTGTTAATGAATGAAGACATCTTTAAGCATGCGGTTGTATGCCAACAGCAGTTGGTAATCCTCCATATCCATCTTATTTCATTCCATTTGCTATTCCACTTGTAATCAAGCAATAAATAAACTACTGGTGCTTGGCCAGCAATACCCACATGACTTTAGAAAATGTTTGAAATCTGAAAAAAAGCAAAATATGCTTGTCATTAATATTGCTTTCATTTTCAGTTCAACATGCAGATAAACAGTGCTCTTGAAAGTCATTCTGAAAATAAACTGCAGAAAACTCAGTCAAAACTTTTATTTATTATTGAACATGAAGGGCCAAAAAATAAGCAAAAAAAAAAAAAAGCCATTTGGAAAGGCTATTAAGACTAACTTTCAGCATGAGGTATTTCTGATACAATAGATAACAGAGTAAATAAAACCCAATAACAAAATTTCAGTGAGTCCCTGAGGTTTATTTATCATGATATTGACACAAAAGAGGCTGAATTTAGAGAAAGCTGGAAACCTTTGGTTGGTTGTATAATTCTCACTATTAAAGGTAAAACTGTGTCTCTTCTTTTGTGTTAAAGAGAAAGTTAAGCACATTAAATAAAGATATACTAAATTTCAGTACTCACCCCTGTGAGTCACCCTGTGTTTGATACATTTTGTTGTTTCCTTCAGCAGATGTAGTCCCTAAGGACCAAAAATAAAAGTATTTTCCCATTCCTATTTTTGCCTTGAAGGAGCTGAGTTGCTGCATTCGTTTAAAGCTCATCTGTTTTTTGACTAAGGAAAATAATCTAGCAATTATTACTGCTGCTTTTCATCTTACAGCACAATTCGATTTCATGACCCTTCTTATAACTTCATTATTATTTATCCCCATTTTATAATTCAATTAAATAATGAACAATCGAGAAATTTTTTTTTAGCTCGAATTGATCTTTTTTGAAACTTCAAAACTACGTTGAAACTACAGACTCGTGGTCAAATAAGTGTCTTAAGTGATGCTGCAAATTTCACCTCACATTTGTATTGCAGTCCTTAGTTAAACTCAGATATTTGAAGTACCTAAAAATGTTACAGAAGAGCTTATGGAACATGAAGAAATCTCTTTCAACACATAGCTAATAACTAAAAATGAGAAAACTTCCCCACATCTCCCAACTTCAGTGAAAGAGAAGATTTATGGCAAACTGACACTCAGTCCTTAAAAGTCACTATTGCAGGGAGCATGCAGGCTTGAATGTTTGTTTTTCGGAAGCGGATTTTAATCTTTTTGATAAAAACACAATCTATGCTAATAATTTAAAGAACATTTTTACCATAACAGGCCACTTGGAGGTCATCTAAATCATGAACATTGTGCACAGTGTACACAGCAGATAGGAGGCTGATACATATTCTTTAAGCTGTTTGAAGAAAATCACCAGAACTGTGGGCAATTGAGAAAAAAAACCCCAAAAACCTAGGGATATAAAGCCCAAAATATAGTTTATGCAAACCCCAAATGAACTATTTTTGGGTGCAGTCAGCTCAGAAAAGAGCTGTTAGCTCCTACGTTTGTCTTTTTTTATGAGCTGCAGCAAATCTGAAGGGATTTCTTACCTGCTAGGTGTTTGCTTTTCCCCTCTGCAGCCACATGATAAGTATTAGTTTCTTCTTATTCTTTTTCAGATAGAAAGAATCAGTAAAAAGGTCTATTTCCCTCACTTGCCATCAAAATCTGTAAATTTTTCACAAAAGTACTTAAATATTTTCTGTGGATGAATTGATGTATAAGCTACTACTTCATCTACCAGACAGCTAATAGAACGAGGATCTTCATAACTTATTCTGCCCTGGAAAATATTTCCGATCAATCCTCAAAATGGAATTTATTTTTCTGTAACTGGAAGTTTTGGCTTGATAAGACAGTGTTTTTGTACCCAGCTGAAGAACAAGGTTCACTGCTGAAGTGAGACACTATCACAACGGTACCCCCAGCTCCAGGCGCTGACATTAATTTTGGTTTGTTCAGGATTGTTGGGGGCTTTTTGTAAACACATATAAAACAAAAAATAAATTTGGGATTTTAATTTTTTTTTTATATATCCAGATTTTTTTGTGTTTATGATATTTAGTAAATCTCTTGATTAATTGCAGTGCTGAGAAGACACATCCTGCTGCATTCAATGACCCCTAATGTTTTGATCGAGATTCCTAGGGATTCTGAAGAGATACTGATGGAGAGAGAGAGGGAGAGAGACAGAAGGGAGAGGGAGAACTCCTTAGGAGGTAAAAAATTAACTAATTTGAATGAATTGGAATAAAAATAATGACATTTTTGAAAATGCATCAATTTAAGTGGGGTTCTAAGGAAATGTGTTTACCTCTCATTTTTTTAGCGTACAACTCCACCTGTGGCAGTATAAATATATTTTTCTTCTACAAAAGAGAAAGTTTGGAATTTGTTACTATATGGCTTCTGCAACTTACTGATAAAAAGCTGTCCATCAAAAGGGTTGGTGACGTGGACATATCTCACTGGTGAACTAATAACAACACAGGTTGATTACACAAAGAGAGTAGAAAGATAGCTTATCTCTGAGCTGTAGAATTTGATGTGACTGAAAAAGAGAGGGGAATTCAAAAAAGACTTTTGCCAGGCTTGAAATGGATCACTCACCCCAGGGACTTTTTTGTGGACTTGCAGTGTTGACCTCAGTTGAATCAGTTCATGTCTCTGAACCTTTGTTCGAAAAAAAGAAAAAGGGAATAATAAGATCTGTTTAATGTAAATTTTAAGGACTTTATTTTTAAGATTTAAAATTTAGGCCTTTATTCTAGCAGTGCCTTCAGGTATATGTGACCTTCTGGATAGAAAGTATATTATGAATTCAACATTCCTCAACATATACATTTCCTCTTAAGACAAACTCATAATCAGTAACAGCCTAGAATGTTGCTCTTAAAATGTACAGCGAGCCACGAAACCTCAACCAATCTATCACTTAAGAACGCACTTTTCACATTGAATTATTCTATTGATTTCCCTTTCTGAAAATATACTAGCTCCTTTAATATATGTTTTACGTGCACATTCCAAAATCAAATTTGGCATGTTTCATCAAGCAACTATAAGTGAAAGAGGCAAAGTGAAATCAACTTCATCTCCTCCATTCTTCTTTCTCACCCACATATGCCTTTGTAGTAGAAATATTCTGTAGGCGCCCTTTAAAATGCAAAAAAAAGCTTTGACAAAAGAAAAGCTTTGTGTCATGACTTAGATTTAGATTGGAAAGCAAGAAAACTTACAAATTGTAGGAGGTATTTATTCACTAGGAAAAATAGTTTTAGTGGGAGTGAAGGAATTCTCAGTTGTCTTAAAGAAATCATTCAGCATCAATTTTCAAAAACCTTTCTTCACATCATTAATAACTGCTGTAATTTGGAGCTGACAGAATGTTTTTTCAGATTTCCTCCTTTCAGAGATCTGATTATAAATGGGATACCAAAATGTATTTGCTGACTAAATGATAAAAGTATGTTTAGTAGCAACATAGTTATAATGTGAGAATTAACATCAAACTGAAAAAAAAATTATTTGGCAAAATGCTTGTCATTATTTATATTTTATCTTTCGCTTGGTACATGAACACAAAAAGAAGAAACCAGCTGAGTGTTTAAATATTTAACAAAGCAAAGTAATAGAATACCCAAGTTATCTATAAAGGTCTGATGATTTTCAGAAGCCAAAAGTGGCATCTAGGTTAAAACACAGTGCAAAATTATTGAGAAACAATACGTTGTGATTTCTGTTTTCAATGAATCTTAGCTGGGCAAGCATTTCAGACCTTTTTTTAAATCAAATTTTTTTTTTTTTTTTTTTTAGTCTTAGCTGCCAAACAATTTCAAATTAGGATAATTCATCCCCCCAAAAAAGGAAAAAAGAAAATAATAAACTCATATTGAAGTTAAACCTAATACCCAGTCTAACCTTTAATTCCTCGCAGAGTTTATGTTCAGTCAAGCAGACTTTGCTAGCAGAATTCAATCATTTCCTGAACTTCTCTTTCAGTGTATCTATCAGGATAGGATACTGCTATCCTGGTGTGCAAGGTGGTTCCCTTTGCTTTATCCAGGGACCGTGGTATTTATATGTAGGTTTTGGCTCCACTAAGGGTTCACACATGCTTAAAACTTAGACAAAACAATGACTTTCTGTTGTGTAGCTGCCAAATCAAATGTCCATCCTTGCTTTGATTTGAAGGTTTCATTCACATTTTAGAGGAATATTTTAATTTCTAGCACTGGGATTGTAGCAGGATTCACAAAAATTCAGTGTATATGCTTAAGGAGTGGAAAAATGTGCTTCAAATATGGACCATTTCAGAGGCAGACCCTTCTCCCTAGTTAGGATTCACAGGAGCAGAAGCAAGGTGACTTAACTTACCTGGACTATTTTTACTCACACACAGGCTGACCCATTTATAACCAGACAGCTTTCTAGTTAATTCAATTCCAAGTGTATGCCCCGAGCTTGAGTGTAAGAGACCTGGGTTCACTCTCTTCTCTGCTTGAGAAGATCTGAATTCTTACCTTCCAGGAGAATATCCCATAAGATATTCATGAGGGAGGAAAATATTTTCCCCCTCCTATTTCAGCCTGAAAGCTGTTCCACTTTGCAATAACTAATTAAATATTCAGTGCATCAAAAAAAACACTAAAGTTGAGAGCAATTCCTTAGCCAAGGGCTATGGGTACCTCCCTTAAGATGAAGAGTCACAAATCCTTGCTCCACTGAAAACCTTGACATGGTAATCAAGGAAACAAGAACTACAATACTTGCTCTCAAGAGAGTGAACTGCTCTACACAAAGCTAAGGAAATAGGACACATCCTCTTTCCTTAGGCACAAGAGTATTTATTGTAGAGATGCACGTGAAATGTTTTGCTGAGCCTCTTCACTCAAAACTAAAAATTGACAGTGGGACTCCAGGAAGTCAATGAGCTCTGAGCTCTGAGCTCTGAGCTGGAATAATATGTGGGAACAGCATATTTACCCACTCATCTAGAATAATGGGCTTACAGAGCAAAAATGGCTATATAGTTTAGAAAATTAATTGTTTTGCTATTTAAATAAATTAAACAAAACCCTGATGGGGTTGGAGGTTAGAAATCTTAAGGGTTATTGTTTGCTTAGAGCAAAGTAACACTAAAATGTTTAATTCTTTTATTCTATAGTAATATTAACTGAGTGGTGATAATTAGCGTAGAAATACGCCTTTCCTTAGAAGCCCGAAAGAAGAAAATTATTTGTTAATTGGTTAACTATAGTAATTATTAATAATAAATAAAGGCAATCGTATTTCTTTCCCAGGGTTATCATATGTGTCCTTTTAGCAATTTATAATGGACCTCTGGGTTACTTGTTCTAATTAGTGGGTTGGGACACTCTTGTTAAACATGTACTAAGTAAAACCAATCTGGCAATGTGTACTTTACATGACGTGTACCATGAGAACATTCCCACCAGCAGAACACAGAGAACAGGCTGTTCTGCCAGTGCTGCATCAAAAATCTAATTAAATGGGAAAACCACAGAATTTTAAAGCGCTGTAGCCATTTGCACCCAGAAGTTATTTTTCCTTGCTCCTGTGGTTACTATTATATTTTTTAAACTGAAACAGCTTAACAAATGATTGATGACCAGGGAAGCTGTACAGCACTACACGTATAGTACGGGACATTTATTGGTGTAAGTTAAAGTCTGTGGTAAAATCTTACAAGATAGGAATATTGTTTTTGACAAGCAAAAGAAGCCATAAGAGCAAACCAGAATTCTCTGGATGTTCTGGATGTTAATGGATGTTCCAATAAAGAAATACATTTTTTTCTGGCATGTTTTGGTACAAAGAAACTCTCATCATGGACCATGCCTAACCTGCGTGTGTATTACAGATCAGTTCTCTGGAGACCATTACAGTGTTAAGATAGAAATGTTACAATGTTAGAGTCTGACATTAAGATGAATATGCCACTACTCTTCATATTGGAATAGTCAAAAATGATGCGCAAATTGATTTATAGGTGTGCCATCTTGACTGTAGCCCGCCTCTCAGAAAAATAAAGGAGCCATAAATGAGGAAGAGGTAAGAGAGAAAAAAAGAAAGAGCAGAGGGAAAGAAAAGATAACCTTTACTTAGGAGATAGTTTTCATATGAAATGATGAAAAATGCAAAAGAGCCTGGGGCAAGAAGAAATCAAACACAAGTTCAAAGAAAAGAGGTTGGTCTTATTTATGATTTTGGCATTTATCTAACAGAAAATACATCAGTGGTTATGTGGATGGAATTCAAGTGTCTGACTACCCAACGACTATGTTTTGGGGAGTCTGGACAAAAAATTGCGTGAGCTTATCTAGGAGAAGAAGGGAAAGACCAACTACATCAGCAGCTAAATTTTATCAGAAGATGTGGCTTCAAAATGTTCTCATTCTCAGATTTGGCAGATTATTATGTTTTGCCAAGTGGTTTTATAAGAGTGTTTTGCTTTAATCCCTGATTTTTTCCTTTTATAAAGGTTGCTTGGGAATGGGAAAGTTCTTTTATTGAGTGCTCTGCTGGAACATGTTTCCCTGGTATGGGGAAAAGAGAGTCTCTTAAATTTTTGTATTCTTCTCTACAGAATTAAAGAAAATCCATCATAGGAAGAACCTTAATATTTTAATTTTCAGAGATTGTCATCTTCAATATTAGTTTCAATAAACAAGGGTATATTAAATTCATGGCCTTAGTTCTGCATAAGTATGATGCTGAGTTTTAGGTTCTATTTTTTTTCCTTTCTAATAGAAATCAGTTTTAATTTTCACCCCGAAATTACTTTTGTCGTACATTTTATTAACTGATTTATTGTTCACTTTTAATGCTGTAATGTGACACATGTCATTGTTTAATGTGGCTTGATCATTTAGGACTTCTTTGTGAAGGTGCTGAGCATGCTCCCAATTTAACAAAAACATTTGACCATGAAAACAAGACCTCTATTAATAAGGAAGAAAACTACCTGTGTAGTTAACATTTTGAAGTCTCTTCAAAGCCAACAAACAACAGCAATATTTCCTCATTTTAATGGAATCCATAACTAAAACATAAATCTTAAACTGAAATCAACACTCAAAATTTCAGGAGATAACTTTATTTTTTTTTTTCCCCATAAGTTACCATGTTTCATTTATTCTTTCTTTCTTCAGAAATCTGTTCCCTGGAAGTAGCAGTGTTGAAGCCAACACTGGAGTAGTGCAAGATCGAAATATATATCTTACAGAGATTCGAGGAAGACAGAGGCCTTTTATTTTACAAAAGAGCTTTCTGAATTTTATTTAAGTTATATCTATATGATATATATGTATAGTTTCTTAAATGAACAAGTTTTAAATACGAAAGGCTTTTCAGCCCCCTCACCCCTCATCTTTCTCACGGGGTTGACTAATGCGTTATGAGTGAATTAGTTTGCTTGATAAGAAATCACCCTTAAAAGAGAAAGACTAGGTTGTTCCTAAATAAGAGCTGTAGCTAATTAAATATACATAATTTAATTCTTTCATTTTCTTTGGCAAAGCTTTGCAAGACTTAATATTACTTTAATCAATAAATTTAAAGTGAAGCAATAAAAATTGAAATTAGTTTTGAAAAATGGAAATTAGGCGAACACTTGCAAAGAATTCTGTTCTTTTGTCAGAATGCCAAAGCAAAAATATGAGTCAACTTTATGAAATTTGTTGGAGAATTAGTACAGTTACATGAAAGGGAAAATATGAATTTTTTTCTGTTTTAATTATATGCCCAATTTGGTGATATTACAGTAGTTTTTCTTGATTAAAACATTAAATAGGAACACTACACAGAAATATCTGGCATACTGACAGTTGGAATTGTTGAATGAGCCAGCCATTGAGGCCACTAAAGAGCACTCTCATCGTAATACTGAGCACTTTATTCTTTCTGATGGAAATGCACGCGAAAGAGTTACTGGTAAAAGAGTACCATGAAGGTAATTTCATCATTCACTGAATCATGCTACAATCATGTATAGCACAGATTCATTTAGGATGTTCATGCAACAATACAAGGATCTGTGAGGAAAACCTTTAATTTTGTGGGGATTTTTCTTCAACTATTTTTTAATCTGTTGATAGCAATAGGGTTGGGGTTTTTTTCATTAATTTTAGCAATCTGTTTCTCTGATCTTAGCACCATAGATTTTCATAACTGGATGAAATTTGCAATATTACAGTGCAAAATTGTAGCTGCAATGAACATACTTTACTTATTTAATTATAAAACTTAGTAGCCTGAATGTTTTTGCAAATCTAAATGTTGTGAAAAATGCATGTCAAAAGTCCTGGTTAGGTTTTTAAGCAAACAATATTTTTCTTCAGGTTCTTACCAAAAATTTTGCTTAAATCCATGACATTTTTGACTGTTAAGAAGTCTGCAAAGCCTTCTACAATTGCACTCCACAGCCTATGAGCACCTAAGAAACCTTTGGATGCTTTCTCTGAGGGTATAAATTTTAGGAGCAGCTCCTACCTGAGCATTGTTCCATGCCAGACATCAAAACACTGTAACTGGAAGTGGTGTTTTCCTTATTTAGCAGATCACTCTGCAGGCAAGTCAACAAGCAAATGTAGCCCTATTTCAGTTGTTTAAAAATCTAAAAAAATGTGATGGAACAAAAGCACAAATTTATTTTGGGTTCTCTTGCGCAAAGGCTGGTTAAAGATTTGTGCACCTTGATGCTACTGTCTCCCAGAACTGAATTATCCAGGGGAATATTCACATGTGCCATTGGAACAAGCTGGACTCGTAAGGAACTGGAGTACATGGGATGAGATGATAAAAAGCCTCAACTTACTTTGATGGAAGTGTTAAGTTTATTACAAAGACTGAATTTCTTTTTCCCTTCCTATTTCCCCCTCTTCAAATGCAAAGCTAAACCAGCCTTTCTATCCTGCAGGATGCAGCTGCTCTGGAGACCTGTAAAAAAATCACAGAATCATGGAATAGTTTGGATCAGAAGAAACCTTAAAGATCATCAAGTTCCAACCCTCCTGCCATGGGGAGGGGTGCCTTCCATTAGACCAGGTTGTTCAGAGCTCCATCCGACCTGGCCTTGAACACTTCCAGGGATGGCACATCCATAACTTCTCTGGGCAACCTGCGCCAGCTCTCATCACCCTCACGGAGAACAATTTCTTTCTAATCTCTAATCTAAATCTTCCTTCTGTCATTCTCCCTTATCCTGTCATTACATGCCCTTGTAAGAAGCTTCTCTCTTCTTTCATGCACTAATTTATGCACAGTTGCTGTGCTATTACTTGTAAGAAATGGGTAGACAAGGGTACTGACTTCAGAGTTAATCAAAAAACCCAAAACCTAGCTGAGATTCAGATAAGCAGAACTTCACACCTATTAATAGATTTAAACAACATATCAAATAACATTTGCCAAACATTCCTGGATTCAGCTCCTTGAATGAATAGTGAAGGAAGAGCAGTAAATCTGGCTTACACTCAGGTATTGGCAAAACTAAAGACTCTAAAGGCAAGAAAAACATTCAGGATTTAAAAGAGGCTCCTAGCTGGGGCATGAACCACAACGGTTTTTCAGACTTAAATTTCAGACACCTGTTTTGAGGGCCAAATCTAAAACAAAGGCCTTCTCTCCATCTGAGAGTTGTCTGTCCTCTCTGTGACTCCCTGCTGAGTTGCAAGGAAATTTATCATACTCATCAAGTATACTTGGAGGGTGTATGCATACTGTGTTCTCTCTCACTATCATTTCTTTCTTTCGCGGTTCATTAATTCTGCATATATAAACCCAAACTGATTTTTGTCTATTACTATGACATCTAATAATCTCTCCTCTTGCACTTCTGAAGTCTGTATCATTATCACTTTTCCCCACATTGTCCTTGTTTCAGATAATTTTCAAAGCAGCTGTTTTTATCTTTTCTTCCCAAATGTACTCTAGTCCTTTTTTTTTTTTTCATTTTTTTTAAATATGTGTGGGTATTTTCAATATTTTCCAGCTAGTTATCCTCTCCAAAATAGTAATATGCTGCTCCTGCTCTTCCACAGATATTAAGGAGAACTGAACTAAGAGATGATTCCTGCATCTTTTTGCTGGCTACAATATTTTTGATCAATACCTTCTGCCCGTTATTGCCTAATGGCAGAGTTCTCAATCAAGATAATTTTTTGAATTATATTTTCAGTTCAGAAATGCTGCACCAAGTGGCTTATTAATGAGCATGTGTATTGCATGCAGCTCATATACTTTGCAAACTAATGTTTAATTCTGTTTGAAAAGACATGTCCTCACCACACACACCTGCAAGGCATATTTATCCCACCTGCACCCAGACCCAGATGGAGTTTTGCTGTTCAGGGATCAGGGAACTGGCACAGGTTGCTGATGCTAAAATGTGGAGCAGCACTGAAGTAGAACAAAGCTGATGCACAAAAGAAAAAAAAAAAAAAAAAAATCTCCAACTGTTCAGATACTTTAGGCCTACTCCAGTGCTTTGACCCAAATAACCTGATCTGCAAATAGCAAATAACTTCTGTGTTCTAAATCAAAGGGGAAAAATAAGCTATTTGGGTCAGAGTATGCAAAAAAAAAAAAAGAAAAGGATCTACCCAAATGACTAGTCTCCCTCAGACACTGGTGTGTGCTTATCTTGTGGATCTTTTTAATTTGCAATTTTCCCATGGCTCCAGACAGATGTGTCAAATAGATCTGAACATTAAAAACATTACCTAAAGCCACAGTGATTTTTAATATCTCCAATAATACATTTATTTTAAAGACAACATTCTGTAAAACTAGCACGGTCCTCTTAAAGGGTCTAAAGCATGTGGATGATGGACGAAAAATAACCCCCTTCGGCTTTATCTTGCAATTTCCACCCCATAGCTCACTTTGGTGTTCACTTAGTATAATGACATTGTCTCTTTCCAAAGTGATCAGAAGCATCTTGACTTCTCTCCAAACCCAGCCTCTGTTCACTCTTGTGCATTACTCATCACTCCCAAAGGATTCTTTGAGGCTGTGCACAAGGGATGGGATTCAGAACAAAGAACTTACAAGCAGATTGCTTCAGTAGAATACAATCGTTTATAAATTTCCTATTCATTAAGTTCTACATTCCCAAGAAACGTTAATACTAAATTTACACTCAATTCCAAGGACTCAGCTGGATCTCTATCGTAATTTATAATGACACAGTGAGGAACTACCCCATTATTATAAAGAATGAATTAAAGGTGCAAAAATTCCTCAGAAACAACCAAATCTGAAAGCACTCTCCAATTACGTTCCTTAAAGAATACATTTGTAATTTTGGCCAACTTGGGAGCCATTTGCAAGAGAAAAATAATAGGTCTGGTTATATCCAGTGATGGGAATAATCTGAAAAGTTCCTCTTTTATACCAATTCCGCTTTGTACACTTCATTTGGGACTATCATAAAGGTCATGTAATTTCATCATATGCAAATGTAATAGACCAAAACCCCCATAATTTAAAACATTTGCTTGAATCTTATTTGCTTGACTATTATAATTCAGGGTGTTCACAGAGATAAATGACAGCAAGAAGGATCCTATTATTCTGTTCAGGAGGAGAGACTGGGAGAGATATGAGTCATTTGGAAGAGTGAAGACAGTATGAAAATTTAGCTGCAAGTAAGCAGCTTTTTTGGGAAGAGGCAACACTGAGAAAGACAAGTAGGGAAATCCACCGAGGGTGGGAAATAAAAGTGATGGTTTCAAGGAAGTCACTGCAGAAGGATTATAATTTTCCCAGTGAACCTACTTGGGACAAACACAGCCATCCATGTCCTATCAACTGAACCCACAAGGAGGGCTCCTGCCCTCCTCACACACGTGCCAAAAGTCAGATTTTTCTGACCTTTCCTCGAACAGGTCTCACAGTGTTTCCCCTGAACCAGATGTGATTTATTACAGGGCCAAAGAAGTTAGTCTAGTTACCAGTGTAAGATATACCTGCAAAAGGCGCTACAAAAAGCCAGTCTGAATGGCCTGGTACCCTGTGATGTGGCAGTCTTCACACACCCTACCCAGGACCCAAGCTTCACAGTGACCAGGAGCTGGACTCTAGTCCCCTCTCTCAAGATCCATCTCCTGGGGGATAAAAGATGCCTTTGAGTCCCTTCCTATATCCATTGGATGTCTGGCGAAATGCAGGACTAGCAGTGCTTCCTGGGGTGCCTTTTTCCAGTACCCACAGGACATAATACCGTGTCAGTGACACTTTCTGTCGATGGTGTCCTTTTTTTTCCCCTGAATCCAGTTGTTTGATCCAGAAGGAAAAGCAGCATGTCATACATTTTAAATCAGAGAATTCTACATATTAACTCAGTGTGTTCTTAAACATAAAACACTAAGACTCTTACCTTAAGCAACCTTAAGCAAAATAGAAAATAACACCATGAGACACATCACTCCTGCTTGCATTAATTGGATGAGAAAATTATGCTGCTTGCATACATATATCTGAATAGCTATTTTAATCATCTTAATATTATTAACTGTTTGGAGTACAATTTGTGAGGTAAATGTAGGAAATTTTTGATATCTTGTTTTGAATTATCATAATTATCTCTTAGCATTACATTGCCCACTCCCCCAAACTATTGTCTGAATTCAGTGACAATTGATCCAAAGGTGCCAGAGGTATTTCAATCACTGAAATAATTCAAAGCCAGATGACACTCAGTTAACACTTAGAAACTCTTCCCCCCACCCATATGCTTGAAAATGTCTGGAAATCCCTGAATATTTTAATAATGCATATGCAACAGCACAAACCGATTTCAGAAGACAAGCAAAATCTAATACTTGTGGACCTACAGTATAATTTCCATTAATTACTAGGCGAAATCAGGAATAATCATAGCTCATTTTAAATTCCAGTTATGAAGAAAAAAATAAATCAATAATTATAATCTATGTTATCTTTTATTATTAAAAATGTAATTTTCTATACTTATACTCTGCAGTATACAGTATGTAAATAACTTAGGGAAATCTCATATAGGTTTTCTTTTTCACTGTATTTTTTCAGCAATGTGACTATTAACATATTTTTTTCACGTGGGTACGCATGCAGAAATGGATCTGGCAATGACTGCTGAAGTTACAATTGTACAGCATTTCACAGATATAAAACTGCTTTCAAATACCCACAAGTTACTGAAAGATTGACTTTGAGTGACAAAGAATTTTATAGAGAAATGATCCTTTCATTCATATTTAATTTTAAATGCTAGATGAAGTTCTAGTGAGCCTGTGATGGGACTTAAGGATGTTTTCAAATGTTTTCATTATTGGAACTTTAAGCTTATGATTTAAATCAAGTCCATAATTAATGTAGTCCCTTAAATGTATTTAATTGGCTGAGTTTCTGTGGTCTGCGGAAATACTCAGCCGTCTATTCCTCCTGTGACATTTGGAGCCCTTAAGCAATTTATCATTTGTGGCCCTGTTCCTTCAGACTGTGAAATGGGCTGCGTAGGAAGTACAAATTTGTCCGAAATATCACCATCACTATTCAGCAGATAGCTATTCAGCTCCCAGCCTCATTGTACTAAGCAAATACAATAAAACACAGCTTTTTTCACAAAGTAACAAGATAGAGGAAAGAAAGGAGGCATTATGATCTCTGTTTTTACAAAACAATTTCGGTGGACTTTATGAAAAACTATTACATGCTCCTCCTCCTTGGGTGTCCCAATATACCTTGAAAGTATGCTGTGAGAAGAAAACTGTGACTTTTTGTTTTCCAAAAAGCAAGTAAGGAGCACTTAGAAAGTGTTGAGGTGCTTTTGAAAGGTCTGTCCCTAAGCAGCTTGACCATTCAAGACATGCACAGCTGTGTTAGAAATGAAATCCACGCATCCTAAGTCTTGCTTCATTGCTTTTCTGACTAGACCTTCCCCTCCCAGTTCTTTTCCTCACAGCTAAATGTATATGAATTTGCACTATAAAAGGAGCATGAAGTATAGACAACTGCAGTAATCCTCAGGAAGACAATTCAGTGTCTATACATTAGCAACTGGCAAAAGAAAATTACTTCTGAAATGTTGCATTTCAGATTAAACGAAAGACAAATAAAACCCAAACAAACAAAAAATTGAACTGGTCAGGGGCAATAATTTTGCAATTAAAAGAGTTGTTTGTTTATTCACTGTCCCCTCATTGACAAGCAGCACAAATGCGTTTGCCCAAACCTGCCACTGAAGTTCAGGCCCAGGTAGAGAATGAACAGAAGTTTCAACCTGAATGATGAACTTTTCCAAGACTAACGAACAACTAAGGAAAGATGTTGTGCCACATAAACAGCAGCAGGTCATGACCAGACTACTATTACTACTATAATAAAGGTTTATTTAAATGAATTGACATGGAGAAGGTGAAAACATGGAGGAAAAAAATACTCTTGTAAGTTCTGTCTCTTACTACTTAAAAACTGTTTAGATGGAAATGGAGAGGTTTCCTTGCTCTTCTCCAAACTTCCAGGGTGCTGCAGTATGAATGAATACACATCTGCAGTGGTGCATTCCTAAAAAAAAACAAATTAGATAAGAAACAATATATCTTCTTTAAGACTGTAATTCTATTATTTAAAATAAATCAGTATAGTAACTTGATNCTAAATAGTCAAAATAATTCTCAATTTCTTTATACTAGAATGAAACACCCAACAAATAATTTAGGAATATGCTGTTATTATATCACCCCTAAAATTTAAAATAAACTTTTCCTCATTACGATATGTGACTTAAGAAATGCGTTCATTTCTTAATTTTGAAAATAGTGGATGCTCTCCAGACTTTTTCCAGACTCACATTATTTTATACTATTGAGTATTTTACCAAACTAAAAAACCACTGATATTGCAATATTTAGTTTCCATATAGAACAGCTTTTCTTAGAGTAGGACTTTTTGGGGGNTTTATCTTATGAATGTAATGAAAATGCAGCAGTGGTTCACAGGCTTTTTGGTTTAGGTTTATGCTGCCTTTAGGCTTTGATTATAAATACACACCATCACTTCTCCAGTGCATTAGAATGTAAGTATATTATATTAATTGCTTGCAAGAGTAGCCAATTGCAGAAAATTGAGTTTCCTTGCCTTTTTTTTTGTGTACAGGAGTAATGCAGGTCAGAGATAGAGGCCATCCAAGTCTGGCAGACAAGTCACTGCATCTCCCATAGTGGGGAGCAGAAGGTGGTTTTTAGACAGACAGAATCAGTAAGGTTCACCCTGAAAATATATGCAAAAACCTGCAATCATACGTGTGGTTTTTTATTATTTACATATATTTACAAGCATATGCATATTTGGCTCATTTTTCTATGTATATATGTGAAAACTTCTGTCTGTGTGTGTGTGTGTACAA
>WBMY01017853.1:439593-490239 GCA_013397315.1 Donacobius atricapilla
TTTTTTTTTGAAATGCAGATAGTAATATTCTCTCATCCAGTATTCACTGAAATTAATGAACAACATATAGTATGGGGAATTACAGAATTTAAATGAAAGCCATTCATTAACTGTGCAAAGCTTTAAATTTGGGGAAAGATAAATGATTACCAAAACAAAATAACAATTAAACATGCTTTTACTATATTTGTTTGCATAGTAATTGCTATATTTGCCACCATTAATTACAATTCTCATTGAGCTAAAGAAAGCCCTAAATCTGTTCTCTCTTTTGGTGGGGTTGAGAAAAAAATGCAGCAGACGGAGAAGAGGAATATTCCCTTTGATGATTTTTATCAGAAATTTTCATGATAAGTTATCTGAATTCCACCTTTGGATGGCAAAAGGAATTTTGCTTTCTTCTTAAAATGTGATTCTATTACACTTTTAAAAATTAACTTAAAATTACATTAGCAGATTATTGGATTAAAAATAATTTTATAGGAGTACTGTTGGGTAAAAAATATACCTGGGACTTGTTTGAAGTGTTGCTGCTTGGATTTTCATTAAGATGAATTGTCTGTCAGTGAACAGATTGTTCTTTTAGACACATAATTTCCACTCACTGGGAAAGAATGACATCCCATGAAATCACTTATGCAGATGAAACTTGGATTATTCTGAAGCTCTGGTATTCTGCCTTGATGCCTTATGGGTGCTGCAGAGCTGGTACCTCATCTTTCTGGTCTGTCTTCTTGGCTGGACTCCCAGTTAGTTGGCAAAAGCCCCCATGCACAAGGATGTCTATTCTCTATCAAACAGCTGAGCTTGTCCTGCAATCAGCAGTTGGATTAGTAACCGTCCAAGATCTGAATATAATTTTCTGTATAAATTTAAGATGAATTTGTCAGATGTTTCTCCACAAAGTTGTCCTTCTTGAAGTTCACCATGTTTGTCCTTGCCAGAGTTATGCATTGATCCATTGATCCACTGTCCATACCCTCTTGCCCTTTCTATCACTCACATTCATGCACCATCATCACCAGGAAAGGTAACTCCTGTCTCTGAGGCATCTGGACAATTTTGCAGGAACACCTTTGTTGGAATTTGGAAATGTAAATTAATTGAAACCAAATCTGATTGATTGCAATAGTTCTGAGTCCAAATTTAATGTACAGGCTACATGCAAAAATCTGTTACTAAGAAATTTTCTATAAATTTTGTGAAGCAGCTGAAAATGTACCAAACAATGGTAGTACAGATAGTCACTATTTCCTTCAAGTTATTATGTCAATTTCTGGAAGCCATTCATCTTGGTATTTCTGAATTATCTTTGAGATGTACTACTGTTTCCAGATATGAAGGACCTGAACCACCCCTCTCAGTAATTTTGGAGTAAATCAGAAATAAAAGTAATTAAGTAAATGTGAACAGACCAATGTGTGATAAAGAATTATGCCCAACATTTTACACAGAGATAGCTACATTGGCATGTATCAAACATAAATAAAGGTTAAAATATTCAGAAGTTACTTTGAGAAACATTTGCACTGATATTTAATCACCTAACACTAAATTATATATAAATGCTGGAGATATTTATTACCTACATTGCTTCACATGTTTGCAAGCATATCTCATTGCTGTGATTTGTGCTGCTTGTCTCCTAACCTGAAGGCACTCCTTTAGAATTCGTGGAGGTAATGCATAGCTCTCTGAGATGCATGTTTTATTCCACAGTATTTTTTAAGTGTACAGTTACTGAAGGCCAACTCACATAATTAGAAGTTGCAGATTAACCATTGTTGTGCAAATGGTAAGTTTGCATTTTTGTGTAAGCATTGTTGCTGATTTCTTTGCTAAAGAAATCTACTGCATTGTGTCTATCTTGAGAGGTGGGGCTACAGCAACATCATTCTCTGACAAGTCCATCCTGGTGTTTATATCAGCAGTATCCCAATGTGTGAAAGAATAGAGGAATTTTTAAATAAAGGAACCATTCCAACCCTCCTAACCAGAGACCATGTCACAGTGGAAGGCAGATGAGAGGGAAGCACCTGTCTCTTAAAGCCATGGCTATATATCAGGGGAAGATGAAAATTAATTCCCAGCCTTGAAATGATCTGAATTGGTGAGTCTAAATGGCTTGTTGGAAAAAAATTGGCTTAAGTTTACCAACCTGGCAGATACACACCAGTGCCAAACCCTGTCCTTTCATCATTTGCAGATTCTCGGAGTGACACAGTTAATGAATGCTATCACAGTATGATTAACCAGGGTAGTTATCTTGGAAATGTGATGTGCTTGAAAAATATTCTTTCCAACATCTGGTTTCCAAAGGAGAGCTGAAGGCAGATTTGGCTCCAGAAGTGTCCCACCGCAAGGGAAGAGGCTCTATTCTGAAGCCCAGGGTTTGCAGGGAGCTCTTCCATCCCACACCGCCTCATTGATCTCATTGTGGATAATCTAAGGCCTGGACCAAAAGCAGTAGAGCCGGAAGAGCATGGCTCAGGGCTGGAGCTGGTTAACGCAAATCTCCTGTGCCAGTCTGGCGGGGAAGAGCAAACATGTCCTGAGGCTCTGTGACTAGGTCTGGCTCATCTGGCATGAGGAGATCAATGTGCTGAACCTGACCTCTGGTTGCTGCCCCACTGTCAGGGCGCTGTGTTCGGCTGGCCACTACTTCACTCAGCTCAGAGCATGCACGTCCTGCTCTTGGCTTCAGACGGGTAAACAGCTTTGCAGCCCGTTTCTTCAAGTTCTGTTATCATGTAAAGATTAAGCATCTGAGCAAATAATCACAAAGCCAAAAGTGGCCATTTTCTCAATAACACATCTGTTAGGATGAAATCCTGATCCTTTGCGCTTTGTGTGTGCTTTGATTGCCTAGGGAACTGGCGTGCTAATTTTTGCTCAGCGGTTATAATATTGAAAGTCTAGGTTTTGTTTAACAGTCAGGCTTAACTCTTGGGCTGACATTTTTCCTGGAGTTTCCAACACGATCACGTAATTATGTTTTGTAAGTGAAGGACAGAGTAATGTCCTATAAAAAGAAGATGTAAGTGTGTTAGTTTGTCAATCAATTAAAACAATTAATTTTACACAACTCACAAGAGTTACAAGGGTAGGAAGGATTATCTACTTGTTAAAAGGCAGCTATGCTCAGTTAGGAGAAAATAGATAAGGGCTGAATCAAATTTTAATTATTTTGTTTGATTTTTTCCTTGCCACAATGAGAAAAAAAAAAGCATTCAAAGAGCAACATTCAACATTCGAGCTTCTTGAAATGAAGCAGAGCAGAAGCACTGTTGATTTTGACTTCATCTTATCCAGCAGTTCAGAATTATATTTGTAGCCCCTGAGGGGATTTCTAGGTTGCCTTGTTCAATCCTTCTGAATAACTACAGGGCAATACAATACAAAACACTACTGTACCAATTGTCATATCCATAACTACTCTGATATTTAGAAGCTGTTGTCTGAATTCAACCCTATGGTACATACCAAAGCAGGATAGTAACATCATAGTAACATCAACATTCCTGCTCCCTCTTTTATAGGATTCTGATATTCCTCTTTCTATTTTTCCCTGTTGTCATAAATAATTAAAATGCAACTGCAGTCAGCATCACATTTTTCTGTGAAAATAAGCACTGAAATCTTCTGATGAAACTGCTTAGTCCATATCTCTTCTTTGTTCAGTCCTTTACCATCAAACAAATATTAAATAATCTCTCTACTCTGATTCTTCCATCTTTGGGACATAAGTTACCATATTCTCATCCCTAGGAATGACAAAGAACCACATATTCCTGGGTGTTTTTAGGGCTTTTTTCTACATTTTTTTAATAACTTTCTTCACAGTCTTTCTTTGACTAGGGTTTCTATTCCTATTAAGAGTGGGTTGGCAAAAAGAAGTGTTCTCTCTTTGCTGCCTTTTTAGTTTTTGCAAAGCTGCACAGGGATCCAGTTGCAGACCAGCGTCCCATAGGCAAGAGAAGAATGACAACTTTATCCATACAAGCTAATCACCAAAATTTTCAAAGGACTTCATCATTTCTGCTACTAATTAAACCTGTCTTTCTTCCTATATGTCCAGAGACACATCTTTGGAGCCTGCCTGCTTCAGATGCACATAATCTGAAAAGGCTGGAAGATCTTAATTGCCTTTCTGCAGAGTTTTTTCAGAGCCTCTCTCCAAATACACCTCCCACATAGAGAGGCTGGAGCCACATCTTAAATTTGTAAACCTGCAGATAATCATTGGCACAACAAAAATTAGGTTTTATACCTGATATTAACATATTGGTTTGTGGACAAACACAATTGCTAAGGGAGTATCTTAGAGAGAAAATATATTTATGTTAGAGAAAATAATTTTTTCTTGTGCTGGTAAAATTAAATCACTTCACCGAAGAAAAAATGCTATTTATTGTTCAATTATTATGAGTTAATTTTCACACCATATTTCACAATTCAGGAAAAAATTATCAGTTCATTTAATATTGTTTATGTTTGATAAAAGCATAGTAAGTATAAATTGTTCAGATGGTGGTAAGAGATCTTTGAATGATATAAAAGAGTAAAGATTTAGAAAATCTTGGTTTGGATTACTTGATATTGCCTAGATTACCTGTTGGGATTTTTGATTTTTTTTTAAGGCATATATTTTTAGAAATTGAATAAACCCTATATTTATTCATCACTATGTCTAGTAAACAAGGAAATTAAACCCTATGTCACATCATTCCAAAACTGTTCTGTCCCATCAAACGTCCTAAGGCTATCAATTGTCTTTTTTTTACAAAAAGTTCTGAGCTCAGAGAAATTTACTTATGATGAATTTGTCTGCCTTATAATGGATTTCATTAATCCAGTAATTACTAGATGTAACAGAAAAAAAGGTCCCATTTGAAGGAGAGGGTGATACTAAAAACACCTCAAATCAGCCCTCACTGTGACACTCTTTTCTCCACCTTTTGTAAAGCCTGTTCCAGATCATAACACAATTCTTGTTACACAGTTGATCGGTTTTAGTATTATGAGAAAAACCCACTTCCATGTCATATAGAAGTGAGTATTCAAATATAAATCACAGGAAAGAACAATCTTGTTGTATCTTTTCTGCCACCAAGGAAACAATGCAGACTTGGTTGGGACCAAGCTTTTTCTCTTTCTGGGCCTCAGCCCTCAAGTGCTTGTCAGCAACTCAGGAATGACACATAAGGCATGTAAAAATCCTGCACCCACTATGCTGCTCCACATTTCAGGATGTCTATTTCCAGACAAGTAGAACAGATGGGAAACACTTGATGGAAAACTTTACTTCAGAGGAATATAATTAGGCCAGGTAGAAAGCTAATTTTCACAAATATCCAGGTATGTAAAGCTTGCATGTTATCAAAAGGTATTTTAGAGATAGTATTTAGAAAACAAAATAAAATGATTGTGAAATACTGTACTTTGTGTAAGAATCTTTGAATAGATTTGCTGTATGTAATAAAAAGGGAACATTTGTATGTAGGTATTGACTGACTAAACTATTGGTAATGGGTTATGACTATTTACAACTTTTAAAACACATTATGGGCAATTTTCGTTGACTCAAAATGCAAATGCTTCATCTTGTTTATACTGGCAGGCTGAATAAAGTTTTCAAAAAAAGGAAAATAAGTATCTCCATTAAAATTATCCTAATGCAAGTGAATTTGACATTAAAAAGGGAGATTTCAGTACAATACATGGAATTATCTTTTTTGCCGTGCTTTACAGTTATGATGCTGCTTTTCATAAATACAGAACTATTAGGATTTTCCCAGCTGAAGAATTCTACTTTCCTCCTTTTTCATATTTAAAGGTGAATGTCTATATCTAGATCCACGTCTTGAGCTGATATGATTTTATACCTGCCTTCATATCAGCAGTGTTAATTTCAGTTTTCCTCGCTGAAGATGAAAGATGAGGTTTTGAGATACCTGGCAGCTCTTCACCCCCATGACAGATGATGCCTTTGCTTCCTTCTTTGACTTGAAATGAAAGGGCAGTACAATATGTACTTTGCAAAAGCTTGCTTAATACCCTTCTGCCTAGAAAACAAAATCACTGGCATTAAATTCCCTATGTCCTTTTCATAGCGGCTTGTTTTACAGAGATTTAGAGGGAGATTAGTATCATTACCAGACCTCCTTTTTTTCAGGGCTTTACTCATTACTGGCCGGGGTCAATCAAATCATGCATATTAAAGCCAGGTCAAAGCGGGCTGTGCACAGAAGGAGAAACACCACAGAGAAGCTTCAGCTAGCTACTGCCATCAAGTATTAATGTCACAGGTTAATGTATGTGTGACCGTATTAGTTCCACATGGGAACCTCAATATCAAAGCCGGGGAATGGACCAGGTGATAAGACTGAAGAATGGTAAGACTTAAAAAATAATTCTCATGTCTTGACTCACCAGAGTTAATGACAATGAGAGCACAAGCTCCCTATGCCTTTACACTTTCCAGCCTTTTCAGAAAGAAAGGAGTAATTTCCACTAAAACAGTAGCCTGCAAATATAAATAATAAGAGAATAAAAACATTGACAATCATTGCCCTTTAGCTTGCCTTAAAAAGCCACAGCTCCAAGGTGAGATCAGGGCACCAAAGAGCTCATGGTTCTCTGTGCTTGTTTTATAAGTGCAGAGCTAAAAGCCCAGATAGAGTGAAAATGAGACTGCTGGCATTAAAATGGGATGCAAGATGGGACATGGGAAATGAAGGTCAACAGGATTGTCTCCTAATAAGACATGAACTTGCATTACTTAATGATACCCTTGTAATCTGTCAGAAGTAGAAAGCTTAAGGAGTTAGTGAGCTAAGAGAGTCAAGTGGAAATTAAACCAGAGTTCTAGAAATATTTTGAAAAGAAATTAAGAAAAGATTCAGAACTGAGCCATCTCAAAAACTAAGATCCACAGGCAAGTGAGCATATTTAATAAGGTACATCCAGGACATATAATTTATATCCTTATTTTCAAAAAAACACCTTATTTTAAAAGAAGTTTTATTGACCCATTGGGAAAAGTATTCCTCATTTTTTTTTCATTCTCATTTTTATTTATGCATTTAGAACTTAAAATTAGGCTACTTAAAAAATTTGGACTAGAATTGATTGTTTAGACCTGGTTTAAATGTGAATACAGTAGTTTTAATGACTTTTTTTAAACATTAAGCAGCAATGGTGGTTGGGTATCAGAGTCTGAAAACAGACATTTGGCTAAAGCTTTCTTCAAGATGTTCATGTAGCAACAGAAGAAAATATGTTAATACAAATATTTTTGTTTATATTAATTTAAACTTATCAGGATATATACAGATTTAAGCACGTTACGTTTCTATCTATAAGTATAGTTTTAGGTTTTGGGATCTTTTTCCCTCTTTGAAATCAAACCACTCCAGTAAACATGAGAGATTTCTTTAGAAACTGAAATATGCCTACAAGCACAGGAAAATGGATATAATGCATATCTCTATGGTTAGTTACAAATGCATTTACCTTGTGGGGATTTTTTTGTTTGTTTGTTTTATTTGTTTGATTTAGTGAGAAAATTCATCTCTCATCTTCTTCCCAGCTTGGGTCTTTCACACATTATTTTCTTCGAGGCTGGTCAATACACATCCCTGATTTACAGAGCCATTCTCAGTAATTTATTTAGATTGCATAAGAAGCCAGTGGCGTCAGAGAAACAGCAAGAGCTGCTCATCTGTTTCTGAGCTGAAATATCACATGCCAATAAAGCTGTGGTTTCAGATAAACCTTACCAACAGATAGTAATTCAGATATACCCTACCAGCTTATTTCAGACTTTTTAGGCAAAGGCCATTTAATTGTAAAATCTGCACCAGAAAAAACTTCACGGGCATTGTAGTGTTGGAAAATATTGTCAGTCTGATAATTCTAATATTTTCAGAAATCTCTCCCATCACAAGCTGTACTTGCATAGTCTGTGTTTTCTGTTGTAATCTGTGCGTTACAATCCCTTTTGCAGCTCATGACTGAAGATTAACACTGATTTCCAGGCCAAATCGTAACGCTTTATCCTCATAACCTCACATGCATTTAGTCTCACCATGTCCTTTCATATGTGGCAAGTTCTCAAGCAACAGCATGAAGATATTTCCATTCCTGCTGGCCCTTTAATGAGACCAACCTCTCTGTATGCAGACGTATCTATAGCACAACAAAAAACTCATGAAATTTTTAATTTTATGAATTTGTATTATTTTTAAACTAAGTTGATAAAACATCAACCAGGGCCTTGGTGTACTTAGGCTATTTTGCAGTAGCAGCAAGGAAATCAGCATCTCTATGAAGACATTTTTGCATTGCCACAGAGTGTAGAAACCGGACCTTAGCATAAACAAGGGACTGAGCTGTCATTTCTTTGAACTCGAGAACACTTGACAAGTGCAATCATCGCCAACTTTTGTGCTTTGACACACAGAAAGGAATTCAGAGAAAAGAAGGCCTTAATGGGTTGGAAGGGATGATGCATAAGAAAAGCTTAAAAAAATTAAATATGTACAGCTTGACTAACCAACAATTAAGTGGGGGGAGAGGGAGAATATATATCTGTCAAAAGCAATGAGAAGGTAAACACCAAGGGGCAAGAGTAATTATTAAAAAATACAAATGGGATATAGCTGGAAATAATGAGATCAAATTGAGAAAAGGACAATGTAATCTGAATTTGACGAATGACTTACTGTAAGTGAGAAAGGGTATTTTCACTTTTTTTCTCTTGGGAGTATTCTACAGTGTGCTAGATCTTCCTCAAAACAATTAAAATGAATTGGGTAAAACACAAGGGACTATATTCTATGCTACAGTTCTGTATTTGCAGGTCTTTGCTTTCTGTCCTAAGAGATCTTTTCTAATTGCAATGACTTTTTTTCCCCAAAAAAATTAATAAACAAAAAATCCAAATAAAATGAGAAGTTATGCTTAGGAATAGGGAGAAAGGGACAAGATACATTGAGAAAAAAACGGAATAAGCTTTGTATTAATTAAATAAATAATGAAAACCATAACAAAAATTTTAAAGCTTTCTAGTCACTTCCATTGTATTAAAAATCTCATGTTTGCATTCATTCAATTATATGACCTTGCACAATCCCTTACAGATCCAGATTTTTATTAAATCAGATATAGAAGTATATTTGAGAAATATTTTAAGATTTAAAATAAAAACTCAAATATGTATTGCTTTTAAGTTGAAGAGTATGGATTAAAGAAGAAAGGCAAATTGCAAAGTAGTTGCAGACATATTGGAAGAAATTAATTCAATGATTATGTTAATGCATACTAGGTCTACAAGCAAGAAAGGAGGAAAGAGAATTTCTAAATTCTTTTTCATGTGGAATTAACAGTAACATGAAAGGAAATTCAAAACTTTTATAACAAAAATAGAAACAGCCTAGTTCTTCTACACAAAGGAATGCATTCTGATAGACTGAGTGGCATTATCTAGTGTTTTGAATAGTAATTATCAATAAATTAAAATTCTGTGTTTTTATTAAAATTTCTGCTTGTGAGCTTTCTTTCATTGTCATTTTCATTCTCACCCTCAAATAAGGACATTGCTGTCTGATTTTTCTGCTTGAACAGATAGAATCATCACAAGTGAAAAAGCAAAACCAACGGGATACAGCATTTCTATGCAGCTGAAGACCTGTATGTAAAGTGAAACACTAGCAATTGATGATACATCATTTATATTTTAGAGTATTAGCTTTTAATTTTTAATTGCAATTGACAAATATGGATTAAATATATATAAGTAATCTTTCAATATAGTTGGTCTATATTCTTTCTGTGTCCTTGTACCATATATCTGAATCAGAAAATTGTATTCAACTTGCTAGTATGCACTTTTTAAATCTATCTAAACTGACTGACCTATCTAAATCAGACCGTTGCTGTCTTCAAAGACAGTCACAGGCTGCCCTTCCTATTCTCTATGCAAATGTGTTTAAAAGATTTTTATCACTTTTGTTTACCAAATTATTTATTGCTCTAATAAACTGACACACCTGTCTATGAAATCAAAGAGATAATATGAGAATTAAGTGTATAAATAAATTAAGAATATTGAGTAACTTCAGAAACTTGTCATGATAAGTGAACATATACAAGAATAATTTTTTTAGAGCATTGCAAGCTCATATAATGACCTATTTGTCATTTTTGACATTTGTCAAAAAATCAGAGATTTCTTTGAAATACTTGCAATTTAAAAGCACAAGCTAGTACAATGGAGCATAATGCTCAGAATTGCAATCACACTCATTTTAATCAGAAAATTACTTTGTTCTGTACAATAACACTCTGACAGTAAAATCTCGCAATACTGTTCTGCTTAGAAGATGGCTACAAAAATGTCAGAACAGATTTTCAGGCAGTCCTTCACTGATATGAAGCACTTAATGTACAGATACAAAACCAGAGCCTGTATCAATTCCCACAGAAATCCAAGGAATTCAGTGAAAACAGTTATAGCAACTAGGTCTCTGAAAAACGTCACTCACATTTTTCATACATCAGTAGTGTGAGTTTTGAAAAACAAAATCTGACTGCAAATATCGAATTGCCATTATTTGCATCTATGTGTTGTTAGAGGCAGCAGATTTAATTAGGTTATCTCTTCACTGTTCCTCCGAAAGAGACTTTCAAACACATAAGTCAAACCAAAAGGGTGCTCTAGGGCGCTGTTTTTTATTGGCAGGAGAACCAGCATGAGATGATCATGGAGTTAAGCAAGGTAGCTGGTTGTTCAACCCCCCTGTCCCTTTTTCTACAAATAGGAATGGGTGAGGCAAGAAAAAATCTTGGATGATATTAAAGCACAAAGAGCAAAAATACACAGATAACCATTTGAATTAATTTATGCTAAATACTGCTTCAGGCTAGATACTAATCAAAATATTACATCCCTTTTGTTCAAGGCACTCAAAGCTGCTGACCAATGGCAGAACTACTGCCATTTCTGCTATCAAGGCCTCCTCTTCACAACTAGAAGCCGAAAGCTCTGATTTTCACTCAGTAGTGCTTGTTCAGAGGGCTGAGGGCTGAAGGAAGGGCTTTTGGGAGCCCCAGCTGCCTGAAGTGCCCCTCTGCAGTGACATTGTCATGGCCTCATCATCTCTACTGTATATGAGAGACTCTGCATACCTCTCACAGCACCTTTCACAAAGCTCTTCAGATAAATTTGGTTCAAATAGTTGTAGGGAAGTTGTTGGCTGCTTCTTTCAATTCACAGAATCACGGAATTGTAGAATCATAGAGTCATGTCAGAATAGAATCAGAATCATCAAGGCAGGAAGAGATGTCCAAGGTCATTGAGTCCAACCTTTGACTGAACACTACCATGTCAACTAAACCATAGCAAGAAGTGCCACATCCAGATATTTCTTGAAGACTTGCAGGGATCACAACTTCACCCCTTCCCTGGCAAGCCCATTCCAATGGTTAAACACCATTTCAGTGAAGAAATTCTTCCTGACGTACAACCTGAACCTCCCCTTGGTGCAGCTTGAGCTCGTTTCCTCTTATCCTGTCACTTGTTACCTGGGAGAAGAGACTGATCCCCACCAGGCTACAAACACTTTTGTGGGATTTGTAGAGAGTGATAAGATCTCCCCTGAGCCTCCTTTTCTCAAGGATAACCACCCCCAGGTCCCTCAGTTTCACCTCACAGGACTTACCCTCTAGATCCCTCACCAGTTGCCCTATATGTCCCTTCACTCCTAATAGGAATTTAAAAAATCATATCATATATATTTAGTTCCAAAAGCCTGCAATAGCTCAAGCTTTGCATTTTTCAGTACATGCACCAGGCTAAAAGTACTTTGAAAAATAGCAGGCACCTTCACCATTGTGTATGGTTGCCTAAGTCCCAACTAGTCCTGTTACGTTCTATGAAATTATAATTATTAAATAATTATTTCTAGGTAGTTAAGCTGCCTAGGTTGATCTTTACGGTTGCTGATTTCTCAGTAGGACATGATCAAAACAATTTTATCAGTTTGCAATCACACATCAAGTTTTCTTCTCATTTGCCTTAGTTTTGTCTTGCTTCTGTGATTAAATTTGTAGTTATCCTTGTGCCATAACATCCCTTACTCCCATGATAGTAATGTTATCCTTAATTGTGGTACCAATTAAATTAATATCAATGCAAATGAGAGTATAAAACCTGAAAGATATCCCTTGATTAAATAACCTTGATGTATCTTTTGTCCACAAAGAAAAAAAAAATAGTATTTATTATTATCATCATCATCATCATCATCATCATCATCATCATCATCATCATTACTGATATTATCGTTGTTGTGATCACTATTCTTCTCAGGTAGGATTTGGCACTGTAAAGATCATTCCTTCCCTAATTTTGGACAACATCTTGAAAGAAAAACCTCTTGAAAAAAACTAAAAGAAGATTGTCACTGGACGAGGAGACTGGGAAAAATCATTATAAACCTAACAAATTCATAGAGATTGACAGAAAATCCACAGAGAAATGTGTAACTCACAGAGCACATGTCTCTTCAAAGCCCAGAGATTTCAGGAGGACAGAGAAATCTCATGCTGTCTCAAGAAAAATAGAGGACTTACTTTTCAAAGGTGAAATGCCTATGTACCAACTTTTTAATTCAAAAGTCATCTCCCTGTCAGTGTCTGATGCAGCTCGTCAATGATTTTCATTAAACGGAATTTGATTTGGAATTGAGAAAGTATCCCTTCTACTAAAATGGTTCTTTTGGAGAGATTAAGATATTGGAAAACAGCATATTTTAGAATATATCTTAGACTAATGAGCATCCTGTGAAAATTATATTTAGATAGAGCAAGGGGACCTTTGTATATGTAACTAAATTACCCTAAAACTATATTCAATGTTTCGTGGTGAGAGTTCTGGCCTGCTATTTAACTCTTTTATGTATTTATGTGCATCTAATATAGAGCTTTGATTAAAGAGGGTCCTGTCTTTTATTATCATTCCAATTTTTTCTTTAACTGCTATTAGAAGGATCTTAGCTTAAACTGAAAGAAGATCTAAATTAAAATAATTAAAGAAAAAATTGTCTCTTAAAAATACTATCTTAATTTAAAGAAGTCAATGTCTATAAATAAAGCCAACGCATTTTTAAATTAATATGACAACTGAACTTTCAAAATTATCAGGGAAAGATAACAAAATAGTCCATAAGTCTTCTTTCATACAAAGCACTTTTGAGTTTGGGTTTTTTTTTCCCACTCTCCCTCATTTGAATCTGTCAGGGAGCACCTGATAAAACAAAGCAAGAATGTGTTTTTTAATGGAGAAACTTTACTCACTTAATCTAAAACATGGAGGGGTGGTAGTTGGAAAGTAAATGGCCAGCACTCCAACTGCACTTGGATTACTGGATCTTTTTAACGATCCTTCTTTACCGTTGTTTGTAGAATGTAAACTACATAGAAATATATATACTTAATTATACATGTCAACTTAACAGAAGAGCTTCAACTTTCAAAACAATTCAAATGAAAACTCTAAGTTTACAGCCATCAAACACACAGGACAAAAAACCCTGATTTTAAGAATAAGTTATCCACCAAAATAGTCCATTGCAAACTAGCTTTCTATGAGGGTTAGATGCATAGTTAAAATTTATAGAATCAGGTCATATAGAAGAGTGCAGTAACAGGATACATCTAAAAGTAATATGAAGTTAGGGAAAAATTATCTAAAAAGCTTGCTTATTTATAATTTAGATAAAATTAAATTTATCAATAAATAAATAATTATTCTTTATACAGAATATGCAAAATACATATTTAATTTCTTCTTTATTTCTGGTTTTCCTATTTATTTTTTTAAGAGGGAAACGTAGGGTAAAAGCCAGAGATTAGGCAGTAATGATTGAAAGAAATTATGAGATTTGAGGAAAAAAGAAATGAGAATCAGGAGCCAGAACAACACTTCAACATATTTATAAAATGTGATGTAGCTTTGATAGAGTCAGGAAACATAAGAACAAAAGAATTGTACTGAACAAGTCAAAACCAGATTTGAGTGACAGTCTTGTCCTATATGTCCAAGCCTGGCTTTAAAACAGACAGTTCATTCTAGCCTAGTGAGAACTAAAAGAGAAAGGTCAATTCTGAACCAAACTACGTAAAATAATATCAATGACAGGAAAAATAAATAATGAGAGCTTAACTATCAAGCACTACTTTCAGAGGAATTACACTTATCTGAAAATTAGGTGTGATTCAGACAATACAACTTCAACACATTTAAACTGCATCATCAAATTCAGCTCTTAAAGAACACTGCACCCCAGAGCCAATATAAAATCCAAAAATTTCATGGAATTTACTCATCCCTTAGAGATAAATATGAACACAATTTAGGAAGACCAGGTACAGTTTTAAAATCTCTTGTCCAAGTAATCAAACCCATAAGCAGTCAGATTATCCTTCATTATTTCTGTCTCCTCCAGCTCTATAACATCAAAGAGTAAAAAAAAAAAATATTGTGGTTAAAATGTTAAGTATTAAATCTGAGATTTCAATGAACCTCTGCAGAAATGGCTGAAGCTTTGTGATGGACTTAATTCTGTGTGGTATTTTCTACAGCAGAACTAGAGAGAAGGGTACGTTTTTCTAGAAAGTGTTGTATTCACCTCTCACAACTATTTCATGCAATATATTCACCAGAGGATAACATCGACTCCGCAAATACATTTGTATCACATTAAACAGTTGTCACAGTCTTAAAATCAGGTATTTTACATAGCTCTATAAACTTAATGTTCTAGTTATATAAGAAGCTTAAATATGCTGGAAATAAATATTGATTCCTGGAGCTCAGCCACCATAAGGGTGATGGCTGTAAAAAGGCTCTCACAGAAGAATAAATAATATTTACTTTTCCCTACATAGACCCTTATTCTAAATTATTGAACAAGTGACATGTTTGAATTAAGGACATAAAAATGTGCATCTTTCTGTTCAGTCTTTACTATCAGCACTAAAATTTTCTCTAATAGCCCAGATATACTCCAAGCAATAGGATGTGAATATTTGTAGAATATAAAATTGGTTAAACTTTGATTTGCAGAGAAATGAAGATTTGATTATCCAGCTAGAAAAACAATTTGAAGTCTCTGCATAATAGAAAAACTAAACAAAGCACAAACCACGACTTTTAAAGGAAATCATATCACCCATTCCATAGCAGGTATAAGGATAGTTATTTTAATAAAGATGAATTTGCCTGAGGCTATACTTGACCAGTGGAAGATTATACTATAAATAAAGTCCTTATTTTGCACAACTCTTCTTGAAACATCTTTTTAACATGGACAGCCAGCAAGGTTTTCCAGACCTGACAGGACATATCTCATGGTTTTCACTTTGAAGATGAGGGCCAGCCACAGACAGTAGAAAATGGCATTGGTACCTGGGCAGGGGAAATTTCCACTTTAGCTTTTGGCTCTGATATCTCTGGTTTCCCTTGATATTTTCCAGTGTTTTCAGTGCCAGTAACTTTTCCTTTGTCTTATGGATACATACTGCTGAAGAGGCAGTCAAAAAAAGCAGGCAATCTTAGCCTTGACTGAGCAAGCCTTGGAAGAACATGTGGATCCAGTATAAACTTCCTTTACTGGGACATAAGAAAGAACTTGGTTTTCACTGACCAACTGGGATCTGCACAAATTCTTGATTCACTTCTTGTTGTATTTCTCTCTGTGATGTAAAAGGCAGTACTTCCAGGGCCTAAAGCCAAAAAAGATTGGCGTTCACCATATGTTTCGCCCCATCTCCTCATCAAAATACCCTGAAACAGGCTGACAAAAGGATATAGCCTCAAACTCAATGCCATGGATTCAGTGCTGTGAATACATCCTTCCCTGGAAGGCAGTGGCAGATGAAGGTGCTGCTGTATCCACGAGACAACTGACTTCTACTTTCCCCTGGTTTCTTCTGGGCTTCTGCTGGTAAAGTCCAGGCTTGTGTTTAAGAGATTCGTTGACACTTTAACATTTTACTCTGGCACCATGAGTGTAAGCACAGTTCATAAACCAGACAACTTGACCTATTGCCTACAGCGCAAGAGCCAACCCCAACAGAAACATGAAACCTGCAGCGTGCTGGCTATAGACAACAAGCTGAGCAAGCTAACAGTGCAAGACTCTGCAGAAGTGGGAATAGGCGATATGTCTTCATTTTGGCATCCTTAACAAGATTTGCATATCTTTTAGATTACAGTTAAACACCGTGTGTTCCAGATGCTTTGGATAAGGAATAGAAAGCATTTCCTTGTTCTGCACTTCAAGGTAGTTGATTTTCAAGCTTCCTGCCATTATCCATGCTAGAGTCAAAGACCTGCACTGTATAGAATGCAAGGAGGGTCCCTAAACTAGCCTCAAGTTCAGAAGGCAGCTTTATACTCTGCTCCAGCTCTGCTTTTCTGGAAGTTCAAAGGAAAACTTATGATTGACTGTAATTTCCAACACTGCTGGACTGCATCAGAATGATAATTGGAGACACTAGTTTTCGAACTATATACTTTGTACCACAGAAGCTCTCAGAAAAGACTTGAATTCGTGACTTTCCTAATGAGCATGTGTCCATAAGAGGCTGAATAATGATAAAGAGCCTTATTGATCAAAGAATTTGCCTATTTTACTGTACACTTGTAATTACATGCGAGTGATATAACCTATCCTATCCTCCCTATCAAATTTGAAGAGCATAATCATATACAAAAACCCCAATATCTAAATTTTTGCAAAGCTCATAAATGTATGGTTTAAGTAAAAAAAAAAAAAAAAAAAAAGCCTGAAGCATCATGGAAATCTGTCGACTTTAGCTAGTTATGCTCCTTTATAAACATGCTTATATTTTGGAAAACAGGTAGAATTAAGCATGCATCATCATGCATCCTGGCCAAGAAAATGAATGAAAGGAAAAACTAGTAGGAAGAAGATTTTAGGAAAGATTTTTTCCTAACTTTTATAGGCTCCTAGAATCATTATTGTTTCAGACATTTGATTTTAGTCGGGTTGTGTGACTAAATCTCCCTGTAGTTAATACTGTCTAAATTTTTGATCAAGATGCATGATTTAAATTTTTAGTTGAGAAATAGAAATTAGAGATGTCCTTCTTTTATTTTTGTAAAATGTTTAAACAGTTCATCACTCTTTTACCCTAAAATTGAGATGCTGTCACAGTCCCCTTAGATTCAGATGTAACAATAACAATGTCTAAGCAATGGCAAAGACAATGAGAGGAGTAAGAAAATAATTTAAAAAACAGTAGGAAATGGCATAGTTATAGAGTTACTTTTTGGGATTTACTTAGAGGATTTCCCCATATGTTGTATCTATGTAACTTGTTTCAAAATGGATTTAAATGTATGTGTGAAGGAGATCCACCTGCATAAATTCATGTAACTATTCAGTATTTCCTAACCTTTTAGTTCATTCCCCAATAACCCCAAAACCGATGTTATTTTGCAGCTTTAAGTAAAAATCATAGTAATCGGTTGTAAATATTAAATTAATTACTTATCTCCTGTACTCTTTGAAATTCAAGCAGCCAAAGAAACAAGATTTAGGAGTATGGAAAACAATTATGCTATGTTACGACTTAATTAAAAATCTAGATTTCAGCAAAAGCAGCAAGTAAACATCATAATCCTTTCATTTCTAATGCATACCTAAAGGAAAATAAAGCTTTCTCTAGAGACTAAAAATGTTTTTTTGAAGGAAAACTTTATTACCAATCATAGTAAATATATTGGAATTGTTACATGCGCTTCTCAAATAAATATCTAGACATACTTGCTTCTCAAAAAAATCTCAAAAAATTTCAGTGTAGCCATAATGATAGAAACTTGTTTTACTTGAAGATTATCTATTCTGAGATATTCATAAGAATTTACTGAAAATACATTTTCTCTTGAGTTTGGATAAATAATTATCTAGAAAACATGAAAACATGGAGTAAGAATGGCTGTTATTTTCTTTTGAATGTATGTCTCAATTTTCTGTTTTATTGTTATTCTTCCTACTATACGGCTCCCTAGATTAGGAAAACCATTGTGTTCACCTTTTTTCTAGTTCTTGAAACACATTCTTTTGAATTGACTGCCATGCCAAATTCTCTCTGCAAAGAAATAATATATTTAGACTAATTACTAATGCAGACATCTTAGCCACTTCTTATTATCAGAGTAAATAGGTTATTCTACTAGTAGCAGTCATCTTATGCTGAATAAATTACTAACTCTCATAAGCAGTATTTTCCTTGGTATTCTTTATCTTAAATTCTGAATACTATGGCTGACTGTCAATGTCTTAGAGGTCAAAATGAACATGGAGTGATGTTAACAAATAGGAAACAAAAAAACCCCTCAATTTTTCGTCATAATATGAAAAATCTTTTACCTTGGCTTGACAAGGTGGAATAGACCTTAGGAATGGATAGTAATGCAATGTCATTTCACATATTTTTATATCTGTGTTGTACTTGAGAGGAGGAGAAGTGGCATATATTTTTAAAAATTGAATTTATTTTCAATTTTCCTCTGCATTAAATCAGGTTTCCTTCCTACATCACTAAAAAGAGGAAAGAATCAAATCTGAGAGACTGGACGCAGATTAGCACAACTATGGAGATAATGCAGTTTGCATGTATGATATCAAGTACAAAGATCCTCAGGATAATAGCAAAGTGGGGCACTCTGCATTACAGACTACTGGAAAAGGGCTTCAAAGAGAAATAAAGCTTAAAACAGTCTTATTTATCACACTTATCAATGGTCCCCTTCCTACATAGTTTCTCAGTTCTTGAATTCATTCAGAAAGCCCAAGGATATTCACCCAAATGAATCAATGAGCCAGGTAACAGAAACATAAGGTGATTAGCTTAAGCTGGATGATTAAGCATTTGAATGTCTGGATTTGGGGAGCTGAATCCCTCTCTTTGAAACTGTTTCCAGCAGTATAACTCCAAGTCTTCATTTAAGCCTTGCTTAATACTAAGCTACATGATTTTAATATTTATTTCTCACCTCCACTCCCCTCAGCCTCCCTGTCCAGTGTTTGGGGATGAAGTGGAGATGGACGAAGCTAAGAAATTAAGTTTGTGCTCTAGAAAGTGTGTATGGGACCTGCACCCCTGTAAGACAACTCCTCGCTGTTAAATATATGTGAAATGCCCACTGCCATGGTTTGGAGGGTAAGTTCTCACCATCAGAAGACCCTTGTTCCTCCTGCAAGAAGGGAGGGTTCAGTTTCTCTATTGATATCCATTCCCAAGCAATCAGCAAATGGAAGATCATTTACTACAGACTATTAAACTTCAAAAGAAGACTATGCAGCCTTTCAGCTCTTTTATATGCAATCAAAGTTTTGAATATTTTATAACAGCCATCAAGAAGTTGCAAGATACTAATCATCCAGGACATTGAGTTTGTGTAAGTTTGTGGTCCTGATTCAAGTATTTTTTTCCTGTAATTTTCTTTCAGTTTACTAAACCTATTAACTATAACAAAAGAAGAATTAGGGGATTACTTTCAGGATTTTTTTTCTGAATTTAGTAATAAGTTTGGTTCAGTTGGTTGTTTGGGTTTTATTTTTGATCTTTTCAAATGATCACTGATGTTTTCCAAGAAAAAATCACCAACCTCAAGTACTTATAGCAGAAACACGGCAGAGTGAAAAACTGAGAGTTTTCAGGCAATACAAAAAGAAAAATACAAAAATGGTGAAACTGTTCTCACGCGTTCAAGACAATTATCTGCAGTTTTAGATGCTCCACTGATAGAGTAAGTTAAAATCAGTCACCTCAAAGGTTCTCAGATAAAAACTTGTCAAGCTGTGCCGTCACATGCATCACATCCTTTGTCTTGACACTGCTCCTGAGTGATTATGCTGGCCTCAAAGCTTATTTTTTGCTCTTGAAGTTACCTTTATTTTTCCCATGTACTTTATCTAATGCTTACAGAGACGTTCATTCCCTCAGCCATTTCTTTTTTCCAGGTCCAATTCTCTCAGGAAGCCCTACAACTCTTTACAGCTGGCGCGTGGCATCACCTCATTGATAGGCCATTCCACAAAATTTCAGGCAATCCTTTACCAGAGAATTTAACTAAAGTAAACAGCCTTAGTATCACAGACAATATCCTTGCATGAATAAACACTGGTCTAAAAGACAGAAAAGTAAGTAGACATAAATATTTAACTCTTGCAAGTGGAGGAAAGTCTGTCTCCCTCTTGCTTCCTTTGTACAAAATGTTTCAGGCAGGATGAGGCACTGAACAATTACTCTAAATGCTGGATCTATGGTTGAAATAATAAAAGAGGAAAAACAGCAAAATTCATTGTCTGTGTGCTGCAGTTCTCACAGTCTCTTCACTTTTGCTCTTTCATTGCAGCTGTTCAATATATACTGTGTTAATTGTCGCAGCAGAGAGTAAAGGAAACCTGCAACCCAAGGGTACAGAAGAGGCTATTTCTGTTGAAATTCATCAGTAAATATTAAAAGTCCTTTTTAGCAACTCAGAAATCATCAGGTTAATAGAATGATTTAGGAAGTCAGGAACAATAATAGAAAATAATTGTGTATTAAAGTTTTTGTACGGATTTTATGATTTCTCAGTTAAATTATTCCACAGTTCCAACTAGGACTGTTGCTTGAGAAAATAATGAAAAGGCTGGAAATTGCCAAGTGACTATAATTATTGCTATGTTAATATCTGGATACCATAGAAATTAAATTTGCAAGATCATTTAATAAAATATCAGAAATGTGGTATAAATTTAATATCATAAAAATGACAGGCATCCTTAAGTAAATTTGGGTTTTTTGTTTTTTTTTTTTTAAATGATGATATAACATATTTAAGAAAATCTTTAAATATTTTATTATAACAGAGTTTAACCTTGCTATACTCGCCATGGTAGTGAGCAAACATTCAAAATTAATTTTATATCAAAATACATCTCTGTAGCCATTTAAAATTCATATATAAGTAAATTGATTTCAGTGGGAGTCATGTACTTAATCACCTTTGAGGAAGTGGGCCTCAGTCCCTCATCAAGTCTGCTTAAATATGCTGACAGAATTGTTTTGAAAGTACTGACATTCTGGAGCTCTGCATTATCACTGGGTGTTTCTGGGTTTTCCGTGTAATAACATATATCTAATTTTGTTTAGGAAAACACAGTTTGGCAACTGGAAAAGCATTTTCTGTGATTATTACCAACTTTCATCTTGTAAGTATTGTACAGCTGTGGATGTTTATCTGGGATGTAAACAATAAAAAGTACTGTATAATGGTTTTATTTTCTTTCTAGAAAAACCTGTATGTAAATGTCTGTATTATTTGTCCCAGACTGGCATTCCTTCCTGCTATGATGAGTTCAGCTAATTGTTTCTCTTTTTTTGATGTTTGGTTTGTTTGTTTGTTTGTTTGTTTGTTTGTTTTCCCATTGTAGATAGTGCTTTCTGATATCAGAATTGTATACCATAAGGCTTCATTCTTCAAGGCTACAGGGCTCTCACAATCTTGGGCTCATCAGGTTCCTGAAGGTGGATCTTTCCAGAGACATTACATTAAGTGTTAAATCAAGATTTTTAAAAAATTAGTATTTAAAATAACTGAATATTTTCTTCTGAATGGTTCCTCAGAGCTTTCATTTCATAAAGTCTTTGTGTTTCAATGAAAGGTCTTGAACTACTGGAGATTCTTTAGAGTATTTTCCTGATTCTTACTAAGTTAGTATGAAGTTAGTATGAATAAAGTAGGAAATAAAGTTAGTATGAATTCAAGTAGGGAATGAAATATTAGATGATATATATTTGGATAAGAATCACCTTTCTAGCATTTAAACTTCAATATTAGGGATTAACATTCCAATGGAAATTTTCTTTAAACAAAGGGTTAAACAGTATACTGAAGTAAAGGAAAATAGAAGCAAGTGTTTTCAAAAGGAACGGGAAAAATTGGTGGGGTAGAATGTAGAAGGGGCTAAATTAATATTTTTTATATAGGAGACTAACAGACTTCAAGCAAGTACAGGATTTTTTTATTTTATCCAGAACTACTGAATAAAAAATTGAGATAAATTTGGAAAAGTGAAGGAAACCTGAATGTAGATACTGAGGAGAGGCAAATAATAAGATTTCTGTAAGAAGATGATAAGACTCTAGAGCTTCAGATACATGGAAAACTGGTGCAACATGATATAGGGGATGGAAAAGTAAGGGAGAGGTGTCCTGCTAAATTAGGCATGAGAGGGAAGGAGGGAAGAACTGTTTATTAGAAAATACAGAAAAAATAGCTTGGTAGTAAAGAGAGCAGTCATTTAAAAGAAAAGTGGAGGGTGATGCATAAGTGGGTTAAGACAGATGTTAAAACCAGCAACAACAACAACGAAACAAGACAATTATACATGGGAGAAGAAAGAAAATTCCTGGAAAAAAAGTGTGAAAAATTGAGGCATAGACATAGATGAGGGTGAGTGAAACAGAAGATAAAAATAAATAACATGCCAGTTACCAGGGTGTTTCTCGGAGTAAATTATGCATAAACTTTAAGCTAAAATGAATTTTACATGCTGCATAGAATGTGTTGATGCACACAGAGTCTTATCTGAAGACCACTCGAATCAATGGTAGAAACCTCCTGTGGTTATTTAAAGGCTAAAATCACAATTGTAACTTTGTAGATCCAAAAAAAGAGCTAGAATTTGGTCTATGAAAAACACACAAATTTTGGGAGGACTTTGATCATGCCTCTGCTTAAACAAACTCCTTGCAAAAGCCGTGAGTGCTCCTGAATTGACGTGCTGCAGGTGGGTCTGAGGGCACAGGACTGCCAAACTCAGCCCCTTGCTTGCCAAGGTCCACAGCTTTAATTATAACTCTGTTCAAGTCTTTCGTGACTGACATTTTTGTGGGTATCGCAAAATGCCTTGCAGATTTCAGGCAAATACTGTTCTGTTGAATGAAAACTTGAGTATAATCTCTGTCACAATTGTAGCAATTCAGTATCAATCTGGCAGCATCACGGTGCTTAAAATTCTGTGCCCATTGCTATCATCCGTCTGGGTTCTTTGAGTGGTTTATAATTCAGCTAATTTAAACCATACTAGAATGAATCTCAACTTACAATTCCTTGTTCTGGATGTATTTTTTTTTCTCAAAATATTGCATTTAAATTGTTTCATTTTCTTTCTAGGTTAGCAACTGAAAGAAATAAATGTGTCGGGAAATACTGTTGCTGGCTTTTTGCTAAACAGTATTTATCCAAAAAATGAAAGTTTACTCATATTACATCTCCAGCTCAGAGAACCAAGAGAAATGAATCCAATACCCCTTGTGAAATTTGTCAATGTATTCTTTTATGAGTATGCTATCATTGCAACAATAGCTTCGCTGCATGGAAGGTTCCCAGGTTTGGTCAGGAAGAAGAGAAACATTTATATTCAGCTCAATAGGATTTTAAGGCAGTTCTTTGCTTAAATCTGTCTTCTTTGGGTGGGGTATTTTAGACTTGAATTTCCAGTTTCTGACATGTACACAGAGGTTTTCCAAACGTGCCTTTTCCCACTAGCAATTTTCAGTACTTGTCTTACATGAGCAGCCACATACATTTAACTACCAACCATATTGAGTGAAAAATACTCATATTTGTCCTTCTGGAAAACATCACCTTTACAAAATTATGAAAACAATCTAAGGGATTATATTTTAGAATCAAGATGACTGTTGCTATCACCCTTCACTCAAAAAAATAAAAAGCAATAGTTAAGTAACACTGAAAGGTACTTCATGGCAGTTCATGGCCAGAGTCACCTCTTCCTTAGGAAACAGTTTTTAGTTTTCACTGTTGTTCTAATCCTTTCCTATTGTTGAATAAGCCATTTGATAAGTGTCACCCACAACTGGTGAATTTCTACTTTGCTGTTGTTCACTTTCAAAAGTAGTTTCTTTGAACATTCTCCTTGATAATGCTCTTTGATTTTTCTGTAAGTCCACACAGACTCATTTTACATGGAAATTTGCAGAACCTTCATTTGAAATTCAGTGAGATTCTATGGAACAGGCTTCCCAACTTTTATAAGTTTTCCATAAGCCACAAGGGCAACACAAGCAGATACACAACAGCATTTTTTGATACATTTCTTATTTCTAAATTTGGAATATTAATGGACAGGACATGCTAAATGTCGTCCTAGAGAACAATTTTTTAAAATGTATATATTTACATAGTGACACACATGTATTTATGTATACATATATGTATGCAGGGACACAATACCTGTCCATGTGGCCCAAAATATGCCAGGAAACTCTTATCCAATTTAATCCTGGACAGAGGGCAAGGAGGGTTAATTTATTCCTTGTGCAGTCAGACATTGCTCTTACAGTCAGAAGCAGAGCTTTCACTGATACTTGCAAACTATTTTCAATGTTCAAAGCACTTAACTATATTTTAAACCACATAAACCATAACTATTTGGTCCTCCATGGGAGAATTCATTGAAGACCCATCACCATTTTACAAATGGGTAGGCAGAGAGCTTCAGGCAGTTATCCCAGGATAAATGCAATATTATTGAAATCAGACTTAACAAATCACTCCTGGTTAACTAGTCCAAGGAAATGCAGAGCCCTGTTTTATCAAGAACCAGCCCAGAAAGTATTTTAGGACAGCAGGAGCCACCTACTCTAACTTAAACACGTGCAACTTTACAAGACCGTACAAGTCAAGGTAAAATTAGATCAGAGAGTTACATCTTGGTGAAAAGAGGTTGGAGTGAGGTGGGAGTTGGCCTCTTCACCGAGGCAACCAGTGACAGCACAAGGGGAAACAGACTCAGGTTGTTCCAGGAAGCTTTAGATTGGATATTAGGGAATATTTCTCCACTGAAAGTATGATCAGGCATTGGAGTAGGCTGCCCAGGGGAGTGGTGAAATCACCACCTCTGGAAGTGTCCAAATAATGTGTGGATGTGGCACCTGGGGACACGGCTTGGTGGTGAATATGGCAGCATTAGGTTAGCAGTTGGACTCAAGGATCTTAGGAAATCTTTTTGAACCCAAACTCTTCCATGATACTATGAATAGGAATAACAAATGACAAAAAGGATAATTCTGGACATTTTACACATAAGAGAAATAGATAATCAATACTATAGAACATTAAGGCTTAAAGCGCTTAAGAGATAGAAAAGGCTAATTTAAGGTTGATTTTATTGTCTCACTGTATGCTCTTTCTTTTGCAAATCAGATTTACATCAATCAACTAAGTGCAGTTCTAAATTTGTTATGAATCCTGTTTCAATTAATTTAGAGGATGGATAACATCAAAGAACAAGAAATATTTTTTTTTACTGAAAGTATTCAATGCTTTCTTATTTTTCTCCTTATTGTGAAATTATAATTACTGATGGACTTACTTTCTGAAACATCATAGCCTATTTAGATTAACTCAGGCATAAAATATTTCTGTCCAGATGTAAAGAAATATAACAAATATAAAACCAGGAATACAAAAATTGCACAGGTTTTGTTAATAGGTGGGGCTATGATTCCTTCGGGTGATGCATGGGAAGTGCTAGTAAGCGTGCCAAAAAAAGCTGTCAAATGAGAAATCTTGGTTGCAGATGATAAAACAAGTGGTATGTAACAGAGGGGAAAAAAAACCTTTTCCCTGGTTTTCCTTGCATACAAAAATTACTTTGAGAAAATTAGGTAAGTCTTGTAAGAAAATTAGCAATAAAACTGGTGGGTATCAAATAGCTTCACAGTGTGATGAGACCTCTGAAAAGGTCACTTGGTCAGTTTCCTACTATTTGACTTAATAAAACTCAGTGATGAAAAAAAAAAAGCAAAACACTTTAGAAAACTCAAGATATTTTTCTAAAGAGCAATTTTTCTTACTACTGATCAATAGCACTGGGATAAGAGGAGATTCATCTACTGATGACTATTTTCTTCCTCTCTAATGTGACCCTTAACTTGTCAAGGGCTTAGTCATTTTGTTTTCTCCTACGTGGTAGTACTGAAACAGTATGAACAAGAAATCATTGCAGCAGCTACAGAAGAATTAGATAAGAAAAAAAAAAAATTAGTCATTAGAAAATGTTTTTGGATAAGTACATTTCATTAGAGGATAAGATCTGAAAGAAATTAAGGGCATTACTTAGGCATTCCTGTTTCATAAACAATGTAACTGCAACAATAAAAGGACCAAATGCAATTATTAATAGCATCTGCCATATTCTCAGTCAGAACAAACCCCTACTTCTGTACTTTCCACTTATATAAATTTCAAAGGTAAGGACTCGTCTATTTTTCAGAATCTTACAAAATCACAGTATGATTTACTTATCTGCAAATAAGCTGTGGTTCCAAAAGGAGCTTGAAAAGATTAGGTCTCAGTAGGGCTTCATTCTAACATAACTTCACACACTTTGTCAATAGAAAGGATTTGTGGTTTTCTTCTTGGAGTTTCCAGAACAAAACAACAAGCTATGAATGCTTGAGGGCACAATTAAAAGTGAATTTCATGAAAGTCAACCTTATTTTAAAAGGAAAACAGATTATAAGTTTGCAAATGTAACTCTGGGGCCCATATTTACTTGTGGGTATAAATTACTCGCGCTATGGTACTCCATTTTATATGCCTACATATAAATGACAATATTGAAAATACCAGTTATTATGTGTCTAAATGTGTGCAGAGTGGATGTAGAGAAAGGACCCCATAAATGGGTGTAGAGAAAGGACCCTATAAACAAGCAGTCAACAAAAAAAAAAGAGAAAAATCTTTCTCACCTTCTTTACTGAATGAGTACTAATTACTAACCTTCAAAATATATAATAAACCTACTGAAGATTTTCATTTCATTGTTGTCATCACCAATAGGTCATGTTAAGTACAGCCTTAGGCCTTTCTCCTTTAATGTACTGCATGTTGAAAATTGAGCCCAAGAATGCATTAAACTTCCAAATTAGTATGTATATTTATTGATTATTTTATTTCAGCTGAGGTCATTAACAATCAGTCATAGAAGGAGTAGTTTTTAGCTTTTTTTTCTTCCCTAGCACTGCAATACACACAGGAACACTGAAAAAGCCCTCTGCTTCATTTGAAGCTCTCTAATACAAAAGTTTATTTTGAAAGAAAGGGACAGACACATCCATCTTTGAAGAAGTGAAATCTACTCTGATGCAGATTTTTTGTAGGTAACAGTTTTGAGTCAAGAAATACAGAAGTTTTAAACTAAAACAATCAAGTTAGGGTTGAATACAAATTGTAGAAAGATTTGTCAGATGCTACAGCCAAGTAATTATTAGAGACAAAAAAATGGCCAAAAATGTTCTTTCATATTTTCCTACATGACTCAAAGCATTCTGCTTTCCTTCTCCCTCCCAGTCCTCGTCCCCTGACAAGCCTCATCAGTAACTCCATACTGGGATCTGGGAAAAGATTCTCCAGTTGAAAAATGCCATTAGCTCCCATATCTAGAGCTTGTGCCAAAGGTCAGCAAGGGAGGCCTAGACAGGCCACAGGAACTTATTACATATATTCCAGGAAAAGATTGGAAAACGTGGGACTCAAATATATGAAACCTACCTCTAACTTCTTCCACTGCTTGTACTTTTCAGCAGCTTCTTCTCACTCTTCTCTACTGTGATATTCAGCCCTCCTCCTTTCTAGCAATCCAAAATACTTTTTCCTGGCTCCTTCCATCCTAATCCTCCTTTAGACCTTCCAAATATCTCCACAGGTAAACACACCGATTACTTTTCTTGTTAAAACACAATGCCTTCTGAGTTTTACCCTGTGCCTAGGTTGTTTCCCCAAACTGAAAACCTCAGCCTCAGAGGAGCGTGTGTAATCCCTTTTCCCTTCCAGAATTCCTGTCAGTTTTTGGATACAGTTTGAGACTGGCTGGTGGGGAGATGCAGAAGGATGAAGTTTATTAGCTGTTGCACATCCCTTAGAGGGACACACACCATGTGAAAACCAGCAGGCTGCAAAGATCCTTACCTGCCCTGTCTGTAGATATGGTTTTAGGCTTTGCTCATGCCTACGGAGATTACTTATCCATTTTTCAGAAACCTGTTGTCAATGCTGATTCTCCCTGAAGCAGGTATCTGATGGGAATTTGGTAAGCCTCTGTATATAAGACCATCTAGGGCAGACTCAGATTTTTGGCCATGCTAAATTTGCTGCTGCTTCCAGTCTGCTGCTGGTTCCCATCACACAGGCCTCAGTGTCCTGCCCTGCTCTCATGGTGTGGCTACATGCTCATGCTTCCAGTCATCATGGAAAAAATATACAAGTAAACAAATAAATCTGGAACAGGAGATTTTATTTCTTGCCTTATCAGGAACTTCCAGCTCATTTAATCTAAATACAGAAGTCAAAATCTACTTGCATTTCTCATGGAAGCTCCAACTTTCAGTCCAATTGAAGTAGAGGATGACTTCCTAAAATATTGAAATAAAAGCTTTTAAATATATTATTAGATATTTTACAATGTAAATCATAATAGGTAAGCCTAGAATAGTTTTACCCTGATTTCATGTGAAGATGGAAAATCATAGTACATGGTCTAACTGGCGACCCTAGCGGTATGCCCACACTGAATAAAATATTCTCTATTTTTTTTTTTTTCCTTTGGGGGACAGATCATGTAAACTCATTTTTTTTAACTAATTTAAAAAAAAAGCTGAGTTAAAATGAGATGAAAGGTTCGTCTTCACATCAGAAAATATGATTGTGAAGTTGCTAAGTGCTGCTGTACTGCTATATTAATGATAATGAGATTCATACAATTTCTTTTCACTCTTGCAGCTTTTCATTTCCATGTGATACTATAGCCCACTCAGCCCTATCAACGGCAGAGGTTGTATCAGTTTATGTACAAGTAGCAGTCTCATTTGGAGGAATAAAAGCTGTTTATGTTGGTTTGCTTTTACAGAGGAATATAGGATAAATAATTAACCCAGAGCCCCCTTTCCTCTTTGTTTAACATTTGTGCAATTACCCAAAGCCATGACAGTCATGGCAAGGAGAAGGGTTACACTGAACACTCACTAAAAGCTGTGAACGGTGGTGTTAATTGCGGCCAGGCAACACAGGCAGTGCCCTCTGCTTGTTTCCCTCTCGTCCACACCTACTTTCATTCTCCCAGGTTCGTAGGACTGTCTTTTTATGAGCTGTAGGTGGTACTTTCATGAATGTGGCATCTGTAAAATGGAGACAAAAAGAAACAAATATGTAAAAGAAAGCAGAAACACCATATGTATCACTTGGGGTTTTTTTAAATGATTTTTTAATTCATCTACATTTGAAAGAACGCGTTTGAGTGTCTTTTAAATTCGTAGAACCAATTCTTTTCTTCAGTTTGCAAAACCCATATACCCTATTTGCAGGTTACTATCACCTATTGACCAGGACCTGAATGTCTTAGCATCAGAGCTTTACACATTTGAGGCATATCCTGAGACTGCCAGATGATGCAGCTACACATATAAAGGTATTACACAAGTTCTGAAGCAGCTTCTTTTTTAGTGCTTCTGGATTGCTAAATTGAGCCATCTGGGATGTCTTTAGCCAAGTTTAATTTCAATGGTTCAGATTACTGGTCAAAATGATTCTCAGCATTGGCATAAACTGTGCTTCCAAGCAAAAAGCTCTGATGAAACAATGTCTGCAATTTTCTGAAAAATTCTATATGCTCTGGTATTTCCAGATAAATTGGATAGCGATTTTTTTTTTTTTTTTTTACTTTGAGAAGACATTAAGGTTCCGAAACCATCAGGTTACTACTGATTTGAGCTCTAAGCACAGAAAAAAAAAATGTAGCCCAGACTGAGGAAAGAAAAGAATTAAATGCTCTTCACTGTTATTTGATTTGTATAGTTCACACTCTTTCTTGATCAAGAGAAAACTGTTTCCCCTCCTCATTTTTTTCCAACATATTTGCAGCTAGATTCTGGTTCTGTGTGTGCTGGTGTCACTGCCATGGGTGTAATGCAACACTATGGATTTAAGCATTGAATAGCTCTGTAGCTGGACATCCCACTTGCTTGAATAACCTTGTTTCTTTGAGGAAGGAAATTATCAGATTTTTCTAAATTATTCCAGGGCAAATAAACTGCTGTGTTGGTTGACATCACTATCAGTTTGGACTAATTTTTTTTTTATTATTTCCATAAATTAGAGGACCGGAGGTACTCAGTGTACTCATCTAATTCATCTTTTTGCATAACACAGGTCATATGATTTTTCTGATTTGGCTCCATTTGAATCAGACTACCTCATTTAGAAAGAGCATCTAAACCTGATTTTAAAATTACCAGTGATGACCAATCAACCAATCAACTTAGTTGGAAACCCAGTTAAATGACCTAATTTTAATTTTATTTTGCTTTTAGGAACATCTAATATCTGATTTCAATGCACCTATGAACTGCTTCCAGACTCCACTCATATTTCTGTCTGCTGGACTGAAAAACACATTATCAAAGTTTCCTCTCCCATGTAGTGAGTACAGACACACTCTGATCAAATTACTATTTAAATTTCCTATTTACAAATAAACCATATAAAATAATAGGTTTTATCCCTTAAAAAAAAAAAAAAAAACCCAAAAAAGAAAAAGAAAAAGAAGAAGTGTTTTAAGCCTTGAAATAGGTTTTGTAATTTTTCATTGCTCTCTTCCTATTTTATTAACAAACCTCAAAAACTGTTCATGACAGAGCTGAACAGACTCTTCAAAGGATGATGGGAAAATTCAGGTGGGAAGGCACCTCTGGAAGTCTCTACTCCAACTGGCTGCTCACAGCAGGATGAGCTTGGCAACCAGTCTGTGCTGCTCAGGGCTTTATCTGGTCATCCTTGAAAATCCCATGCACATCTTTGACTTAGGGTTCAGAGTCCCAACCTTTAACACTCCTAGGGCAACCTGGTCCAGTATTACCGCTCTCACTGTGAAATATTTAGTCTTTACACACAGTGTAAATCTATGCTCTGTCAGTTTGAAAACATTACTTCTTGACCTATTTCCACAGCTCTACTGAAAGCCTGTCTCCATGTTCCTGTGTTTCTTATAATCTCCCTTCAAGTATTTAGAGGCCACACCGAGGTCTTCCTAGAGACTTCTAGAGGTTGATCAACCCCAAATCTAGCTGTCTTTTATCACAGGAAAGATGTTTCATGCCTCTAATTATTTTTGTGGCTCTACATTGGAGCCACTCCAGCAGGTCCCTGTCCTCGCTGTGCTGGGACCCCAGGGCTGGATGCAGCACTGCAGGTGGGCTCTCACCAGAGCAGAGGAGAGGGGCAGAATCCCCTCCCTGCCCTGCTGCCCGCGGTGTTTTGGATGTGGCCCAGGACAGGTTTGGCTTTCTGGAATGAGTGCTCATGGCTGGATCATGTCCAAACTCTTCTTCACCAGCACCCCCAAGTCCTTCTGGGCAGGGCTGCTCTCCATCAGCTCATCCTACAGCCTGGACTGACACTGAGGGTTTGACCCATCCCAGGTGCAGCACCTTGCACTTGGTCTTGTTAAATAAACCTCATGAGATTCACATGGACACATTTCTCAAGCTTGCCCAGGTCCCACTGCACGGCGTCCCATCTCTCTGGCACATCAATCACATCACCCTGTCTGGTGTCACCCCCTTGACTACCTCCTTGAACAGATGGAATTTTTCCCTCATAAAATTCACGGTCCTGATTCTTGCCCTTCCCATATTCCTCAGGACTGTCAATCCCACCAGCTCATAACCACTGCAGCACAAACTGCCTGGAAGCTTGATGTTCCCAATTAGCTCAGCTGCGTTGGTCACCAACAGGCCCAGTGTCCCACCTGCTCTGGAAGGTCTATTTACCCTGGGTCTGTCTGGCATACCAACCTTCCGCTCCTGGTACAGGAGGTTATGATATGGGGCCTTTCTGACCTTGGGAACACGTCTGGCATAGATGGATCATCTTCCACACCATCCATTAACTTACCTTTGACATCCAGAGCCTCACACCTGTCGCACAGAAGGACCCGGGAAGGCAAGGTGGGCAGGCAGTGGGTTCACCTGGCACCTCGAATGTGCGCTGGGAGTGGGGCAGAGTGCAGCGCCACCCTCACAGGGAAGAATTTCTTCCTAACATGTAATTTAACCTGCCCTATTTCATCTTAAAACCATTCCCCTTTGTCCTGGAGCTGCATGTCCTTGTAAAAAGTCTCTCTCCAGATTTCTCGTAGCTCCTTCAGGTACTGAAAGGTGCTATAATGTCTCCCAGGAGCTTTCTCTTCTCGAGCCTGCAGTGCTCATCATTTCATATGGCATTTTTAACTTTGGATTGTTTGGGAGATGGAGTAATTAGAAAGTAAAATGTCTTCCATAGTGTAGAAAATAATTTATCAAGTACTGAAGTGATTGAAAAGTTGAAATGTGCTGTGTACCTTTGAGTGCAGCGCCTTTGAAAGCTTATCCTGAGTAAGATAGACTGAACTATCTGAGCAAGAAATCTCTAAGGCATCTTGATATTAAGTCAATATTTATTATATTGAATTTCTCCCTGCTCTGAAAATCTGTGCAATGGCAATAAAGATCAGTCCATTCTGTAGGGAAGGTCATCTCTGGTAACATCTCTCTCCAGAGGACCAGAATAGACTCCTAAAGGAAACAAACCTAAACTACATCTTTTGCAGGATGCTGCACTAAAAGTATTTTGGAGCAGAGGAACTTCAGAAAACTGATTGCATGCTGCACATGGATGTGCAAACATTGGAGTAGTGGCCTTGATAAGTAAGGCTCAAGTCCTTGATGAGAATGTTTACTCAAATCATGATAATAGAACAGATAGTACCACACACAAAGTATGCGCAGGCCTAGAGGAACGTGGATGTGCTAGAAACACACTGCTTAACTCCTTCCAACTCTTGCTTGATTGCAGCTCAGTGAATATTATTTAGTTACTCCAAGACCTTCTCAGTATTCCCTTTGCTCTGCTGGATGCAACATCCCATATTTTTTATTTCTAAGATAAATTTGCTCACCTGTGGCACTCTGCACAGCCAATTTGTGATACAACACCTTTGTGAAGAGCAAAATTTGACACAAAATCTCCTATAAGCATAGAGCCTTTCAAGATTAAATCCAGGTTTTGCTACATTACAGTTAGCTTGACTAACTTGGAGCTTTTCATTAGGGAGAGGTGAGAACTTCAGAATCTTAGAGCATGCTTTAATCTCTATTTACTATTGATCTTTTCTAATGCATCAGGAAAAAGTATAAGCTAAAGAATTTAAAAGCACTTTATGTTATGAAAATAAAGTTTTATTATAAGATATGAGAATTCATACTGTACCCATAATTAAATGGTAAGAAAAATGCATTCCTGCAGGAAGTTAGGATTTTAAGCACTGAAATTATTGCATTTGCTCAAAGGTATTCAGAAGTGGTGAATGAAAATTAATCCATCATTTATAATAGAGCAGAAATGAAAGCATTCAAAGGAAAACTAATTTAAAAAATTTTAATGCTGATTTATATTTTATTATATAATGCTTATTTACAATTATAATTATCCATGTGCTTCTAAGAAGAGTGGCAGTGTAAAGGAAATAGGATATAAATATTCTCACATGAAAGCCAGAAATTAGTCATTTAAACACAAATTCCTCTGTGATTGCGATGTGACTTCTTAAAAATGCAGCATTGATTTATTACCATACATATATCCCCATAAGACAGTCATTGTAAAACTGCATTTTTAGGGAAACATCAGCTTTTGATTTACACTTCTTTTAATTTTGAAAAATTGTATGCATTTCCAGGAGCTTTTTATCTTACCCTATATTGTCACATAGGGAAGTTGTTGCTGTTATGTAAGCACCGGATTTAACAATTTTTCTTCCCACTTTATTTCCTACTTCTCTCCCTCCCACAGAGTTTGGCGGTGTCTCTTTCAGTCTAGTTTTTGGTTCTTTTTTTCCCTTTCACTCCCCTTTTTGGGGAGGGGATATGGGGTGAAGATGTCTTTTTATTTTCAAGAAAAGATTCTTTATAAATACCACTGTGACAAATTCATTTCACAGCACAGAAGCAATCAGCATGATGCCAAAGTCTGGCTGGGAACTGAAGGGTCAAACCAGCACTCTTCCCTAAGATCAATTGGATGAATTTCTGAACGGCAAGACTCTTAACTGGCTCTATACACCACTAAGAGAAAATAAAAGATCAAATAGTAGGTTCTAGGAAGAAATAAATGTATGTTTGTTCCTGCCTTTCTGGTCCACTCTTTAAATACAGCTTAAGAAAAAAATACATGCAAAGGACAACAAAGAAAATACAAGCACCAGAGATCTGTGTTCTTCTGATAAGCTGTACTCTGATTCACTGCAGACTTTAAACAGTGTAGGTAATTAACCTTATGGGCAAAAAAGAATAGTATACCAGGAGACAAGGTAAGTACTCTCCCACTTGAATTGTTTCAAACAAGACTCGATCACTTTAGTGATTTTTTTTTTTTTTTTAATTGTCAGTCTAGCAGAAGGTATGAGACAAATTGGGGAATAGGAGGCTGGTAGTGTCTTAGGGAGAAAGGGACAATCTTGGTGTTAGAATTTAAATGCTCCTGTCAGAAGACATATAAATATACTTTGCACAAACAATATTTAATTTTAAAAAATTAAAATCAAATAGAACTCTCTGGATTTAGGCATTGACCAGATACTGCTGCTGAAACACTCGCAGATATCAATCTTACTCCTCTATTGTTGGCATGCAGTAATATATTGACAAGGCTGTACTGGGCCAGCTTTCCATTTCTTTCTGCAGTATGTTTCCCAGGTATTTCCTGCTGATTTTAAAATGAGATATTATTCGAATCTCCTCTACATGTTACTGGAAGAAAACTTTGATGTCTTAAACATCTGACAATGTTAACATCCACAGTTTACTTTCATGCGTCTTACATTAAGGAAGGAAATGTTCACTTCAGAAGCCATTCAAAGTCTTTCTGTTTCATGGACTTTTTAACACAAAGAAATTGTGAGTTTTAAAGGAAAGTATAGCCACAAGTCTACTTGGTTGGTTTGGTTTGTTTTGCTTGATTTTTTTTTTTTTTTTTTTTTTTTTTTTTTTTTTTTTGCCTGTCCAGAATAGCCATATTTTATCTCACAAAGAATTTATCTCTCACAAGATTATATGTTGTTTCTTCATCAGTATCAGTGATATAATATGTTCTGTGATTAAAAAGTATTCACAAAAAAAATTCCAGAAAGATATTCAATTTTTCATATTACATTTTTAAAGATCTATAACTATGCCAGAGGAAAAAACCTAAAGCTATAATATTCTGGTTTGAGATTTGCCTTTCCCTAGCAGACATACCTTTCTAACTTCCTTTCCCTTATAGATTGCACACATTTGAAACTAAAGAAAAGTACATAAAAAGACTGAAATCTTGCTGGTGTATTTTAATCATCCCATAAAGCAAATCTGATGGAGAAAAAAGAATAAAGAAAAAATTAAGGAGAACACTGATGAATGTGAAAGGTTTTAGTTACAAAACAAGTGGCCCAGCAAGAAAAGAATCTAGAACATAGACCATTGATAAAAGAGATTAATAACTTCAAATAATGAATGTATATCTAAAATCATGCTTTAAAACTCCTTGAACTTTTACATAAATTGTTTTCTCTTTAGCTTTTATTATTATTCCCCTTTGTTCTTCTAGTCAGCCCTGGAAATGTCACAGAACACATTACAGTAGCTTGCTTAAATATGAGGTTTGTCTCTCTTTGCTCCTTCCTCAAAGTAGGAATATGTCTGGAAAGAATTTGGATCCTAAAATCACTCTCTACTTAGTCTTTTCAACATAAGCATGTACATGTTCAAAGAAGTTTAAGTACATCTCAAATATTTCTCTTAAATGGGATGTGTCATATTTGGATGGTTCTGAAAAAGGGCTTTCCTTCTATGTGGTCTTAAGATATGTCTCATATTGCCCGACACAAAGCTCAATTTGGATTGTGAGAAGCAACAAAGAATACTGTTTTCTTCCTAAGTTCTCACAGCAAAAAGTTCTCTCCGGTGTCACATATCATCACCAGTACCAGCTAGAGTCTTAGACACATAAATCAAAAAGCTGTCAATTCTTCCAAAAACATTTGTACATAGTGACAATAGAATTTTCATGCCTGACAACATAATGAAACACTTCTGTATGGAAGCTGCTAGAAGTGTTATTTACTCGACTCAAATGACCAACCTCAGATGTTTTAAGGAGTTTGTCAGGGATCTCCACTATCTTCTGCAGCAGCCTGTGGTCTGGAAGAGGTTGGGGTAAAGAGCATTTCTTCTGTAAATAAGTACTATCCAGGCATAGTTTATTAGAAGCTCAAAGTCACTTAATTAACATGTGTACTGAAATAATGCCCATCAAAAACAAATCAGATTAAAGTGTGGCCTCTGCTGTAGAAATGGGTAGAAGAGTTCCTGCTGTGAAGAGCTCGTCATGTGTATAAAGGGAAAAGGAAAACCTTGAACACAGTTACAGCAGAGCAGCTTAGAGAACCTTCTGGAAGCCTCTATGAAAGAGAAGCCACCGTCCTGCATGAAGGGGATCACGTGGAGCAGGGGGCAGCAATCAGCCAGCAAAATATTTTCCTAAATGCAGTGTCTGACGTGCACATGGGACCTCACTGTAATCATCAGTGTTGCATTGGCCTGAGTTTTTCTAATAGATTGCCTTCAGGGAAGGGTTCAGCCTTGATCCAGAATAAACACTTCCCACCTTCTGTGGCCATGGGCGAGGGAAAGGAGCGAACTGAAATTTGTCTTCCTCATCCTGTTTCTCTACGGTGAACAAAATGGTTCCCCAGACAGATAATAAAATCACTTCATTTGGAACAGACCTCCAAGATCATGGAGTCCAAACTTTGACCAAACGCCACCATGTCAACTAGGTGCCACACAGTGCAGGAACTGCCACATCCACTTGTTTCTTGAACCCTTCCAGGGACAGGGCGACACCACCATCTCCCCAGACAGCCCATTCCAATGGTTAAGCACTATTTCAGGAGAGGAAATTCCTCCTGATGGCCAATCTGAACCTCCCCTGGCACAGCTATTCTCTTGCTCTCTCTCAGGCTAGTTGCCTGGGAAAAAAAGGCCTACCTCTACCTTCTACCCCTGAAGAACTGGGATATCTGTTTTCAAAGGAGTGTTCGCAAAATGAAAAATGTTAGGAGTACAAAGAAGTAAATCAATCTATTTTAAAGGTTCAAAAAAACACAACCAGGAAAAAAATCTTTAAAAGGATCTCCTACATATATCAATGACAATAATAATAAAGATGTGTCTCAGATCAAGTATTTTGATCACCAGAACTGAGGTCATTAATATGAAAACAAATGTTTATTAATATGAAAACAAAGAGCTTTGCTACAGCTGAATCAAGCAGGAATGCTAACAGGATACTGCTGTATAAGGAATACACTAGAGGTCTAAAAGATAAAATGAGGCAAAACTGAAATAGTGATTTATTTCCTAGTCAACTAAATTTAAATTTGCATTAATGTTAAATGCTTTTATGACTGTTCATGGGCACTGAAAACTGTAATGAATGTCACTAGACACCAAGAACTAGAGTTAATTCACATATAAACTATTCAGATATTCTTACTGGAACTGGACAAAAATTAGTGAGCTAAGGAAAAAGCACTTGGTGAAGTCAGTCAGAAATCACACAGATGAATCAGAGGCATGAAAGTTGTCTCAAGGAAGAAAAAATCAGAGGAACAGAAAGAATCCTAAAAAGAAGAAGGAAATGAGTAACCTGATGAAAACTAGAATATTTAGACAGAAATTCAGGAACTATTGTATTTAATTTTTTTCTTGACATTTAGAGCCAATAGAGGAATACAACATGCGAAATGAATTTTCTAAATAGTAGAATACAATACCATGATTGGTATTGTTATTTATGTAGATTATAATTATCTAATGCTAGACTAATAGTTCTCGACCTGCCAGAACAAAAATTACAAGTCTTCTCTGCCAACTCAAACTGACAAACTGCAAGAGCAGCTGCAACTCTGATTACTGGATGTAATAGCTGGCTTCCCTCTGTAGGTGAACTACTTTGTGTCTCAATATTTTATCCTCAAGACCCTCATCTAGGCAAGTTTCATGGAATTAGGTTTCCTGCCCTTCACTCAGCTGTGACAGAGCTTCTGCTGTCAGTCAGGTTTGGGGGCTTAATGTTTACACTGGAATTACAGAATAACACAGTGTTAACAAAAAGCAATAGAGTAAACCTCAGACATTAGACCTTTTCTTCAATGAGTTGTTTGGTTTTACTTTAAAGAAAACAAACCCTAACCACCACCCTAATTCCTCTTAAACAATTGCAGCATATCCAAACAAAAACCTTTAAATTAATTCTGAGAAAAGAGTCCCACGTACCCACACGTACATCTAGAAATCCAGGTTGTGTAACCAATTCATAGCTCAGGTTTCCTTAAACATTCACACAGCATTAATAATAATTGTTTCAACATAGACCGCAGTAATTAGCTCTGCTTATATACAATAAAAGCATCCTCACTGAAGTTTGCATGTAGAACTCTGCTTCTTCATAACACTATTAGAATTAAGGGGGTAAAAACATTGCTTCTATGAATATAGTACTAACTTAACATGCACAGTTAGCCCAGTTGCAGAATCACAGAATCAGATGGGTTGGAAAAGACATTTGTGAATAACAGGTTCAACCTGTGACCTAACACCACCTTGTCAACTAGACCATGGCACTGAGTGCCCCATCCAGTCTTCTTTTAAACACCTCCAGGGACGGTGTCTTTAACCACCTCCCTGGGCAGCTCAATTTAATGCCCAATCACCCTTTCTCTAAGGAATTTCTTATGTCCAATCTAAACTTCTCTTGGTGCAGTTCAAGTCTGTGTCCACTTGCCTGGGAGAACAGACTAACCCCCACCTGGCTACAGCCACCTTCCAGGGAGTTGTAGAGAGTGATAAGGTCACCTCTGAGTCCCCTCTTCTCCAGGCTAAACAACCCCAGCTCCCTCAGCCGTTCCTCACAGGGATTGTGTTCCAAGCCCCTCACCAGCCTTGTCGCCTCCTCTGGGTGTGCTCAAGCATCACAGTGTCCTTCCTGAACTGAGGGGCCAGAGCTGGACACAGCACTCAGTGTCCTTCCTGAACTGAGGGGCCAGAACTGGACACAGCACTGAGTGTCCTTCCTGAACTGAGGGGCCAGAGCTGGACACAGCACTCGAGGTGTGGCCTCACCGGTGCCCAGTACAAGGGAAGAATGACCTCCCTGCTCCTGCTGGCCACACCATTCCTGATCCAGGCCAGGGGCCATTGGCCTTTTTGGCCACCAGGGCACACTGCTGGCTCATGTTCAGCTGCTGACAGCAGCCCCAGGTCCCTTTCTGCCTGGGCACTGTCCAGCCACACCATCCCCAGCCTGTAGCACTGCAGGGGTTGTTGTGGCCAAAGCGCAGGACTTGGCACTTGGACTTGTTAAATTTTATATTGTTGGACTTGGCCCAATGACCCAGCCTGTCCAGGTCTCTCTGCAGAGTCCTCCTACCCTCCAACAGATCAACACACGCTCCCAGCTGAGCGTCGTCTGCAAATTTACTGATGGTGGACTTAATACCCTCATCCATGTCATCAATAAAAATATTGAACAGAACTGGCCCCAGCACAGACCCCTGAGGGACACCACTGGTGCCTGGCTGCCAGCTGCCTGCAGCACTGTTCACCACCACTCTCTGGGCCCGGCCATGCAGGCAGTTCCTAACCCAGCAAAGAGTGCTCCTGCCCCAGCCACGGGCTGCCAGCTTTTCCAGGAGTGTGCTGTGGGAGACAGTGCCCCAGGCCTTGCTGCAGTCCAAACAGACAACATCCACAGCCCTTCCTGCATCCACCAGGGGGTCACCTGGTCATAAAAGGAGACCAGGCTGGCCTGGCAGGACCTGCCCCTCTGAATCCGTGCTGGCTGGGTCTGATAGCCCGGCCATGGTGTAGGTTTGCTGTCTGACTGCAGGATGATCTGTTCCATAACTTTTCTGGGCAATGAAGTCAGGCTGACAGGCCTGTAGTTCCCCAGATCCCCCTTCCAGCCACTCTCGTGCATGGGTGTCGCATTGGCCCACATTCATCTAGGACCTCCCCAGTGAGCCAGGACTGATGGTAAATGATGGAAAGCGGCTTGGTGAGCTCTTCTGCCAGCTCCCTCATCACCCTGGGATGGACCCCATCCCGTCCCACAGAGCTGAGGGCATCTGAGTGGCTCAGCAGGGCCCTGACTGCTTCCTCCTAGATAGCAGGAGGGCCATTCTACACATCTCTGACCACATCTACGAGCCCAGGAGGACACTTTCCCTGAGGACAACCTGTCTTTCTGCTGAAAATTGAGGCAAAGAAGGTCTTAAGTACCTCTGTCTGTTCCTCATCTTTAGTTACTATATTCCCCCCCACATCCAAAAAAGCATGGAGGTTTCCCTAGCCCTTCATTTTGATAGTAATGTATTTATAAAAACATTTTTTATTACCCATTACAGAAGTGGCCAGATTAGGTTCTAACTGAGCTTTCACCTCTTTAATTTTCTTTCTGCGTGACCTAACAACATCCTTAAACACTTCCTGAGTTGTCCACCCCTTTCTCCAAAGATGATACACCCTCTTATTTTCCTGAGACACTCTTCTTTCCCTGCTGAAATTCAGATCTTATGGGCTACTAAAGATATATTTTTAAAGTCATTCTTAAAACTTTCACCTAATATAACTAAGCCCCTCAGACAGATGACATCACCAGACAGTCACTAAAAGGCCTTAGCTGATGTTCATGACACTCAGACTTCAATCTGCACAAAACCACTTAAACCAGCACTGGTAAAATTGCTGAAACCATGTTGACACACTTGGCACTTGTCATTCCAAGACTGTCTGACACCTGACAATTGCTAATCACCAGGTGCATTTATCCCATCCTGAGGAAGCCCTGATGTTGCTCCTTTCTGAACCTTTTGCAGGTGGCTAAGTAGTGCTGATGTTTTACGTGGTGTGACAGGAGGAAAATATGGCAGTGGTCAGACCAGCTCCAGAGAGCCTGAGCTTCTGCATCCCACTTTGCTAGTCACAACCTTCGTTGTGATGAAAAGCATCTTGGTAAAGTTGCTGTCATCTGAGAAAGCAATATGAATAGAAATAAAGAAATTCCTTGGATAATTTGTCTCCTTTGTGAACTCCCTGGGTCTTAAAATGGCCACACCAGACACTTTATGCATCTGAAGCTAACCAATCTTTTAAACAGAAAAAAGGATGCATGTGAAAATCCCAAACCTTGACAGAAAACAGTTTGTGAAAAAGTCAGAATTGACTTCCACTAACACAGCTGTCCCCTCTCCAAGGGTACTAATACAAGTCCATGTTCAGTTCAGAAAAAAACCAAAGACTTGCATCATGCACTTGACTAGTAGACTTTTCCAAGCAGTTTTCATACAGAAAGATAAGTTCTGCTAATCGGTGGACAAGAGAGGAACATACTGGTCAATCTTTTGAAGTACTGTCAGAGAATTCATGCATTAAAGGTATTAGAATTTTTTTTTTCAAAATGTTATTTAAACTCAAGAGCTTGTTTTTTCTACCAACAAAGCAGATTTTTTTGTTTTTTCTGGTAAAATACTCAGAAAAAAATTCAGCTTCAAAGCTTGAATATATTTATAAAACATCATTAATTCTCACTTATTTATGATGATTACCAGATAAGGGAGTCAGACTGATACATTTTGGATTTTGATGTGGGGTTTTTGTTTTTTTTTTTTTTTTTTTAACCATAAAAAAGCTTAATCTCATTTCTAACTCCATATTCTCTACCGAATGAAAATTTACAATTAGTAGAACTTTGTAAATAATTGATATCAGCCATCCTGCAGAAAGCACCTACTGAAAGCAAAGGGTTTAAGTGAAGCGGGCTAGGAGCAGCATTTCAAGAATGGCAGCCATTTAGGGAATGAGGGGTGATGGCCAAGGCAATGCAATTAGCCCAAATTAGGTGGTAATTTATAATGATTTGACTCAGCGTACACATGTTCACGCTAAAGCTTTGGAAAGAAATTAATAGCACAGTCTGTTATTCCATGCCAAACTGCATCTTATCTCAGCCGAATGTTTTCCACTGTTTCTCTAAAGAAACCGACTTTCCTGAAATCATATTAAAAACTCACAGATTATGTATTCTGCTGTATTAAACATAACTGCCTCTAAATAAAAGTAATGTTTCTACGTATCTGTGGAAGTTCGGATGTCTATTAGCAATGAATTATCACTGAGGCACAGCCAGCCCAGAAAGACAGGTATATAGTAGTGATTTCCACTTGCACAATGCACTAGTTTTGGCCCCAGCACACTTTTCACTGGAGTATAGCAATCCTGAAGCCACTGAACATTAGAGCTGCAGCCAAAGGTATCCCAGTCAAGCTTTTGTGGCAGGGACATAACCATTTACTTGTGTTAGCAGCGACTTGTAATGAACCTGTGAATTGTTCTGTTATTTAAAACAAACAAACAAACAAAATCCACCAAACAAAACCCATACCAAAATCATACCCTTTATGTTAATTACTTAAGCACTTGAAGCATTTAGAAAGCAATAACAAAGTACTGAAACGCTCCAAAATTTTTTTTAAGATGTAAGTGATGGTATTCACAGTCACAAAAAGAGGTATCAGATTATAAGGATATGCTTAGTGGTATCTGCAGCTATGAACATGGATTGGCTTTAAATACCAGAATTAATAGACTCATAACTAGAACATAATTCTGATGTCAAATATTAAAATTTTCCCCTTCTCTCTAAAAGTTACTGAAATGAATGACAATGGTTTCTCATGACATAGAAGAAAATATATTTACTAGAAGAAAAATGTTATTTAATTTGAATAAATTAGTAATAAATTTTATGCATAAAAATTGTCATCAGTTTCTAGTATCCACAGCTTTCTTAGCTGATGTAGCTCAAAGAAATCAGAAATGTTTTCACTTTTTTGTTACAGACTACACATTCAGGTGTAAAAAAATTAGAAGTGTCTGGCTACACCAGTAAAAACAGTTTTCACTGCCCCTTTTCTATTGCCTAAATTCTGCAAATATACTGGAAGGGTTACTTGTTTGTGATAGGTTTGGTTGGCTTTGTTTGTTTCCAACTCCTTTGTCAACATACACAAGGGATGGAGACCTTGGGGAATAGGGATAAGACCTTTGGGAATGTGGAAAAGACATCATCTGCCACTACAGGTGAGTTCTGACCTCTATGCAATAAAGACCATGGACCCGGTGGGGAGTCTGTGAGTGGCAGTATCTAAAGCAGCAGATAGGGTAAACACAAAAGAGATCAATGACAGCGTTCACTGGGAAACCCTGAGTCTTGTGAAAACACAACAACAGGTTTACTGCTTTTTTTTTCCAAACATATCAATCTGACCTTGTAATGCCATGTTGAGTAAAAGGTGCCCAAGGGCAGCAGGTTCAGTGGTGCTCTGACCGGGCCAGATCTGCGACACAAGTTTGCTCACGCACCCTCATGTACTGCCCAGAGGGCAAAGGAGCTGCAGAGAGAGTTAGGGAGCTATTTAAGTACCCTGCTTACGTAAGGAGCTCCTGAGACCTCAGAACTTGACATTCTTAAATCTTTCCTTGTTTAAGGAAGGTCATGTTCTTCCTCTCACCCATCACCTTGTGCACAGCTTTGCAGGTTTATAGTGCAGCGGTCGAGCTCCGCTCAGGTATGAGTCTCTAATTTATGCTACTTCTCATGGAAAAAGGAAAACCTTCTCCCACAGATAGGTGGTCATGGACAAATAGAAGGCAACTCAGAAATCATGGCATTGCATTACTCAAAAGCAAAAAAGATAACAACATTACTAAAGCATGTGTTAAAATCCACTCACCTCTGCTTCATACTTATGGATATATAGAAAAGTTCCTTCAGTTGTGGGTAAAGTTTCCCAGATTAAAAGCAACACAAATTCAGACTAGTTTTTTACTTTGTGTTCTAAATCAAAGAATTTTATTGACACAAATTTTATAATTCTGAGAAAATTTTCCTAATATAGGAACATTCAAGGATTTAAGGCAATCTGAAGCAGTTAGATCCCCCATTACCCAAACAGTCCTTCACATACGCTAAATTTTCCATTCACTGTAAGGATACACAAGCATGATGTTTTTTACTTGTCTTTATTTTGTGTTATTATTAATAAAGTCACCCTGATCTGCTTTACATTGCATGGACAGGACAGTTTTTCCTCAAGGTACCTGATCAGCCGTGTAAATGAGTGTCCCATTGCAGCGCACCAGCCAAGTCAGCCATATAATACCACTGCATGGTGCATAGCTTCTCACTGTCAAGTTGACATCTATTTGATACACCTCATAAACACAAAAAAATTAATCTTTCAAAGAAGCTGTTTGGGTTTTTGGTTGTGGGGTTGTTTGTTTTTTGGGGTTTTTTTGGGGGGGTTTGTTTTTTGTTTTTTGGGTTTTTTTGGTGGGTTTTTTGTTTTGTTTGTTTTTAATGTTTATTATCTATGGTATCTGAAGTACTTGACAACGTTTTGGTGCAGGGGGGACAACTGTAAGGGTGACCTCTGAAAGAACGGACCAGGAGAACCCCTAGGTTGAGCAGATCTAGTTCCAGCTAGCTCCAAAACAGATCAATCACTGCCAAAATCTCAGACTTTTTTTTTTTTTTTTTTTCTCTCTCTCTCTCTCCTTCCTTCCTCCCCCCTGAGCAAGGACTCTCTGTGTCTTTCTCCTGCATGCATCTACATAATTTGCTTATGAAGATTCTGAGCAAGAGATGGGAAATGCACAGCCCACACCAGCTACCAAAGTTGCATCTCTATCTATCCACAGTATCTTGATGAATCTTCCTCTCTGGCTGATAAACTCACGCCTGTCTGCTTTACAGACATGCTTCACACACATGACACAGGCTGCAAAAATGCTGCCAATCCAGCTGCCTAATGGGATTTTTCTTTTTTTGCCGGACTTTAATCTAGAAATAACAAAATCATTTTATTAGAGAGCAGTTCTTCCCTTTCTCTAGCCCCATCTTGCTCTTTATCAGTCCAACTGAGCTCTGTGAGACACCTGCTAAACTGCCAAAGCCTATTTCATCCTTTCCATCCTTACCTGAGGTTAAAAAATATCAAACAAAACCAAAAGAACCCTCTTCAAGTTTCAGTGGTTTGTTTGTTGTTTTTTTTTTAACAGTAATAATAAAAACCACATTTTTGTAAAGAAGGAAAAGAAAAGATCCTCTCTATTGCTTTCCATTTCTCTGCTACAATTTGTTTTGTGAAATGTTGCATTTTCCACCACTTTACTGAGAAAATTAAATTATCACTGTTGGAAAACAAGGACATAAGGAATTTACTGAGGTGTGATAAACTAGTTTTTCAGTATCAGTGAAATTCAAGGACATCCATACATATCAGAGGAAGGGGAAAGCTTTCTATCCATAAGATTTTCTGAATATTAGAGGATAAAATGAAAGCAGCTATTTATTATTAGGTTCCATATTGTTATTAATTATATTTCCATAACACTGCAGTAATATATTGGAATTTTCTTAACCGTACTACAGCTGGAAAATAATATTTCTTAACATTATTTCCAGCTCTTTGAGTTTTCCTCATTACCTGTTCTTCATGTACATATCAAAGATGAGTAATCCCCAAGGAAATGAGAGGTGGGAAGGAGGGAGATACTACAGAATAAAAAGAGCTAAAATATAATTAAATGCAAAGATTATCTAAGCTCAGAAGGTATCGTCCTGAAACAGAAATCCCAGTAAGACTATGATAAAGCAAAACAACAGGATGAAAATCCACGTATCTTCAAAGGCTCTAATGAAAATAATAAAAAAAATCTAAAATAATTTGTAGACATCCTTGTCTATCAGTCCAGTGGATGCAAAGGCACCAAGCATAAATTCAGGGATTCTAGGAGAGTTCTTGCTTTGGGGAATTCAGTAGCAAACCATGTCTTGTTATATAAAGCAGATTTTAGAAATTGTGGATGAATAGCTATTTGACTCATTATTTACTAAACAGAATGCTATTGAGAAATAAACACCTATTCTTTTTCTTCCCATGGGTGTTTCCAGAGATAAGGGGTCCAAAAAGAGGGTGTTGGAACAAACTAATAAAACATATCTTTAGAACAAGATAAAACTTACATGTGCATTCCTGAGCTGCTGAAGAATGGCATTAATTTTTCACAAAGCACCTTTCTTCGTATTTTGCTCTACTAATTACAGCAATTGCATTTTACAGAGTAAGGTATTTACAATATGAAGAAGGTAATTGATGTCCTCCTTGCAGCCTATGAGCTCATTTGACCTGTTTCAATGCGTTAATAAGTAAATGCATATAAATTATCCTTCCTGCTATCTATGCTGCTTCTTTTAACCAATAATTTTTTTATCCTCCTTTCTGCAAAATACTTCAGGAGAGACTTACAGGAACAAAACCACATCAGAATCAGTGATCAATGTAATTATACAATATTGGATTTTACCACTCAATTTACATACTCATCTGTAAAAATGAAAGACTCATTATAATTCCCTTCATCTCGAAGTACAGCTATAAGAACATACAACCACTTCCTAAAGAAAATTAGAATTACAACTTGATTGAATATTAAAAAGGGGAAAAAAAATGCACCAGTGGAACATTTTTGTGCAAAAGATGATGGTGCAGTAGAATAAAAATGTTCAAAAGGACACATCAATTTTCTTGACATTTTAAAAGCAAAACCAAGAAGACGAGCTCGCCTAACTGCCTGCCCATACAGGCTTTTGCTGCCCAGGTTTGTCCTAGCCAATTGCCCCTAAAGGTCTCCCCATTATTACAAGACAACAAACTCACTGGAAATTGAATTGACCTCTGAAGGAGGCCCCCCTGACCTCCAGCTGGTAACTGGACAGTCTGCAGTTCCACTCAGATACACAAAAGTCTTTCAAAAGATATATTAACTTGAAGAGTTAAAAGAAATTAATCATTTGAGGAGAATTGTTTTTTAAATACAAATTAGCTGATTATAGATTTTAAGATGCAATTATGGAAAATGAGATGAAGATGTGCCTCTACTTATTTCAACTCAAAGCTGATTTTTCTAACCTGGGGAAATTCTCATACTTCCTAGTCCACAAGAATATATTAATGTCTGAATTATTGCTTAAAAATTAAATACTAGTACCACTGGTCTTTCCTCTGTCTGTGTTAGATTTGATGTAAGCAGAACATACCTACAAAACAGGTAAAAAGTATAACAGAGCCAAAGAAAAAGCCACAAATAAAAATGTGTGTCTTAAAAATTAATCAGCTGCATACCTGTTTAGTTCTTTAAGGTTTTAATACCTCTAAAACCTGCCCAAGAAAAGGATCAACAACCATGTAGGTACTATAAATAACCTAGAACCTAAGTACAGATCTACTGAGTGATGGCAAAGCCTGCATGCTTATTGTAGGTGCCACCTGTGGTGGTCCGAGTGACAGCAACCCCAATTTGCTACAACAAAAACAAAGTTCATTAAGAAAATGAGTTTATCGATTCATCATCCACTCTTCAAAGTGATTAATCATCAGGATACATAGACACAAGCAGTAAATAATTACATATAACTGTCTAAACAGAAAATTGATTTTTTTTTTAATTGTAAAGATACTGTAAAATATACAGTGCATGAGTGGTACAAAGAGTAGATATGCCAAGCAGTCACCGAAAGAAGTAGATTTACCCCTTGGTGACTCTGAGTTGTTTACTTCCCAGTTAAGTGATATGGCACTTCATCTAACAAAAATATCTTCATGAGGCTCCTTGTGATAGTAACCAGGCTGTCTTGAAAAATAGGAAAGGAACGTGGGTGTAAATGCCTGAACTTCCTTGGATCCATGGGCCTTCAAAGGGAAGAATAACTAGGAAAGTTAACACATCCTACCATAAAGACAAGATGGAAATATGTGGGAAGCTCTAACACTCTAATCTGTCTGAGTGCTCACTCTTGGGGGTGCCTTTGAAAGCAATACTTGAGAGAAACTTTTAAAAAGAGATTTTTTAGTGAGCGTCTCAGAAGGAGCTGTTATAAAAACAGGCTTTGAAACAAGACACATTGCCTGTGATGGCAATACTACTAATATTTAAACAACAAAAAACATTTCCAGAATCCCTGCCTAACTGCCTTTGGTCATCTCTTAAGGGAAACAATGATAAGAATAACCCCCCAAAACCTATGAAAACTGCACCTTACACTTAACTATTTCATTTCTGTCCTGTACTTTGCTAAAACAAAAAATCCAAGGCAAGAAAAAAAAGAAATGCAATCACAGTTGCTTATTATTTTCCCCCTCCAAAAGTCTTAACAGCCCAAAATAAAATCCTCCTCTTTTGCTTTAGAGCACCTGGTTCCCACTTGCTAGCTAAAAGTAATTAGCCTTTAATTATCACAAGTTACATTTTCACCTGCAAATCACTGCAGAGTCAGGCTTGCTCCATTAGCATATTCATCTCCCACCTGCAGGCATGAGGAAACACTCCTGCACTTCGGATGAGGGATTAACCTTTAATTTACCCAGGCCTTTGTTATATTCCTGGCTGAACACACATACCAAAATTTGTGGACATGTATACAGATTGCGAGGTCAAATGATCTTTTTTACTAGAAATGGATGTTAAGGGTTTCTTATACTTTTCTACAAGGTTAACCATGGGAAAAAATTTAAAATGTTTTCACAGTAATGCACAATGACATAGAAAAAAAATCAATGCACAGCCAAACTATCCAGTCATTTCATTTTTCTCTCTCTATTTTAATGGTGTTAAGGGAATAGAGATTTTTAGACACTGTTGATATATCAATTGAAATATAAAGCATGAAGTCCTGATGAATCCTCTAAGAGTTTCTGTAATACAGGTAATGATCTCCAAGGCAGGAAGTCTCTTTCTCACTGCCAGATACACCTGTTGACCTTCCAGCAACAAATTTTCAGCTTTTACTGGGCTTACTACAAAATTTATTCTCCATTTGATTTTTTGCTTTCACTACTACTGATTTTTTGTAAATGTAACATTATTTTTGCATGAATACAGATTATATGATGTGAATGCTTGCAGGCTAAGGCTTTAACTGTGCAACCAAACACCTCTTTAAGCAGGTGGCATGTTCCAATGACTTCAAAAGGCCTGGCAATATGTACAAACACATCACTAAGGTACATATTTTTAGGGAGAAGGCAAAGAACTCTGTGTTGTTTTACGCCAATAGCTGGAACAATATGTGCACAGCTGAAACATAAATAAGAGGCAAAACACTAATATTTAGTATGGAAAGTCCAACCTTAGGGATTTACTTTCTTTTGCATTTAAAAAATAAACGGAATGCCCTTCATATCAAAGGACCGCAGATGCAAAAAATCTGCTATAGAAACTAAGCAAAACAAATAGAGAAAAAATCCTTAATTCCTGAATCTAAGAACTTTTCCGTGGACACAAAATCTAACAAACAAAATGTCCTCCTAAATCAAAGAGGTAAACTGAGTTGGTATAGTTGACCTCCTAAAACAGTAACCTTGTAATGATTTTACATTTTGAGTATTTTTTTCTCATGCACTTCCATGCATCTTTATGTCACTGCATCTTTATGATTCTGATCAGACTCTGTTGACAAATTATGCATAAATATGCAAAATATGCATAACATTGTTTATAAAAAGTGTTTATTAGATTTGCTATAATGAGTTCAGCACAACTAGGTCACTGTATCATTTTATTATCATCATCATATTATATTTGTGAAAAATTTATCTTTAAAACAGTATGGAGACAATATAAATTACAATTGTGAAGTAATATTTAAAAACCAGCTTATAGAAATAGTGATTCTGTGTTCTCTTTAATCTGCAAATAGATTTTTCTTTTTACCACATATAAAATACAATTTACCAGACACAAACAAAACCTTTAGGGGTGAAAAAGTGTTTATGATAACAGCTACAATTTCTCATACATAGAGTAATTCTAAATCTTTTCTAAAACAATATTATATTCTGTGCTTTGCCTCTTTGTTGATGCAAAAGGGTTGACTACATTTCTTTTCTGCACTAAAGCCTTGAGACATCAGAATAAACAACAGCTTAGATATTAATGCACCTGTTCATCCTGTTAGAGTTTTTTTTTTTTGCCTGTTTACTTCTGATACATGAAATTGGATTTCTGGAGGCTTAGACAGGTATTTAACCCACAAGATTTTGATTTCTTCTGAACTAAATTTCTTTTTTAGTTTCCACAAATGATTCCATCCTAACTTGAAAAACCCTCATCACAGAATTTAATCAAAAGTAATTGAAAAAAAAGTTTTCCTGTGGGAACTTAAGAAAGGCAGTATTTTCTACTGAAGATAATTTAATCAAATATTTCTGAGCTGTATTCATCTTTCCTTCTTGTCCTGCTGCATACTGATAGACCAGAGCTTTCTGACAAGATGCAGTG
>WBMY01017853.1:494710-512276 GCA_013397315.1 Donacobius atricapilla
TAAGTGAATAAAAAATGGTTTTATTGTCATTGTAAAGGATGAAGTAAGAAAGAAATTTAATGAAAAAGATAACTAGCTGAATTTCTTCTCCCTTAGAACCACAGCTTCACCTTTTACCTTCTCAGTCTTTTTTCTCTTTAGAAGATACGGGTGATAATGGAATTATGAGGCTGTGACTATAAAGGTCAGACAAAACAAAGAATTTCCAGAAAATTGGTTTGGTTTTTTGTTGTTGGTTTTTTNGTCTAATTTTCCACCTGAAAGTTTTTCCCTGATTCATGGTTGATACCAGGATGGTACTATTCTCCTCCTGTGAACAGTTGCTTTGAAGGCAACTGTCTTTTCCGAACAGATATAATCTGCTTTTAAGACTATTCCATACTCCTCTCCTTCCAACATTTTCTTTAAAGAAAATAATTCTGAACTAATTGGTTTATGTAAGTCATGTTAACTGGAGCTCTGATTGCTTTTGTTCTCCTTAGACTTACTCCAATTAGTCAACATTTTATGTCTATTTTAAGGTCTGAAAGGATGATGGATCTGACATCCTTTAAATTCTTGCCCATGTGTAGCGGCATAAATAGCTCATATTTTATTCAAACATTTTTTGCAGAATTATATGCACTTTTGAATAAAAATGAGAAGTCAGGTTTTATTTCCCTCCATTTTTTAAGTAACATAACATTCTGAAAATACCATTTTATTTTTCCATCTCTGTGTTGGGAATACTTAAGTCCCATACAAACCTTCTTCCCTGTTTTCAGGCAGTTTTTGCACCTTATCTCCAAACTCCATTTCTGATCTGCAGGCCACATTCTTTCTCATGAGTGCAAAGAGAGACCTATGAGATGGCAGAATGCTCCTGCACTTCCCTCTTCATGTTTTTCTTCCAGGCATAGTCTTTGTTGTGTTTGTCTCTGGGATAATAAAGAGCTTTCTTAGAACCTTAGACCATCTTTGCCTTTCTAATAGCATGTCCATATATTACCATAAAGTAATTTCTCAGCTCCCTTCAAAATATGTGCTATCAGTCTACTGAATTGTGAGAGGTTGGACCTTTTCCTTTTTTTTTTTTTAATTTTTTTTTATTTTCCTCCCTTAAGTTTTCCACTTATATTCCAGTGCAGAAGAAAACACTGAAAAACCCCAGAAATGGGAATTTCTTATTTCCCCTAACGTTACTATGGAGTGAGAGGAACTCGGGAGGGGGAAAAAAGTAGCTAACAGTCTTGTGTAATAATTTCTTCCCAGAACTTGTGACTGGCATCGCAGTTATCTATTTATAGACTAAATAGATTAAGTCTTAGCTTGGACTTTTACAGGCTAAATAAAAGGGCAGAGATATTTATTTAACCTTTGTATAGGCAACCACCATGGATAATATAAGCCAACAAATGTCTCTTTTTTCCTGTAGAAACTATAAATCTCATAAACTGAATTCTTGCCTGTAAAACCTACAACAAGTTATTTTTTTCTAACAAAAGTGAGCAAAGTCTCCATACTTGGTGAGATATATGAAATTTTCCTCTGCAATTTACAATAATGTGACCATTCAAGATAGGACTGGAAAAATAGTGCACTATGTTTTCTTAAAAAGTGGGACTGAATGATGATTGATGAAGCAAATAATCTTAAACTGATTTCTTTAATAAAACAGAAGCAAGTTATTGCATAAAAAATAGTTCTAAGATTGCAAAAATAATAATACTTCTGTTTCTCCACCTTATATAAAAATAGTCTATTTGCCAATAAATGGCTTACATTTATTATTATATTTCCTAACTGGGTGGGACTAAAAATAAATCTTTAGGACATCAATAGATTTTAAAAATTGATGGAAGACTTTGTATCATGTTTACACAATACTACTGATTTAACTATGCAGAACTGAATACCAAAGAAAAAATAGATGGTAAAGAAGTTTAGCACAAGCAGCAATAAAAATAGCAAAATAATAAAGCTTGCAAAGAGTAAGTGCATGCCAAATATAACATTTTCCTTACAGTTATGGACTTATTTCATAAAGTAAATCTTAAAGAAACCATTCCAACATTTGTAGCTATGTTCAAAGTAATAGAAAAAGAACAACAGAACTAAACCAGTTGATGATTTCTTGAACTGTAGGCAGTGTTTTAGTGTCTGTCATTAGGTTGTTCTAACTCCAGAAAAGAGGTTTCTCTTTGCGCTTGTATTAGGTGTTAGCAAATTCAGAGATCAGTGGCTCACTAAAATTGAGTATAGGAGACTTGAGTACTCATAGCAGAAACTGAAAAGATGCACACACATCTTACCATTGGTCCTGGTCAAAATCACAGCGTCAATCACACATCATGACCCAGTGTCACATTTCAACTGATTGAAATATGAATAAATAGGGAATAAAATCACCACAGAATATTAATTAATATATTAGATATATACAAAAAATGTATCAGCTTTAGAGATGAGAAATAGTTATGTAGTTCAGCTTAAGGTGTGAAGAATATCTTACAGAAGTTTGTGCAATAAAATTTTTAATAAGATGTGCTACGTCCAATTCATGTATAATTGTCAGTATTCACCATCCTAAAAACCATGAAAATGCAATTCTTGTTATTACTGTGTTAAAACTGAGCAATTTCAAAAGAGCAATTTTTGGGAAAGAAAAGATATTTTTCAGGGGGAGTCCTCCCAGGTGAGGGGATCAAGCAGGAAATAAGAAAAGAGTGTGATGTTGGGGGCCTCTAGAGAAATGCTCTTGACCTTACAGTGAAAGCATCCCTATTTTTGCTCGCAAAAGGAGAGAAAAGTGAACTAAAGTCAACAAAAGTTCACATATAAACTGGGAAGTTAACAAGAAGGAGAAGTCAAGTATACTTCTATCCTTGTCCTCAGCTATGGGGAAAAACATGCTTCTGGATTGCATGATCCTGTCAAAATAAAATCTATTTAGACAACATGAAGATTAAGTATGATCTCCATTAAAGCCTCAGTTTTGTCTCGTAATTCTGTTCTCAGAAATCGCAACTCAGGTTGCCAGAACTTTACTTAACTGTCCATAAGGTTTCATCGGAAAGCATTCATGACGAGTGAATCTGTTCTAGGATTCAACTAACATAGCTTTCCCCACCTTTCTTTTTTGTTTTAGAAATAAATATTTAACTTCATAACAGAGCCTTAGCCAAATAGTGCTGATGTCTTTGACAGCAACATGAAGGGAAATAATTACTGTCCTCTTGTTTTTCTCTGTGGTTATATACAAAATTACAGCACAAGACATCACCAAATTGCTATCCCTCATGGGTCTCTTTAATCTGTATTCTTTTTCTTATTTTCGGTGTGGATTATGTTCTTTTCCTGCTAACTGTAAATCAACAGGAATTTTCCCTTTTAGCACTACATTCAACTGATTAAAACTATTAATAGAATTAGTTTAACAGATTTGACACAGCAACAATGAGCAAGTGTAAGATTTACGGCCTCAGCTTCTGCAAACCAGAAGATGAGTTCTAAAGGATGATCATATACTGCTCAAATAAAAATGTATAAAATTTTAAATTAATTTTTAAAGAGGTGGGGATATATAAATATTCGGACGATTTTCCTGGAGGAGTTTATGTAAAGGAAGATGTAATCACAGCTTATTACTTTCAATAATATTTTCCCCAAACATGATGCACAAAGTTTTAAAAAATAACTGTCTATATAAGCAGCAGTTACACAAGTTGTAAAAACTGAAAATAATGAAAGAACCACCCCGGACCTATTTTCTGCTTAGCTTTTCTTGTTGTATAATAAGTACAAAGCTAAGTATATCCTTGTCTTTCTACAAAGAACAAAATGTTTTTGGCACAAGATTTTACTCTTGTAGAAATGACAAAAAAAATAGCTGTCATAATCTTAAAAAGAAATAAAAAGCTTTTTTTATTGTTGTTGCATTCTATAGTAGTAAAAGTTCACAGACAAATGGTATTTACTTTTGGACTCATCAATATAAAACTTAAAAAGCTTTTATGTTCTAAAAATCAATAACTGCTTTTATTTCTAAAAGATACAACCTTATTAAGATTCCTGACAGAAATTACAATGCTAGATTTATATAATCTCTTGAATACAGAAACTGGGATTGGAAATGCAAACTTGTGCTCTGATCAACAGCAGCTCAAGCCAGCCTTGGCTTCGACCATCCAAGTCATCAAAATCTTCAAGGATGGAGATATCACAGTTCTTTTGGGTAATCCTTTCCTGTGGTGCCCTATACCCTGAGCCAACAGAATAGAACAGAAATTTTGGAACGTGATACAGAAGTTTCTGTGCTTGGACTGTAACCACTGCATCATTAGCAAGTAAAAATTTGATATTAACGACAAAGAAACATATAAACCCCCTGATAATATTGAATGAAGGGACATGAGAGATTTTGAAAATTTCCTTTGGAGGGAAAAAATGTATGTGATGTTAGACAACTTCTATGTCAAAAGCAGTGTTATTTTGCTCACAACACTGTAATCAAGGGGACAAGAATTGAAAACTGCTTTCCAGAAACCATGAGAAAAGAAAATATTTGTGTAATTGTTTACAGGCTTAATGAAACTTAAAACTAATAGAAATTTTTTTGTTACTCCAGAAGTCCCACCATCAATAAAATGAAAGAGACACCTCCAGGGTAATATATGTAACACCTAAGCAAACCCATGCTGAATGAAGTTCTCAATTTAGAAGATGAAAAATGAAATAAGAGGAAAATCAAGTAGAAGGTCTATTGACAGACTAAATGGCAACCACTGTGTTGCTGTTTTTCTTGCACTGTTGGAGGACAAATACTAAAATTCCACGTTAGATTTTTCTGAATCAGTGCCCCATCTTCATAACAACATACACAATCCATAAAAAAACAACCTCCAAAGGATATGGTTGTTTCCATTTACTGTGCTTTGGAGAACATTTGTCTTATTTTGCTATCACCACTCCCATGGCAATGCATCTACCAAAAGACTAACTTTGGAGGTAACTCTATTGCTGACGTTAGCATCTAGCCGCTGCTCAAAAGAACAATGGCAATCTATTGCCACAATACGTGGTGAAGATTTGTGTATCTTCGCATTGTTTTTTTTTACTGATTTTTGAGGGGGTTTTTTTCCGGTTGTTTTTTTCTTTATATTAAGACGTATTGTAGTAGACAATACCTATGTTACCTTAGAGTTCAAAAATTTTAAAGAAAATCTGAATCTATGGATTTCTTATTGACTTGATAACCACCGCTGAAACATTTTTAGACTGAAGTCATGTAGGGCAAAGAAGTCCGCACAATCATCCAGTAGGTAAACTGCAAAGATAATTTCTCCTCCTCCAAAAAACTGGAGCTGCCTAGGAGTGTCTCTGATGTACCTTTTGTTTTGTAACATTGCTAGAGATAATTGTAAATAACTAGTTATAGCCGGGTGATAATGTACCTCAAAGCATCTGTTTTATAGCTTTAAGGTCTCTGTTGAGTACAAAGTGAAGTGACAGTAGGTCATTGGAGCTGATAATTTGAAAAATGCAAATACTGCTACAGACATTTCTTTACCTGCAGATACGTGGAGCAGGAAAGGCCAGAAGCCAGAATTTATGCCCAATGACCATTCAGAGAAGTTATAAAAAATTTATTATAGTTTTGTTCTGTATGCACAGACTATGACTGAATAACAAAATTTTAGAATGTGTCCTAAATTTGACATTTAAAGAGTAAAGAAAGGATATAACTCAATGGGCCATGTTCAGCTCTGACCTAAAAGTTTCCTAGCAAAAATGTATTATTAAGGAGAGTTCACTGATCTATGAGCTGCATAGAACAGACTGCAGCTCTTCAGCAGTTAGGAAAAATACTCATGAATGGATGTCTCAAGAAAAGTGTAGGTTGATCAAAATTAATTCAGAATACATAATGGATAAAAGAAATTAACAAGTTATAAGCAATGGTGAATACATTTGCTTTAACCTGCTGATATTTCTAACTTTCTACCAATAACTTTAAAAGCACTTGACTGAAAAGCATTAACTGTGGTTTAGTTATTTTAAAACATATTCACCTTCAAATCGCATGAACTGCAACAGACTGCAGAAAGTCTATTTTATTACAAGCAATGGAAAGATGAAAATTTAATGTTTTGGGGTACAAAACACAATTTAAGACTTCAAGAAAAATACTCTCACTGAGAGTATGATGACTACTGCAAAACCAATCATCATCCTTGCAAATACAATATTTCTCAAGGAAGACTTTCTAAAACTGTCATACATGGAGCAGTAGTTTGAGAGGCAACTCTTCGAAAGGACTGGAATCACAGGAGGAACTCCTGGAATTTACTTGTGAATATTAGAAAGCCTAAGCTATAGGTGCTTTTTCATCTGTTGAAATATGAAAAGTTGACCCCTGTCTTATATGATAGCATGATTTCACTTTCCTGTTAGGTGGAAGAGGTCATTTGCCCTCCTGGAGCTGCAAAACCGAGATTGTACCCCCACTGGAAAGTCCATTAATGTTTTGGTTTAATTTATTAAAATAAATTCTTCAAATAAATTCAAGATTTGGCTTAAACACCACCAAACATTGCATGTCACTGATGTAAACAAGCAACTGCCCAAAACTAACCATGCAATTTTATTCTAGGTATGAATTCATAAGAGCCAACACATTAATTTGTGCTATCAAATATCCTCATCTAGAACACTAAAACTGTCATACTCTTTGTTATCATGTGCTATTTGTCAATCATGGTCTAGTTAAAAATACTCTTAAAAATCCAAAGAATTGCTGGGAGTTTTCAGAGGAAACAATTTCCAAATAAGCATGCAAGAAGGTTTGTTTGTAGGTATAAAATATATTTTGAACTCTAGGTGGGAGTCTTTTTAATGCAGTTTCAAGATGGAATGAAAAAGGGCCAGTGAGCCAGTTTCCTTTCAATTTACATTCAAAGCCTAGAGAAATATTTCATCCATGTTCAGAGAAACAAACGCCATCTTCTAATCTCTCACAAGTGGTCAACACCTTTGCAGAACTGATTGGTGAAGTTGGAAGGCATCTGCTTATCCTCCCGTGTCCCACCATCAGCAGCAGCTTCACAACATCTGTTTTGCTCTTTTCCCTTTGATTTCTTCTCATATCTTTGCCTATTTTAAATCCCCAGGGGATTGGTGCTTTAAGTCCTACCATCTGCTACCTCACCATTAAAAATGAATACAAGTAAATACTAAAGCCTGGCTGGAAAGCAACTGTATGTATGTCCACTGGTTTTAAGTGTACTTTTAAAAAGAAGAGATACTATGTAAATAGCATGAATAAAAGTTCACTCAGCCTTATTTTAATGGCATTAAATTTCATGTAAAATATTTTTAACATATGTATTTAAAATAAATACTGTTTCAAGTTAAAATCAAACACAAGAGTAAGGTCTGTACCCATAAAGAATCAAGCAAAACTCTAAATCCTTTTACCTAGAAATAAACACCCAAATGTTTCATGCTTAATTATCTCAACTTTTGTCGCTATATTTTGGTCTGACTCCAGGTCTCATTCTGTCTTTTCTACTTGAATTATAAGAAAGCTACTCTCAAAAGTCTGAGAAAGGTAGTTATAGGCTGTCATGTCACTTCATTTTCTCTCAGGAAAAAAAATGAAATAGATTGATCTTTTTAGTAAAAAAATATATTTTACAGACTGAATCATTCATGTAGCTCCTTTTAGCTGAAAATCTCTGTTTTTCATGATGTATTGCTATCAGTAGTTACAATTTTCTAATAATTATATCTCAAAGCTGTGCTCAGGTATATTTTTATTTCCTAACACTATTTATACATTATTTTTGCTGTTAATTTTCTCCTGCATTGAAACATATACTTTATTGGGCATCTTTGCATAATTTTAAAATCCTTTAACCGTGAGCATCTATCAAAATTAAAATTACCCACCTCATAAGCTCTAGTTTGAAAATTATTTTTCTGCAATTTCTGACAATGGTTTGTACCATGATTTCCCTTCTTTTATTTTACTGTTTTTCTTGTTTCCTCTTTTAATTGGTGTGTTGTCCTCTTTTAAATAACAGCAACAGAAATGTTTGGGCAGATCATATAAAGACCTGTTTAACTGTCCATCATTATTGATCAGTTATAGGTTTCATTGATAAAGGGAGTCCTTTTTTTTTTGCACATGGCTTTGCACACAAATATTCTTAGTATTTTAATGATAGACATCATATTTCCTGACAGATAATATTTTATGTAAAAAAATTTATCATAGTATTTAGGAAAAACATAAATGTACACTTTACCCTAGCCTCAAAAATAAGATTTATTACATGTTGGTGAGCTCCAAATGAAGAGAGATGAATCTTAATTTGAGCTTTGTTAATTTTGGAAACTTTTATTGCTTATGGATTATTTTGCAATTTAGTGATCACTGTGAAAAATTCAGTAGATTGGTAAACCATCTTCTAATGTGGAAAGATTTCTTTACTGTATTTGGTATATGCATAGGATAAAATTTAATTTTTGTATATTAGCTTTATGTAATTGTTGCATGACTAAAATGCTTTTGCATTAGGATCTTACAATTATAATTCAACACTTTCTTGTCTATTTATGGTTTTTTGAAACATATCTATGTCATGTGAAAAAAATTAACTGCCAGTATCAAGAATTTTTCAATTTACAATGAGATTTAAAAAAAGTACTCACAAAAAGTCATGCATAGAACTTCAGACTACCTCATTAAATTTGCCAATATAACTTCAAAATGTATAGGGCATAAAGACATTAAAAATTCTTTTTATCGAGAAATTGATGACATAAAATTGTTTCAGCTTGTTTCTCTGGTAGTGATAACACTCAATCAAATGATGCTTTACCCTGTAAAACCTTGAGATTTTCACTGTCCTGGTATGGTTGATATTATTGCTTCTATGTCATTGCTCCTTACAATGCTTGTATTATCAGTTTGTTTCTTGCTTGCACTGCATTTGGTCCTGTATAGTCCAACAAAGGTAAACCCCTATTTTTAATGTAATGTTTAAACTATTTCCAGACAATTTAATATAAGAGTATAGTATCAGAATATAAATAAATATTCGCTAAAAAAAAAAAAAAAATTACCATCAAACATAAATAGTGACGTCCTTTATTTGGAAACTGAGTTTTAGCCCTACATAAAGCTAATTGTCTTCCTCTCCATCCATGCCTCTATCTTCAGCAATTTTAACATTGCACTGAGTTATCAGCCAGTAGATATTAAGACTATTTTGTTGTGTTTAGCTTTTATGTGTTGGCAGTCTGTTTTTTACAGCTTTTTAAACAGATGGTTTTATATCAGTAAAGCTTAACGAGACACAGAGCAAACAAAAATAAAACCCTCACTACCAATAGTTTTCATTGCCCAGTTGCTGCCAACTAAGATATATTGAACCTATATCTATCTAAAAAGCCAACAAAAAGGTGCAGTTTCACAATTCCTGAGTGTATACTTATCAATTTACAAAGCTAAAAATTCTGCGAGTGAGCTTGTGAACTGTGTAGTTATAGATTTCAGCTATGAACATTTACTGTAAGAATTAATAGAAACGTGACTATTGGCATGACCTGCTGCCAGATTTGACTTCTGCTATTTTGTGAATACCAACGGGAATTTCAGCTCATGAGATCTAACAGACCCTGACTTTTTTTTTTAGGCTCTTACAGCAGATTTTAGAGCACACATCATATGTGCATTCTGTGATATGGTAGATACCAGTAATGATGGATAATTCTCTCTCTATTCATAATTCCAGAAACCACAGTTTTATATAGGTTCTCAGTAGTAGAAAACAAATATGATTTTATTTTGTTGAATTAGTTCTCTAAAGAAGTAGTTTTGGGTAATGCTTAAAATGCAATCATTCATCCAAAAACATGCATTGCTCTTCTCAGATTAATCTAATACATCACACAGTCCTTTTACACTGAAACATAATCAATTCACAGTAAGATTCTTTGTCTAACTTTGATGGTCCAGATGATAATAGCTGAGCAACTGTTTTGAAAAGCTGTTTTGTTATGTATTTCCACCAGATAATGAAACAATAGAGACATAAAAAAAAAAAAAAAAAATTGAAACACATTAGTTCAATATTTTAGTAAAAATCCTTAAGCATCAGTGGAAAAAAGAAACACATTTATCCAAGATTTTTTAGTATCAAATAGCATTGAATAAAGAAGTTGATCCTTCACTTCTATGGTTTCATAAAATTGTAACTCATATTAGAAAGGATGCTGTGTCAGACTAAAAGTGACCTAAAATACATAATGTTTAACAACATGTATTGATACGTGAATGTGAGATAGCAGGATGAACATATATGTCATAACAGAGCAGAGCTCATACTTACAAGTCATCGGCAGATGTCCTTTTACCTGATTAACTGATAAAGAATCTTCCTCTAAGTTTAACATTAAAACTTTCAAAATTAATCCTTATAACTCTTTGAAGATCACCTTGAAAGTCTTGGGGACTTTGTGAAATATTTCCCAAGTTCTAAACATAGCTGCCAGTCAACAGTCATAGACTTTCATTTGACACAGATACAACTAAAAAAAGTCCTCGTAAGTCTCAATGGAGTTACTCTAGATTTACACTAGCATTCCTGAGATACACAGAAGTTTGCATCTTTTACTAAGTCTTAAAAAACATCAAAGACTTAATTTGCAGCCTCTAATTTCAGAATTGCTCAGGGAAATCAGATGATCTAGTCACAATATTGCAAGGAGGGAAAACACAGGAATTCAGGGCCCTGTTACCAGGCATACAGGACAGCTATTCCCGCACTCTCCGTGTGCTGTGGCAATACTTGCCTGAGAAGTAGGACCTTGAGAAGTAGGCCAAATTCTGTGCACATGGAGAGTTAGTGGAGCTTTAACTAGCACAGCATTTCATTCAAGAAGTCAGCTTCAAAACTTCATTTAAAATTATCAGGGGCACATTATCTGGGAACACAAGAAGAAGCAATTATTGGTTTAATTAGCCTGCATTCACCACGTTGTGCTCCTTCTCTTTGTTGGATTGCCAGGCAATTTTGTAAAATCATTAAGCAAGGGAACTATAATTCCACGATGACCTAATCTGCCGCTCCATCCTATCACACTGGAATATTTTAAAGTTATTTATGACTGTCCTCAATAAACGCTAAGTCCATTGGGCAAGAAACACTTTGGGTCCTCAAAATTCCAAATGGCTTCCCTTACTGAAAGGTTTTTGTTGTGTTCAGTCATCTGTTCCTTTCTATGCTTGAAAGAGAAGGTTTGCTGTGAAAATAATTGAATGTTACTGTGGAAATGCACACAGATAAATATTTTTCTATCCCAGGGGAAATAAAAACAAAACACAAACATTTCATTTTCATCATAACCCTTGATAAAATGGGCATGAAGGAAAATTCAAAACAGTGTAAAGCTAACTCAAAACATATGATATAGATCTTTTTCCTGAGAAGGAAATTGAGTAAATAAAATTATTTTTCTACCTAATTTCTCAGATTTTGATGGTAGGAGAGATATAGGAATGCAATTCATGGCATTTTATTATTTTTTATGTCTTGCTTTCATCATCATCACATGGCATTTCTGTTCTTTCACTGCACCTTTGACACAGGAGATTAAAGAAAGGCTAGATTTATAAACTATGTGTCTTCATACCTCTTAAACAGTAATTTAGTATAGTAATGTTGTCTCCAAAAATTAAAAAGCTTCACATATAGCATCCAAGTAGACTGTGTATGAAACACTTAGAATAAATTATAAGCTGACAATATCAGTTGATAACCATATATGAAGATACCATTTGCCTAATTAAATTGTTTCACTAGGCTGAAATGATTCTGTTTAAAAAGCTGCCATTTCTACATAAACTTGGCTAAACAGAAAGCTGATTAGGACAAAAGAAATGGCATTTTTCATTACAAAAGAACTTTTTAAAGAACACTTTTCTAAGCCTTATCTACTTTGAGTGAGATATATTAAAAATTCTATGCCAATTTAAGAGTTATGTGAAATATAATACAGAAAACCAATTGATCTTTATCATAGTTTTGTGTAAGCCAAACAAACATTTTTACATCATTAAAGGAACAGAGTAACTTGACCAGAACATTTTATTTTACTACTGCTTTCAGCATGTTGACCTGGAGCAAGTACACAGAACAATTAACTATATCACCTAATCCTGATACATCAGTGTCAGATTTTGAAACAGTTTCTGAACATACAAAGGCACAAACTCCTGAGAGGCAGAAAGGAAAAGTGCACGGGTATGTCGGAAACTTCTAACTATTCCTAACTATAGAATCATTTAAGCTTAAAAAAAATCTGTTTTGAGCTACTTAAATCTACTGTAGATAAAAAGATAATGCCTTCATAAATGTGCTTTATGAATTAAGTACAACCTACTTTCTCCATTAAATTTCACCTATAGCACTTCAGGACATGAAAATACATTGTTATGTTTACACTATACGCTGAAACACTGAAAACATATTCTTTAAAACATGGTTCTTAGTCTTATATTGCTTCATTTTAGCCTGGGAAATTAAATGAACATTTAGTTTAGACTCTCATAATGGTTTACATTTTAAAGTGATATGTGGCACTATATAATGCAATCAAAGAAAACTGAAGTCCATGAAATTCCTAATAAAACCACAACAACAACAACAAAATGCAAATCACAGACCTCACCACTGCAAGCACAAAAGAGAAATGAGGCATTAAAGCAGTCAAATGTCACATAAGAATCCTGGTCAGAGCAAGAATTTTAATATTCTCATATCTGACACCTAGAGATGAAGGAAAACTATAAAAGTAACTACATATGGTTGTACTCTGTCCATATGCAGAGTTCTAAGACTGTTTAAATACACCTGAAATAAGCTAATTCATGCTTTCAAAAGCTGTACCACAGTGAAGTGCAACAGAAAATCATAAACAGAAGGAGCTCCTGAGAGACAAGTGGGGAAATGACGGAATTGGATAAGCAATGCACAAATGTAGAAAAGATTAACTGCCAGCATTGCAGAAAATACTGGGAAGGTTCTGGGAGAAAGGCTGTAAACCAGGACTCTCCATTAATATTGAAATCTTCCTTTTCAGACCTTTCACACACCTGGCTCCCAATTTCATTGTCCTAGCTCTTTCTTCTCAATAGCCATGTCTATCTATACTACATTTGATAATCACAGTCAGTTCAGCCATAAGTTTACCAATGCAAGTGGCTTATTTGTCCTTTTGATCAGTTCAGTTGTTCCTGCACTGCAGTTTGGCAGTCTTGGACTTGATCTCTACAAATATTTCACTCCCCCTTGACCTTGCCATGCAAACCCCATCATGTCTATCTCAGATGACTTTTTGAACTCTGCACTAACACCTCTTTTTTATCTTGTCAAAGCAACTGTGACAAAGAGTAGCCCAAATCAGCTGACTTGCATTTCTATATGATGAGAGTTAGGTGATCCCTCTTGTCATGGGACTGTGTGCCCTTCACAGTTGCAAGGACATTTGCATTTTTCCCCGACAATAGAGAGCATTGCTTATTACAGTTTGATTTTACTTTTCATTGCCTATATTATTTCCAGAGGAAAGAATAACGTCCCTAGGTAAGAGCTTACCCTCTTACCCTGAAATCAATGAGGCTGGCTTTTTCCTCACGAATGGCTTCCAGTGATTCCCCATCTGTGTACCCCTTCAAGGAATCATTTTGGTGCTAATGGGATAGCAATTACTTTTTGAAGCTCAGCCATTCTTGATGCCCATCACTCACAGGAAACCAGTTTGCTGAGAGCAGGTACGCCAAGGAAGCTGTGGAAGAGGTGAACTCTCAGTGTTGTGTTTAAGGCGGTGTTTGACTCTGATCTCAAGAAATCAGTGAAAGCTGGTGTCACTGTCATGCATATACTAGCCTTTAATTTTCAATAATTTAAATAGCATAAAGACAATTCTTAACTTTAAAATCAGTAACCTGATTTTTTAAAAAGAAATATTTGCCATGGTGTAAGAAGACTGCATTAATGATTTAAATTGACTGCTTGCACAGATGACTTTTAGATAAAGCCTACTAAGAAGCATATTATTTCCATGCATGGCAATTTACATGTGAAATTTCCATTAGTGATAATGGTAGTGGCACATATAAATCTCCAGTTCCCTTTAACCTTAATTGCAGTCATCTGTGGAAGTACTTGGATTTTCAATGACATTATACCCGTGGCTCTACAAAGTCAGAAGGCATCACAGCCTGGAGAGGATAAACATTAAATACTGTCATTACTGGTGGCAGGAATAACTAAAATCTCTGTCTTCACCATTGTTGAAATATAGCATCACATAAATTTGAAAAAAATACTAAAGAAATATGCTTGCCTAATTTACCAGGCTCTTAAAAGAAAACTAGCTAACAGAATTCTGAATTAAGCTGATTATAATTTTAAGCATGCTCTGCTAATACTTTGAAAGTTACTAATTTACCATTTATTGAATTGGTCTGTAGAATCCACATTAGACTTTTCTAAGTCTTCAAGAGGTAATGTTTGATTTCTTCTGGTATGAGTTTTTGTGTGAACTTTCAGGGCAGATGTTGAAAACTATAAGTGAACCAACAGAGCAACTCCTGGGATTTTTAAGAGTTCAAATAGGCTTCATGTTAGATGCCAAGAGAATGAACAGAAACAACCTCAAGTAAATTTTAGTTGAGCAAATGTTTTTAAACTGATTTACAGACATATCTGATTTATCAAAACTTGTAATTGTCAAATCATCTCTTATGAAAAATCACAAAGTGATATTTAAAAGAAAATAAATCCAAATTGCATTTGATATCTTTACATAAGCATTATATGAGATCTGTTCTTTATTTAGCATTAATTTTACATTATATTAATTTTGAATTGGATAAGGAACCCCTACCTGATTATGATACAAACAGTAGCAAGAAGTTATCTGTTTTCATTCAGTGTCTGACAGCCAAGAGGTCTCATCTTACTCAAGTTTCCAGGAATGAACAGTGGAGGCAGAGTGCTTTTACAGTGCAAATAAGAATTAAAAACAAATTAATTATTTGCAAAAACACAGAAACAAAGAAACAAAAAAACCTCTTCCAGAATCTTGTGTAAACTCATACCATAATAAATGGACTTGTTGCTTAAGGTGTTTGCTGAGGTGTTTCTTAGAACTTGAAGGAATTTATAACACCGTACCCATGACAGAAATTACTCAAATGTAATACAAAACAAGACTTGTTTCAGTCTTCATAATAAAATCCTCAAACTGCAAAATTGAGGCTGATTGGAATTATTTCGGATGAAGTATGAAAATAAAAATGTTAGCTATGCTTTCAACTAATTGAAATTAGGCCTTATATACGCTTGTAATTTATTATCAATACTTTGATTATGAAATGCATTGTTAGCAAAATGTTACTAAGATGAATTTCTTCTCGTGTAAGGCTAAAGGTTTAACAGTTAGTTAAAAATCCCAAATATCTAGAACTATTACCTAATAGTGCCTATTTCTCCCTGTTGACTCCAAGAAAATCTTGAGCAAGTATCTCAGAATTTGACAGCAATTTTTGGATGTCAATCACCAGACAAGAGAACTGCCACCCTTCTTTTACACCTAACATCCATCAGCAGAATTATTATTTTATAAATAGTTATTCTAGTCCTCCTAGGGCATATAAAGTCTTACCAGAGAGAGTCAGTCTGGGTTCTTCAGCTGTCTTCTTTAACTACATCTAAATTTATCTTCTGCCAGCAGCTCCACGTTGGTCAGAGATAACTCATCAGACCTCTGACAGAGCCATGCTGGCAAGTTTTACAGCACGCCTATCTTTAGATCAGCCTTAACGCTGGGCTAAATTGCATCAGCAGCCATGGCTCCCTCGAGGCTGATTCACAAAATTGGGATTACCTAAGGTGCTCGTGGTTAAAGGTGCAGCTTCTGTGTCTCTCACATCCCACTCTACAGAAATACCTGGAGGAGAAGGGGGATAACTTAAACTTCTCATCGTAAGTGAGGGTCCTCAGAAACACTTTTTTTCAGCCGTGAAAAGCATCTGTAGGAATAGTGCGCCGTGAACTGGGACAGCACTAAGGCAGTGACGGTAACATGTGAGGCAGCACAGTAGGACCCAGACAGGTAATGAATCAATATCTGTATCTTTTGGTATTTTTTTACTGTCCCACCCCATTCTGAGGGACGGTGGGCACGTACACACAAATATGGGCCAGGACACTGTTAAAATATAGTTTTAGTGAAGTAAAATTTTATCAGTTTTGGTGACAAAGGGACAACGAATCATTTTCTTGCAGCAATCCAGTTAGTCTGGATGAAGGGAAGGGACTTTTTTTCCTGGACTTTTTTCACCAATAATGTCTAGGAATTATATTTTGTTTTCCCTTCTGTCTCCCTCCACACCTAGCTTTTTGTTTTAAAGCACCAGATAGTATTAAATATCTTTACTACAAGCCAGACAATATTTAAATAATTTTACACATTTTTTTTCCTTGTAAACACTTAAGCATTTTTACCACTGTTTTAGGATTGCAAAGCAAAATAGAAAGTAGTACTCATCTGTCACTGTTCTTTTTAGAATGCATCTATTTGTTGTAGAGTAGAACTAATTATCTGCTAGCTATCTGTTTTTCTATATTGGCATGAAACACAGATGAAGATAAATTTATGTACTACACACACTAAAACCACTTCAGTATCCTATCAACTGACTGGAGGAGTAGGTAGGAATTTTTACACTTTACAGGTAGAATTGCATTTCCTACTTTCATAAGTTACATCTAGAGGACATGTAGTGCCATTCACAACAAATGACAGAGAGGACTGGATTTTTTTCAGGGGAGAAAAAGATCAAATCTGTAACTGATTAAATATTTCCTCCCAAAAGGCAAAAATATTGCAAATTGAAGGTGGTTTTCTTTTATTTTTCCTTCTACACAGTAAGTAAGAGATGGTCAGATGTAAAATGTTCCTGACAAGTGTAAAAGGAAATATGGAATTCTGGCTTTGAATCACTGCAATGATTTAACCCATTTCCCTTACGATTTTTTAAAATTTAATTGAAAAAAGATAACCATTTATATAGATAACCACGTTCACATCTGAATGAGAATATGTACATTTCTTCTTTATGGAAATATTACAATTGGCTAAAACTGTTTGACTGTATAAACACAATCACTCATTTAAGAAAAGAACTCCAGAAATTCCCCTGACTAATATATATGATAGAACCCACAAGTTGATCCAATTTCAGCATCAAATATTGTGGGTTTGACTTACTGTCTCATTAGGTTTCAGATTATTTTTTTCCTTTACTTTTTTCTATAACTTAAGGGTTAAACTCTTAATGAAATTTTCCATGACTTCTATAGCTGGCTCTTCTGTTAAATATCTGACCCAGAATTTTGTGTATCATTAACAGATCAACAGGTCTGAGAGACAAAGACATTTCTTGGAAACGTACATATGTCTTTACAACTGTAATGTCTAAAAGAGGGGTTTTGTTTTGACCTACTTTTTT
>WBMY01017853.1:512318-556059 GCA_013397315.1 Donacobius atricapilla
GTACTATCACCTGGAAAACAGATCTCAATATTGGAGCTGTGAAATCTGAAATGCCTTTTTTTTCTAGCTTCCTACACACTGAAGAGGTCAAAAATTCATTTAGGGTTTAGCTTATAAATCGTATGAAGATACTGACACGTCATACACTTCCAGAATTCAGGTAACAGAGTTTAGGATGTGCAGCAATAACATGGCTAGATCTTGTCCTGGATCTTCTGAGTTTTATTGTGTTTAATTTCTTCACTATAATTTCTTGTGGTTATAAAAGAGGTTCTGCAAATGTGTCTTCCAAGAGGGTTTACAGTATTGCTGTCAAGTGTCTCTAATATATTGTTTTTATCTAGCCAATAATTTTGGAGCATGCAGTCTGAGGTACAGTGTAGCAAAACTGTGAAGGCCATTTGGAATTCAAGATGCTTCACAAATGACAACATTTATAAAGTGTGATTGCATCCAGTGATATTCACCACAAATGAGCTTGCTCAATATTCTTCACATTATGATTTAAAGTCCCCTTCTAGTCTTGGAGGATATACATGAGATACAATTTATTCAAAATTCAGAAATATTGCAGATGAATTATAGACTCCCATAAAAACATTAACTACAACTACATATATTGTAGATATATCTCATACTGGATTAAATAAATTGAGAATTTACTGCAGCTTACACAGAAAAAAATGCAGAGTCTATTAAATAAGCCATATTCCAAATCAGATACATAACCTATCTAATCAGATACTTAATATATTGAATCAAAATCACCGCACCTGCTACATCAAATCCATCACAGATTGAATGAAACGTACCATCCAAAGAGCATATCGATATTAAACTAAATCATGTTGAACAGCTACGTAATTTACTAAATTAAATAAATTGAACCAATACAGTAGTCACTGAACCTAGCATACAGATCATAAACAAACACAAAGCTTGGAGGTTTTGAAAGGGCTTGTCACGCGTTACCAGTCTCGGTATCTTGTATCTTATCTTTAAATGGAGAAAGTCTTTTAGAGCCTTGGAAAATCAATTTTTAATCATTGAATATACATCTGGCAATTTAGGCTTCACACTTGAACAAGAACTGCTATCATTCCTAGACATCCAATGCCTTCAAAAATTATATAATTAATAGTATACTAGAGATTCAGGAAATTCCAGCTAAAAATATTCCCTGACAAAATCGAAAGAAAATATCCCATTTTGGCTGTTTTCCCTCACACCTGTTCTTATAAGAAAGTCATAATGAAAAGCAGCAAGGTGAGCATAAGATGAAAAAAGAAAAATCTTATTTCAGAGACATTTTTAAATAAATGACATGCTTAAGGCCAGATGGCAAGTGTAGTGTGACACAGTACAGAATTCTTTTTTTAAATAATTTTCCAAAGGCCATGCATTTTCAAATAACATTTACCTAAGGCTAAGTAGTAAAGCATTAGACTTCCTGCATTCAATTTAATCAGAGTTCTGCCTATTAGACTAGTTTAGTCCAGTAAGTTCATAATGTTTTATCTTAATTAATATAGCATGTCATTTTATAATGAGCATTGTTGAAGACAAATGTAATTGACTATAGACATTTTGTGATACATTCAATAGCCTTCAATTACAAAATAAAAATAAATATTGATTCACTTATTGTCCTTTTTTTGGTTTTTTTTTTTTTAGAAAGACTTGCTTCATAAAAGAGACAGTTGTGATTCCAAATGTCATGTCAGTACTTCTACTGCAAAATCAAGAAAGCACCATTGCCAAATTCTAATATGTAATTGTATCCATTTTGGAGACAAGCTGAGCATATACATAGAGTAAATCTGTGGTTTTAAAATAATTAATTATTTTAAAAAGTCTATACAAGAACATAAAACCAAATGAACTAATTAAGATTTATTATTACTACACAAAAATATTTTAATTAGTAGTTTGTGGTTCATACGATCTAATGTTTAAGACTCTCTAAAACCTGATGCAAGCATCATGTTGACACTCAAGTTCACACAGAAACTCCTACCTTTCATGAATAAAGTTGAAACTCTGATCTCATGGGAGGCCCATCCATTCAGTAACTAGGTTGTACTCGATGATCTCAAAGGTCTTTTCCAGCCCAGTTGATTCTGTGATGAACACATTTAGCTGGGAGCTCTGGATATCTCTTTCCTCTGAGCTGCAAACCTACAAAGTTATTCTTTTTATCACACAATAAATATTTAACCTCTGCTTTCTTGAAATGGAACGATTTCAGACACACAGATGATACAAGAGATACAGGAAAGATTAGAATTTTTATAATTTTATCTTGTGTTCCCTCCCAGTACCTCTAAGTGTTAATACCCATGAAAAAACATAAAATCCTCCGCAACTTCTCTCAGTTCTTGAGAAGGAAATGATGCTGTTGCTCATTAAACATTTTCAGTGCTTACCTAAAAAAAGCAAGGTGGTATTCTCTGAAAGCATTAAAAAATCCTGGGGTGTCAATACATGGACAGATAGCAACTGCAGAAACCTTTTATTTTTAATTCTCTTTGGCCCCTGAAGAGGGGGACCAGCTGGAGTCTTTCACCCACTAAAGCATCATCTGTAACTCAAACCAGCAATCAATACCAAAAGCAGATGTTTGATGAAAACTTCTCTTGCTTTCTCAGCTTCAGTCCCCTTAACCCACACTGAGAAGTTAAAGTAAGAAAGGGGAAAACTATTGATGTAAAGGGCAAAGCGAGGGATGAAAAAGCCATGTCAGAATTAGAAAAGGTAAACTTCTTTTTACAGAGCTCTTCAATACAGTGGATTGAACTCAACAATCCTGTAATTCTCTAAATTAGACTGCTTTCATGTAAGGCTCAGAGTTGCTGTGTTTTGAAGAAAATACATTTGCATCCTTTAGAGACATTCAACACCGCTTTAGAAAGCCATCTAGTGAAAGGTCAATGGTGCAAACACTGGCTTGCCTATAACCTTTCATTTCTAATGAAATGCTCTGCAGACTCCCGAGGGGAAAACAGCTTGTAAAGCTCCTACAAATTTTATTTCAAAAATCAAGTTCCCACACAACACATTTAGAGAAGCCTTTTGACTCTGCTGCCCACCACCTTTCAGGAAAATCAGTAACCTTTAGCTCTCATCTTGTCTATGCCTTAATAACCAAGGAGGGTTATGTTTAAATTTAGTCCAGTTTTTCAAAACTGTATTTCTGAACAATTGGTTCACTGTAGGTTGCTGCATGGTATAGTCTTTCAGGATAGAAGGACAGTCATGTTTGCAATTTTCCTAGAAATATTTTTACATATAGCAGGAGAAAAAGTCAGTCTGATATCAAAACACAATGCACAAAGCAGAGCCTCGTGTGTAAATTTGCTTTTATGGGTGCTTCTTGTAGCTCAGAGGCCCCATTCATCATCCCATTCAGTGAGGATCTCACTGAAAATGCGGTGTTATCAATAACAGCAGCTGAAATTGAGTGAAGCACTCAATTGTGTTCCCTTATTAGTGGATTGGATTCAAGGGGATGGTATCTGTTCCTTTTCCCAGACTAATTAGATGAAAGTGAGTAACATGGAATGGGGCAAAGATTCCAACACTGGGCAGGGACAGCAAACAGGAAGTAGTTTTGCATCAGGATCAGAAATGTGACTTTAAGGGGACAAAAATTAGTGTAGAAGTCAAATTTTGTTAGTTCACACAGCGTCAAGTGTCCAAGAGCTTACTTTAGCAGAGGAGCTGATCTGATAAATCTGTTCCCTCTTCATGCCAGATTACCAAGAAAAGGATAAAAAAAAATCCATGAAAGAGAGGAATAACAGGATATTTTTGATAAGGACTTTCTAACTTTGGTGTACAATTATGAATCATGAAAAGAGGTTTGCAATGTAAGCATAATGGAAAGTTCACACCCAGGTTACAAGGAAATGCAAATACTAAAATCTGAACTTCTTTTGTGAAACTTGTAAAACGCAACCACATAAACCCCATGAAACATCAAATGCATGAGAAGACCCCTATTACTGATAAAGGGTATCAAACTCCTCAAAAGTTCTACAAATATGTAGAAACTCTGTAATACATATGCTTAATATTATATGTCATTCCCATTAATACTTATGAGCAAAATCTCCAAGCTTCACTGAGAGTTATAGAAGGAAGAATTCTGGATATTAACTGTCATGCCAATATTTTAAGACATATGGCATACTTGATTTATTTTATTTTAAGCTGACCTGAAAAATACGTGTTTAAAGTGGGGAAAAAAAAAAAAAAACCAAATAAAAAAAAAAAAACCAAAAAAACAACAACAAAAAAACCCCAAAAAACCCCAAAAAACCAAATAAACAAAAAAACCCCCACACCAAATTCCTTAGGGAGCCATTAAAACCATGACTTACATAATTCCAATAATATCTTCCTCTTACACCTAAATATATACTTAAGTATTTATAGATGTGTGTGTGTTGCTTAAAGTGAGACCTGGGAAGGCTGAATCTTTTCTCTGGTAGATATAAACCCAAAGCAGCATTTGTATCAGAAATTTTTGTCTGGCTTTCAAGTTTCACAGAAACTTCATTCAAACCAAATTTTGTCCGACATCTCACTATGGTGGGATTTCATGCTGTCATCATCCACCCCGGCAAGGCCAGAGGACCAAGTTTGTTGGCTTGGGGGGTCCTAGAACACAGTGAATAAGAGAAATAGGACTGTGCTCTGATATCAGACAGTTTCAGACTGAAATAAAGGCTTATTTCCTCCTTTCCCTGTGAATCAGCCCTTACTGGAGCCATCCACTTACAGCCAGGAGCTGCAGCATTTCCACTAAATACAGTACAACGAGCTGCTCTCCAAATCATCCAATTTAGAATACTTTTTGGCCTGCTCTTTTCATACTTCCAGACATTATTAGATTGAGTCTATCTGCTTAGCTCACAAAAATAGGAGTACAGAACGCAACAAAGAAAAAAATAGCCTTGAAAAAATAATTTGACATTCTGACTTTCCGTCTAGAAATAATTGGAGTCATCTTTAATTTCACTCAGCCTGAAGAGATAGTATATTAAATAGTCAAGTGCTCTGTTACAGTGGTCTGGAAGAAATGCAAACTTACATTTTACTTTTTCTTACTTTTTTAACTATCTGCATAAGACACTTGAGACTGGACGTTAGGGCATCAATACCTTTTGCCGGAGAGTTATTTAGTAGCTACATTTTCTACTTTTAGGTTGATGACATGGATCACAGAAAACAGTCCTAAACTACATCTAAATAAAATAAAAATTTATAAATATTACTCTAAACCAGTCATTTTAGCAAGAAGCTAATCAAAACTAGTTATGAGGCATTTTGCAGATCCTTTAGGAAAGCTGAAGCATGGTTCATTAAAACCGGATGGGGAAAACAATCTGTATTTAAATTTATTTGATGCCAAGAGTTTAATCAGAGAGGAGAGCTCTTTCTTCCTGTATGAAAATGTCATAAAAAATGAAGGAGCATTAAAAAATTTTGGTCTAGGGGTAAACATTTATCTGTTGAAATAAATGAATCTATCTTTTGATAGATCACCACCACATGATCTGTGTTTACTATTTGAAACAGCTGCATAATCTGCTTCATAGAATTAATTTTAAAAAATGGAAAAATAAAGTAAAATATTACTATAAGGTATATAATAAGTTTTGGGAATAAAAATTTATTTGTAGGCAAGTGATGTGCAGGCACACAGAAATAATTTTATTCTAGGAAAATAAAATTTTCACATTTTGCTCCTGAAGCCCTAGAAGAACAGGTAAATTCTTGGTTATTATTTCAACCCACTTCGATACACGTTGAAAAAAAAATAACAAAATTGATTCTCAACATGAAAAGCAGAACAAGGCATTCTTGAAATGCATTTTACATAGATTATCAGAGATTTTACATAGAATATCAAACCATCTCAACACAGAGATGGTTTTAAGCCACTAGGCTCAAGTTCTAATCAACTACACTGAATTTTCTTTATATCTCATCACCTTGCTATATCCCTTTCCCTCTCTGCTACAAACTGTTGATAGTCTTACCAGTGGCCTTTAAAACTGGAAGAAATTTATGCAAAATGGTTTGAATAAGTTGTTAGAGAAATGATACAGAATGCAAGGAGTACCCAAACCTCAGGGCTGAGAAATGGTGTTTGTGAGCCGGTGAATCATTACCTGAGAGAAATGAAATGCCAGCAGCTGTTTGGGGAACTTCTGCACAAAGAAAGCCCCAAGATCTGGAACTCTTCCAGGTCAGGATACAGAACCTGGCTACTTTTCTGTTTATGTCCCACAGAGTACCAAGACTGAGGCTCATTCCTTGCAGATTTAGCATACTTATCAGCAGCTTTGCTGAAATTCTGCAGGTGCTTGGGGGGGATTTTTTTTTTTTTTTCTGGACTTAGAGAATTGCATGTAAATACATTCTTGTTTCCTTGAACATCCTGTTTATACTGATAGCACCAAACACGGTTTTATACATCTCTCTCATTTCCTGATAAATTGTGTTCGTTCTGATAAGCTGGAAACTCCCACACTGCCTAAGTGCAGCATATTTTTGGTTTTTTATTTCATTTTCCCAACTGCCATGGCATTACACTGAAAGACAGGGTGAAGCACCTGGCTCATCACACCTGAAAAAGCACAGGTGCCATATGAAAATTGGAAGCTGTATTAAAGCAAACAAGCAATTAAACAAAGGAACTTAGTAAAGGACAAGAGAAACCTGCTGTAGGAATTCTTGGACACAAAAGGCATTGCTGAAAATAGTGAAGGAGGCAGTGAAATTCCTTTCTTACTGCACCTGCCATCATGTAGGCTCACGTGCAAAGCACCAAAAAGCTAAATAAGAGCCAAAACTGCAGCCCTTGCTTTGGCATTGACCTTGTGTGATGCTGTGTAATCTCACTGGACCTCAGTTACAAAGCCTCATGTTATAAAACATTTTGAAAAACATAGTGAAACATAATTTTTTTTTAAAAATTGCTGTTTTATATTAAACTTACTTCCCCTCCTATGTGTGTCTAAAAGACAAAGTAATGAGAGGAATATTTTATTTCTTTCCTGAAAACTCAAAAATAAGTTATGGCACTGAAAAGTAATCAGTATTTTCTGATCCTTGGAGTAGGATCCGTACCCAAAAAAAAAAAAAAAAAAAAAAAAAAGTATTTTTCACTTCTGACAGAAAACTCCATGCAAGCAAGCAAGCAACTGATTCGTGATTTGTATGGGTTATTTTCTACTATTGAGAAAACCCCATATTCTTTATTAACTACTAGATTATGCCTGTGTGCATGAAAAAGGCCCCAATGTACTGTTTGCATGTTATTTTTTCATCATCCCAATTCTCACCTGCATCATTCTCCCGTTTCACAGAGTCCTATAGAGAGAAATAACTCCTTCTACATGTTTAAACAGTAAAAATCCTACATCTAAACAAAAGGTGTGACGCAGAAAACTCACTGATATTCTTGGCATTTGATTTTCATTCAGATACATCTGCCTATTAAAAGAGTTGTCAGACGACTCCCTGGTTTCAGAAATCTCTGTCTAAATCATCTCTGGCACTTTCCACTAAACTTTTCCGTAGGAGTTTGAAATACATCACCCTGATATTTAATTCTGACTCTCCAAAGACTTTACTTATTAGCATTTGAAAGAATCTCTTGCCTTTAAAGAAACCTTCACAGCCACAGTTCTGAAAATGCATAACATATCTTCCTTGGAACATTTATTTCTGTCACAAAGATGAGTAGATATCACGTATTTCACTGAGTAAGTTTAAGTCCTTCCCTCAGTATTTCCAGACATTGGAAGTAATAAGGATGGATAACAACAGTTGCCTTTCTTGCAGTGCTTAGAGATTTTCTTCAGTTTGAACAAATTCGTTTGGTCCCCTTTTTCTAGTTTCTCTGCACTGTAGCTAGAAGGGATGGGAAGAACTTCTCTCTATACAGTCCTACTCATTATAAGGATGAATTAAGCTAAAATTGAAATCTGACTTTCTCAAAATGTACCAGACATAAAGGAAATATATTTTTGAATATCTGGAAATGAGAAAATCATGGGCTGGAAATTAATTTTGTGTTAAATAAGAGTTGGACTGTCCTAATAAATAGGAGTCAAATAAAGCCTGGAAAAGAACACATTGCATGTTTTGTCAAAACCAGAAAACCTGCTAGGGTGTATTAGAACCATTATTAAGACTGTCAAAATGTGTTTGGAATAACACAATAAGGTGTCAAGAGATTTCTCATTCTGGTTTCTACAGGTGCCATAAGCAATATATAATCAGACAATATTGAAATGTGTAGACTTTTTTTTTTTTAAACATTCAGAAACCTTATGACCGCTATAAATAAGTATATACATATTTATTGATATCTTCCTTTTTGCCATAAACCCTAAAGTAATGAAAAGCAACGCTTGTCTTTTTGCATTTGTAACCCCTTACTATAAACATTGACATAATCACAGCTTCTGTTTACTACCGCTAAAATTGAGAATGGCCAAAGCATATCAGATATTTCTGTATTTATTCACAACTCAGAAAGATGTCCATACTTTCATGTTTCAAAGTCACTCCAGAAGACTGGAGTTGAAAGAAACCAAAGGTTCCCAAGTGACCATAGTACAGCAGCACTTTCTCTCCTGATACTATAACACTAGGAAGCAAAAACACACAAGCAAACAAGAAACACTCTAAATAATTTTTTTTTTCTTTCAGTATTAACATTAATAAAACCATGTCCTCCCTAGACAATGCCTTTCCTTATTGATTGAGCCTTTGGGTGACATTCTGACAGTACTGATGGCCAGAAAGAAAAACTATTCCAGGCTCTGGCTCCCAATGCAAACCTCTGAGTAGAATTTCAGCTTCATACCAGGGCAAACTACAGATGTACAGCTCCTTTTTAAAAATGATTTTTTAATTATTATCTTGACTTTCAGATAAGAAAATCAGGCACAGAAGAACAAATTATGTAAAAAAAGAAAATAATTAACCAAAAAAAATGTAAATTCATAGCGGAGATGAAAAAAAAAATTATTAGATCTTTCCTTGATTTAAAAAACTAAAACTTTCTAAAGGTAAAAATGAAATGCTAAATTGAAATGCAGGAATTTTTTTTATTATTTCACAATATCATATAAAAATGAAAATTAATTTAACGCAAAGTTGTTTCAAACAGTTCTTTGTAAATACTTGTGGTTGTTTTAAGAGAAACAGAACCAAGATTGTGTCTTTTTTCCATTTACAGGATTTTATTTGCTACTTATTTTTAAAGTCTGTATATAAATAGCTATCTAAAAAAGGATTTCTGACCACTGCAAAGCAGTTACAAATGCACGAGCTGAACATCAGGTGACTGGTTCAGGTAGTGCTGACAGGTCACCAAAGAGGGAGAACTTTTCTTCATGAGAAACAGAGCTGTTGCAAAATTGTCATAATCCTAATTATCCAATCCCAGCTGGCAACGTTCTTGAGAAGGGCCTCTAAAAAAAGTAAGGAGAAATAAAGAAGGGAAAAGAAGAAATTGTAGAAATTTGAACTGGATAAAATGTAGCTGGGAAAACGGTAGGAAATCTTTGTTCTATTGCCAATAGTCTCTGTGAAGTGGATGATCTACAGGTTGCTTTTTTGTTGTTGGGGTTTTTTTTTCTTTATTTCTTTTTTTTTTTTTTTAATGTGCTCTAGGAAAATGTGATTAAAATTAACATTAGATAAGAGACTAAAACCTGGCTTGCAATCTGGAGGGGGTGGGTAGGAGGAATTTCCGTGAGAAGAATATACTGAAGATTTTTAGTTTAGTAGGTTTCACCTGAAGGGGTATATCTTGTTCTCCTTAGACTGTTCCACTTCCAGAGATGCAGTGAACTACTGCTAACATACACTTAAGACATTTTGAGTGTGGTGAACAGACCCTCTGAAGAAAAATGTTCTTTCTTAGTCAAGCTAAAGAGTTTGTAAAGAAACAGATTATTAGGGGAAGTCACAATTTTCTGTGTATTTCTCAGAAGTGGACATTTTAGTTGGATGACAGCTGAACTCCAAAATATTTCAATAGAAGTATTTTCCCCTGTGACTTGCTTGGTATTCTTTTGTATATATATAAACATGCATATATAGATAGATAAATATGTATATATGTGTGTGAGTGTGTATATAAATATAAAAGAGGAGTATTTGCCACATTGTTTTAACAGGAAGAGATTTATGCAGTGTAAAAACAGTACTGGCACGTTTATGTGAACAACTCGCCATTACCTCTGCTTCTCCCTCCTGCAGAGGGTCCTTGTATATTAAGTGATGAGCTTGTTTATACCCAGGATAAATAATCAGTATAAATTTTGCACACAATAAGTTGCATTTGCAAGTGCACAGATCTGGTTGTTTCACTTATCCCTAGTTCCCTCAGTGGTAATGACAAAATATTACAGAGCAGCATCTTCTTATGTGCATCCAAAGAGGTCTATGTGGGACAAAATTTGTTTCCACAGGGAAGCAGGATATTTACATGGCACTAGATCACTAAATATTGGCTCTTTTACTGCTTTGCTTTCTCTGTAGCCCAAAACAGTATGTGGTATTTATTGATAAACCTGGCAGCAAAGTGTACATTTGCCACAGAGAATCCGTTTCCCTGGCTACAAAAAAAAAAAGTTACTATTGATAATAAACATTGCCAAACTCTTAAAAAACAAACAAGACCCCCCAAACAAACAAAAACCAACCAACCAACCAACAACCAACCTACCAAACAAACATAAAATAAAATAAAAACAAGGCCACGTATTTGTTTTTGTCTCATGAATGTGTAGAAATTGAATCAGGGTCATAACCTCAGTTTATGAAGAAAAGACTTCACTTGCAGAGGCTGGTCCTGAATGGAAATGGTTTTATTTGAGGGATGTAGCACAGTGTTGGGTATTATTAGGATTGTCTCCATGTATATCAATAACCTTGATTTGAGAAAATGTGTTGAACTCTAATGAAACCTAAAATAGAAGAAGACAATCAATATGGAAGGGAGCAAACTATATATATATATATATATATACACATAATATATTGAACAAAGCAGAAAAATGGACTGTTGTATCCTTTATATGAACATTACACAACCTCATTAAATATTTTGTACATACTTTGCAATAAACAATGCTAGGAGTTTTGTGTTTCATATGGCAGAGGTGTTTTTTTATTTGTACTAAACATGGATATGAAAAGCAAAATAAAACTTACTAGACTGGCCACTTGGATTCCAATAATATTCCCTTATTTCACTGTAATTTCATATAAATGCTAGGAGGGACATTTACGCTGTTATTGCAGTCCCCATTTTATTTTTCCAGCAAAGCCTGTTATTTTTTTTACCACCTTCTCATTGGGTTGTTTTCAGGGCCACATCCCTAGTTAAATATAACCCGTTCTGCTTTTGGTGACTATTTAGGATATTTCATAGCTATCAGTGAAGTGTCTGTGACTCCTTCAGAGTTAAAAATGAACATTTCTGACAAAAGACGAAAAAGAACAAGTGATGCATATTCAAAGTGCTAACACTTTCTGCCAGACAGTATGGATGCACTTCCAATTGCCATCTAAACATCGCTGGAGATGTTAAAGAGCATTTTGCCTATCGAGACACTCTGGGCAAGAGCATTCAGTATATAAAATTGTGAAGAAAACCTCGCTGTATTGTTTTTTGAGTAGTACAAATCGCTTACAAAACCTGTTTTAATTACCTTTGAGATTTACAGTACTGATTTGGCAGATCTTTCCCTGTTTCCATCACAGCAGGAAAAGGCAAAACAGCCTAATAAAGACAGGTAAACATAACTGTTCATTACACATCACGACTTCTGGAGCGGATTTCACTTGCTCCTGAAGGGTTGAGACAAGCATACACCACAAGAAAATCTTAAAATAACAAATTGTCTCACATCTTGAAGTACCTTCACTCTATGGCAGTGCTCCCCTAAACCCTGACTGCCAGGGTTATCAGACCACTCTGCTGTGGCTGCCAGCTTTGACGTTGACAGAAGAACATCAAAAAAACTTATGTCTGAGACTGACAGGGAAAAAAAAAAGAATGTTACTGGTGTCAGCATCATGCCTCCTGACTACTGTTAAACAACAGGGCAAGCTTGGCAGTTGCTGCACAAGAGAAGGGATATTTTTTTCCCTAATATATCTGTTAATTTTTTTTTTTTTTTTTAATAACAGTGGTATCGGATCAGGTCTATTTATGTTGAAATAGTATAAAAATCCTGAACTCTTTCCCTATAAAGAAAAAATAGCTGAATAAAACTATTATGTTTAGAGACATTAATAAATGCAACTTCAAAAAGCAATCTTTTCCTAAAGGCATCAGCCAGTTTTGTAAGGAAATAATTCATTTTATTCTGGAAGAAATAGATTATTTGACTATTAATTAACAACATTAAGTCAAAAGAAGTATCAAGAAAGAGAACAAGAACTGAAATGAAATCATTATGTCTATAGAAGATTAGAAGCCAAAGCATTAGAAATTTGTAAGACAAATTTGCAATGGGTGATGATCAGAGTATATTTGGGAGAAAAGGGGAGAACAGAGCAGGAAAGGGAAATGGAATATTTATGGAATGATGGAAAAATGAACTTAAATGGAATAAAATAATCAGCCCAGTCAATGATCTGCTAAATTTAACTTCAAATGGAATCCTTTTCCTTTATATTCCTAGTCTTTTAGACTTTAATGTATTTTAGGTTATCACCCTAAAAAGGAGGTGCAAAAAAAGAGTAAATCTAAAAAGAACAGGAATGAAAGAAAGTGGTTGATATGTGTCTGGTGTGACTAGTTACTGTTGTTAAATAAGGACTAAACTGATGACATAAGTGGGATGCATGAATTTGACTGGCACAATCACAGGATTTTATACAGAAATAGTTTCAGGATCCCACTCTGAGCAGATGTGTCATGGATACTGCAGGAAGATTATGTCATACTAGCCAGTGACAACTCCTAGGACAAGAACTATTGCTGAGTGTTGCAGCAGCCCTCTTGTTAGAGGGTAGAAATGAGCTCAGACACAGACTCCTTGTTTATCACAGCATGAAAAGGGTCCTGGTTTATCCTTCTTTACAGCTCAGCCATCCTGACTCCAACCATTCACTGACTCTCCCTGCAGCAAGCTCCTGCTGGAGGTTTCCCTTGCAGCCCCTGACTGCTGGTTATTTTCTGCTGAACCACGACTGCAGGGATAATTTTGCAGACTCTGAATGCAGACTTTCACCCAGCTAGAGTGTGACTGCAGACCCAGACTGACCTCACAACAGGGATTCTGTCGCCCCTGCATCCTTCTTCTTCATAGTCCTCTACTTCTCTCTTCCTCAAGGTGCCTCCTCCTTCATGAGTCTCCTCACCACCTAACCCACCCCTTTTATCACACTTATCTTTATTGGATACAGATGTGACTCCTCAAGGGTGAGGCTGTGTTGGGTAATTAACACAGCTGATATTAGCAGGGATGAGGTCACCTGTATTACCTTTTCCTACAACTGAGCACTGGAAAACAAGTACCACTGGAAATGTGAGAAATTCCCTGGTGTAGAATTGACTCCTGTCAACTAGAATTGTCCCAAAAACTTCCTGGCCCCGTTTCCGGCCTTGAACGATATAGGCTGTGCACTCACTGTCAGTCTGCACAAAGTAATTTGGTTTTGCAGCTCAGGAGCTCCATGCCACATTAATTTCAATACCTGGGAGGGGATCCTGGACTTGTTAGCACAAATGTAGCCTGACTCCAGAATACACAATGGTGTTTAAGCTGTTGTGTGTCTCCTTTTCCTCCATCAAGCTGTGACTTTAATACAACTTTGTACTAACAAATAGTAAAAGAAACAAGTTCCCTGAAGCACTAAGTCTGTTTTATTTCCTCTTCTTTACACAGACCAATGTTAATTCTGAAATTTTCCTGAGGTACTCTTTAAAGCATTAAAAAAAAAAAACAAAAACAAAAACAAAGAAGACAAAAAATTCTAAAACTACTTTTTCATATAAATTGCTGTCGCAGTACTTTATTAAAATAATAAAAAAAAACCTGTCTGTGCACAGGAGAGGAGAAAGCAATTGAATTCTGAGACAAGATGGCAATGGCAATTTTAATGTATATGAAAGTTCACCACAGTGATGAGCATAATGTGTGATGCTACAGTGGTCATTATCAAGACATCCCACTTTTGCCTTGGGATATTATTGTAGAGTTCTCTTCCCTATATCCCAGTAAGTATTGCTGCTTACTCACAGAGATGAGAATAATTAGGCAGTATAAAAACAACAATAAGACATAACTTAGCTATCAGATCTATCTGATAATTCATAAAGGACTATCAATCTGTTGTCATGCAAGTTAAAACTTTATTGAGCCATATCTCTCAATTTTAGATCCTTAGAGCAGACACAAAACCCTGAATGGCTTTTCCAAAAAAAAAGAATTCAGATTTTCATCATGGATAAAGCTTGTTTTCATTCAGAGGGGAAACACTGGAGGCTTACTGTCAAATCCTATACATTACAGAAGTCCACTCACGCCAGTTCACACTGGTATTTCCATCTCTTGCATCTCAATACATCAAGTAAAACTATCTTTTTAACACTGCAATACGTGCTGTTAATGATGTGGTGACAATGGCACCAGGGAAACACTTGCCTTGTCTTATTTATATCTGCTTGCCTATCCTATTTCTACCTTTCTTTACCTTCCTTCCACCTCTTCCCCAGACAAGAGGGTGTACTCACACTTATGACAGGAGCTATTGCTTCTCTCTGGAGACTGTGAAATATTGAGAACAATAGAGAAAAAATTAAACACACACAACAGATGAAGAAATCCTCAATCAACTCCAAGGGTAAAAAATAGCCAAATGTTGGTGGAAAGTCTTGAATTTGATTCTAGTAATCAATAGGCATTTCCACCAGTAACATAATGTGGGTCAAAAGGATATGTTCAGTTTTCCAGTGTAGTAGTTAAGAGGGGAAAATAGTGCTGCAGATTATAGCTATTACTTCTGGAATAAAAATGAAACCTTATGAGACTGTTTTCTCATTATATAATGAAACGTAAGAAACTGCTTTAGAAATATATCTGCCTCTTTTTGTCCATACATGTGTGTAAATATTTATGTGTATATATAAAACTCCTACGATTAAAATCTTAAAAAAAACATATTTTCTTAGACAAAAGAGTTAGTTATGAAGGGAAATGTCTTCTGTCTACTATCAAAGTGAAGGATATTTAAACCAAAACTATTGCCCTCATCCTTGTTTTAAAATTCCGATTGTCAGATTTTGTTGTAAAAATGTGGGACCACATAATACAGAGTTTTTTCTTTGGGGAAAAAACCCCAAGTTTATTGAAATTAAAAAGCTGGATTGAAACTAGAAGGTTCCATGAAATAGACATGATTTGAAGAAAATGAAATGACAATATTTCTGAGATCAAGAGAGGAGCATCCACTGCCATGATCCAGTTAAATTTTACCCGCAACCAACAATACCGGTACCAACAAGGACTGTTGATTTTGTTATAGAACAAGTTAGAACATGTATTTAGGAGTATATGCAGGAGTGTCCCTCTACCTTTTTTCCCCCTGCATCTGCTTAAGGCAGAGATACTTAAATCTACATGTGACAGTTCAAAAGATGTAATCTGTTACTGACCAGCTGTTTTAAAGGAAGAAGAAATCATGATTAGGCATGTGAACCCGAACTGTTGCAATTTACAGCATAATGACTAAAAGTAAAGGATATTTCATTTAGTCAGAAACTTTCTGTCAGCTCACCACCAAGATACCTGTAAAGTTTTGTAGTAGGTAAGATATTGAGAGGGTAAAATATCTTCAGGTATTACTCTATCTGATAAGTATGGTCAGCAGCATACTTTTATTCCTCTTCAAGCAGACCCCCTTCAGCTGGAAACTAGTGCCCTATAATTACACACTTTTCAAGTGAGATGGTAATGGCCTCTGTGCACTTCGCTTGTCTATCACAATGCATTTTTGACTTCTACATGAGAATAAGCCAGAATTCATGAAAATGAAGACACGCATTCAGAGAAAAAAAAAAAAAAAAAAAAAAAAAAAGGCATTCTCTCGTGCATATTTTAGATTAAGGAAGTTTTTCTCTTGTGTTATTGATATTTTCCTTCATGTTTTTACTTCCTTTATCCAAATGTGAATTGCATGCATGCAGTACTAAAAGAAGGGTGAAAAAGGGGCAGAAAATTATTAAAAAGTTGAAGAAAAAAACCCCATTATCTAAATGCTGGTACAAAATAACTTTAAATAATCATAACAAAAAATTACAGTTTAGATGCAAATGGCTAGTGTATCTATTTCCTTACCCGTGTATACAAAAAAGTTTAAACCAGTTCTTAGTACATAAAAAACCTTTAAGAGCATCTGTCTATTATCATTTAAATATTACAGCACATGCTGAAATCTCTGGATTTTGGGCACTACTCATAAATATGTACACACACAGAGTTTTCTAGCACTGAAATAGAATGTTCCCAGACTTGCAGCAAAGCCTCTGCTTGGTCTGCCTATGGGCAGCAGCAAGCACATAATAACATCTCACCCTTACTTTCATGGTTACCCTGAGGTGAATGAGAGCAGTCATTTCCATTTTCAGAGAATTTTGTTGCTTTAACACACAGCTGTGTTAGGTACACCTGTGTTCATGAAAATATATGCTCCTTTTCTGGTAACTGGCCCAAATCACCTTATTTTAGTGAAAATGACAGATGTGAAATGTCTAAACCTTTCTAATATTTCTGTAAGTCAGATCATGCAACAAAGGATTCTTCATTTTCTGCTGTTTTGCTCACTGGTAGTAATATAAATAAAGGTATATAACCCAGAAGATATTGTTCAAAGATTGATCATTAACAGAAACAATAGTTCTTGGTGGCATTACACATTAGCCTCTTAGAAAAATTATTTCAACCATTAGCAAAAAATTCCTTACAAAATACCAGGAGTCAGCATTCTCTACAACATCTGCATTTTCACCACTTAAGACATCTTTCATTAGAGCTCGGCTCTAATTATTTTATTTCTTGCTCAACACTTGAGTAGGCAAACATCTTTTAACAAGTCAGATGAAAATTTTTGTACATAATATTAGATTTTCTAAAAATTTTGTTAGCTGTAAAGTTAAACCCTCAATTAAAAAAAAAAAAAAAAAGAGATGTACGGTTGTTATTATTTCCATAGCCTGATGCCACGACATGCTCAGGATCATACTTGCAAGTATAAACTTCTGCTTTCTTTCACTTTAATATTCTGCCATTCTTATAGCTCTATTTCCAATAAAATTACCATGAGTACTTAAGCAACAATATTAATAAAAAGTAACAGTACAGAAGGGTTGCTTGTATATTATTGCTTTCTCTAGTCCCAGCACTTTGGACTATGTTCCTGAGTCTAGTGATAAATTTTTTATAGCTATGATTATATCTTCAGCAAAACAAAATTTATGTACTTTTTATTTGGTCTATAAAAATGCATAGAAGGAATGGATAAAATTACTTCATCTGCTTTAGTGCTAAGGCCAGGAATTTAAGAATCATATCTCCTATGAGCCACCCTAACTACATATACTGAGAAGAGGCAAAGAAAAATCTGTTTCTTTGATGAGCATGAATGGACGATTTGTTTTAGCCTGTCTGTAATTGTATAAGGTAGGTGAGAAAAGGAAGATGTCAGTTTCCAAATATACTTTAAAAAAATATCCCATTTAAATGGGAACAAATGGAGAAGAAATTTCTGCTGAATAGAAGCATCTTGGAATTTTTTCCTGTATATATGCAGATTTCATATAGCATGTGAACCATATATACTTTAACTCATTTTTCAGCAGTAGAGTATAATAGAGTACAATAGAACTATGTTGTGCCTATACTGACTTGATCACAGACATTTTTCAAAGATGTGAAGCACCCCATTCCTGTATAGTCATCAGTTGTCTAATATTTATATGTAAATCAAGTTCAGGGGAGACAATGGTGTTTCATGACATTTATTCATTTTTATTCCAATTTTATTCCAGGTGGAAAAAAAAAATCAAATATATTTATTTTCTTTAATTAGTGCTGATAGAAACATTTCTATTGCAGAACATTTCTAAAAGTCCATCCTGAAACTGGTGGATACTCAGTCCTGCCATAAGACATGTTGTCAGAGCAACATTTTGTTAACCATTACACAGGCTTTACAGGGAATTCAGTAAAACTGGTAATGACACTCCTTCCATCCAAGTCACCTACTCTGCCAGAAATTCCAAAAGGTCATTGTAAGGATGATTTGCATGACTATCCTTGACCCAGCATTTCTCCGTGTTTGCAGTGAAACTCTCTAAACCTCCCCAAGGAATGGAAACTAGCTTTACAATTGTGTCAGACTTATAGAAAGGCACCTCAGATGACTTAATGGGCAAGGGCTGGTTGTCTTACCAGAAACCCCAGAGTCTCCTCTGTAGCACATTTTATGGTTCACAACCTGTACATGTTAACATGTGATTAAAAAAAAAAAAAGAGGAGAGGAAGAAGGGTAAAAGGAAGCTGCAGGTGAAGATCAGAATATTGGTGAGTTGAACAGTGAATTCAGACCTTCTGAAGATGTAAACGATCTGAGAGATAACAGAGATCGCTCATGTTCCATTTGTCAGTACCTTCCTTTCCTAGGAGGGAGTCTCACTGGTACCTAGAACAGAGGCTAGAGAGTGTTAATGGAATAAAGTAGGTATTTATTGAAAGGCCTTCAAAGGATACACCTTGGGCAGTACAAGAGCCTGGCCAGGGCTCTGCCCAAGATGGACTCAAAATGGTCACAAGATGAACAACAGGTCACGAGTTTTTACACTTTTATCAGTTTTGGTCCATTTACATATTGGGGTTAATTGTTCAATTACAGCTTCAGGTTATGAAGTCCCATCCTCCCAGTTTGCTCCCCTTAATTTGCTGTTGTTTATACTTTTTCAGCCTGAAGCTGCAATGATTTCCTTGGTCCTCAGGCTGGAAAAGGATTGTTCTGTCTAACTAAGCTGTGAGGAGAACTTGCTAACACTTCATATGAAGTTCAGAGATACACACTAAGGAAGTACAGAATCTGAAAAATATGAAAGTGAAAACTTAAGGCATCATCACCAATCTGCAGCCCCTACATAGATCCAGTATGCAACAGAGGAGCTTCTTCACCATTTTAAGTGACAGACCACACGGATGAGATGAGCAGAAGATATTACATGCCTGGATTCTGCTTACCTTTCTCATCAGGGTGAGCGTACGTGTGGTGGTCTGGAGAGGGGAAGGTCTTTGTTACTGATGGCTTATTTATGTTCATTTATTTTTAAATGGCAGCTGTCTGAAGCTGCTCAGTGTTTGGAGCATGAAATTAAGTCTCAGGAGAGATGGATTAGATGATAGAATGCCAGGGAGTCAATCAAAAGTTCACTTTATAAGTGGCTTACCCTATAAGCTCTGAGAACTTATCACAAAGCTTCCCAGCATGTCATTTGTTAGTTGTAGTTGTTTTTAAAATCCTGCATCGTAAGATATATGTAAATATATATATATATAAAGAGATATAGAGGGAGAGAACAAGATATATAGCTATATAGATGATATATAGGTATGTCTAGATATGCCATGTTTCATATTGCTGGCATGCATGCAGTATGAACACTCAGGACTGTGGTATACTTCATGTAAAGACAGTATTGTTTTCTTCTTTCCTAATGAAAATATTTAATAAAGATAAAAACACCATATAAAACACTGAAATGCCAAACACCATCTTACATCATGTGCATTTGTCATGAATCCTTGCTTGATACGCAATCTTCTTTCCAGCCAGTAAGTCTATTGTAGTGTGCTCCACTTTTTCTATTATATTATCTTGAAATAAAATCTTAAATGATACTAGTCTTTGAGACATTTTTGGAAGGAACAGGGAAAGAGGGACATTCTAATTAAATGTACTCGTTGTCAATGGCAATTCAACATTTTCACTTCCATAAATCCACTAAAAAAGTTCAGATGAAACATGATTCTTAATAATAAGAGACACAAGAGCACTATTGAGCTGGGGTTTAATATTGTTCTTTGACTTGAACTGTTGGGGAATACTTTTTTCCCCTGAAATATATTCAATAAAGTAACAGCAATCAAACTGCTATAGTAAACTAATAGATATAATGAAACTCTATTAGCACCCAGAGACTCCTAAGAGTGTAAGGAGACAATACATTAATTTAGAATCATTTTTTCCATAAATTCATTGCATTCCTCTTTCATAATTCTCACATGCAGTCATGGTACAGCATATATAAAAGCAACGGGTGAGAAAACAGGGGATCATTAAAGATATTATTTTATCAGTAGAGGGAGGAGCTGTTGATCTTTCGGAAGGCATCATAAATGTCACTTCTGATATCTCCAATTCCCTCCCTTTTTCTATTTGAAGCCTTATATGCCCACAGATACTTTCTTTATAGGAGAGGGTGGAGATTGGCTCTCACTGGGAAGCACTGCAAGAGAGATGGTCTATCAGCAGTTTAGCAGAGCAGTTCTGGGTTTTAATGGGAGATGCAGTGGTGGGATCCTCCTGTCAGCAGGGGCAATAACCTGGAAGTCTACAAGGAGATATCATCAGTTATTGCAGACTCACCCCAGCGACTCCATCCTCACATAAAGAAGGGAAACAAGTTTCCTGGTCCTGCAGGAAAAATACCCACTCACAAGGAAATGATGCTTTTGTACTTTTTTTTTTAATATTATTTTTTTTGGTAATTAAAGAATATGTTTGAAGAGAATTACTTTTTGACTCTTACAGAGGAGCGTTATTATTGGCTCCAGGAGGGCCACCAACTCATATATGGTGCTTAAAATGGGAATTTTATCCCATTTGCTCTGAATAGAACTACAGTCCATGAAGGAAGCAGAACCCTTCAGCAAATGCCTACTCAGGAGAGAGCCGTGAAGTGACCTCTTTTGGCCAAGTGCTGCTCTAAATGCTCTACCCGACCCCTGAAAAGCATCTCCGTTTGATCATGGTTTTCAGGACATGCTGAGGGCCAGTTGCTCCTGTTGGGGCTGGCTAAGGAGGGAGTTAGCCCCCATTAATAATTAAATATATCTTTTCCAGCAGAGCAGATCATTCTTATTTGGGGGGAGAAAGGAGAAAGAGATCTCCAGTCTCCAAGCTTAGTCTGATGCAAAGTTTGATCCCTGACTTTGTGCGTTTCATTAGCAGACTGGGAGATTGTGATTCACATAGCTCTAGTCCCAAAAAGTTCTGCATTTACTATTTGATGCATTGATCCTTTCACTTAATAGCTAGCCCTTAAGCCATAATAACTTACAGATATATGCATTTATTCTACAATACTCTGAAAGGCCTTTTTAAATATTCATTCTATTCTGCTAAATAAGCAGCCCTCCTTTCCAGGAGGCCTGTGATTAACGCTCCTTTCATCCATCACCACTATACACTGCCTTTGGGAATGCCTGATCCGCTTGCCGCTCCAAAAAATGTAACTTGAACCAGAACTTATTTTCCCCGCCTCTGCTACTGCCAAGTTTCAGGACTTTAGGCAAACCACTTGACCTTGCTGCATCTCGCTTTCCTCTCCATTAAAATGAGGGTAGTGCCTAGCTTCATAAAGCATGTCAGTTCTACAGATTAAAATGAAATGCTATGGATGAGCTTAGTACAATGATCCTATACACCATGGAAATTTCATCCTTTAAGATGATGCCAATGACAAAGCTGTCAAGCCAAAACTGCTCCTGGCAGCCAAAATCTTATATCAGCACTATGGCCCAGTGCCATCAGCAGGGCCATAAGTAAGGGAAGGGATGCATTTATCCAGTTCACTTGACAGGATCATCATCAGTAGCTGGACTACCAGGCTTCTTTTTTTCTTTTTTCAAATGAACACAGACTATAACCCAATCTTAATTTATACAGTAACCCAAGGAAATACAGGAGGTGTATGGAAAATTGTCTATTAAAAAGCAACCTGGCAGCACAACGCGCTGTCCAGAAATTGTTCTAATAATAGTTCTAATCTATTGCTGGTTGAAAATGGTGACCTGCCTATTTGGCTAACTATTCTGAATACTCTGGGATAATTATTTCTAAGTGGCATAGGTTTAATTGTATGGTAAATTAATGAGTAAAAGGCTTCTTACTGTTGTTTAATAAGTATGAAGAAAATACACTTAACTTTTCGTATACTGCAGTCAAATTGCATAAGCAATAAATGCACATTAGATGTTGTATTTATTACATCAAATCTGTGAACACTGCTAATACATTAACATTTAAAAAGGTAGCCCATGGCAAGTCAATTTCACAGCAATTAAAACTGAAAAACTGGTAATTGACATTTGATAAGTATGTTAATTGATATCAAGCTTGCAATAGCTAACATGTTAAATGTCAATTAAATCCATGTGTTTTTACAATTAGAATTTATTAATAAAGAATCTAATTACAAAATATTGGTTATGTCAGTTTATGTTAATTATGCAACAACTACATTTATATTGGAAAAGTTTCTCCAGTCATCCAACAGCATTTTAAAAATTTCCCACTTTTTTGACATTTTGCATTGCATATGTTGTCTTTTTTTTTTTTTTTTTCTGTTTTAGGTATAATCAGGGGGAGGGAAATAGATTAAAAATGTAGACCCACTGGTCCAATCACTTTTATAATTTTGAAAGAATACACTGTGAATAAATTCTATATTAAATTGGGTAAGGATTCAGTAAAGCCAGGAAATTAATTTTTGTTATTATTCAGTAAAAGACTGAAGGCATCAGCCAGAACCATGAGCCACAGTGCAGAAAGCAGTCAACTAAGAGAAATTAATGCAGGGACAGAGAGCATAAGGCACCACAGACAGGGAAAGAACCAGAGAAAAGGGGAAGGAGAGGCTAAAAAAGGATGTTTAAAGTCCTTAAAGCACATAGAGGAAATTAAGAGAATTGTAGGAAGGGAAAAGAAGTTGGGGAAAGTGAAAGACAAAGAAAAAGAAAGAAAACAGAGTTCTATGGTTTGTTTTTTTTCTTTTTTTCATGTAAATACTTTGAATTTGTGAAAGGAGAGCTCAAATTAAAGCAAAAAAGACAGCAATATAATTTTTTTTATTGATATCCTCAAGTGACATTTTTATAAGTCCATTTTATCAGATCAAATTCTGTAAAAATAAGTTTGCTTTAATTTTTACTATTTTTATATTTTTAGCTTCAAATCTTTGGCTTCTGGTTTGGAATTTTAGTAGATATTCCTTTGTGCATTTTAAGATCACCACTAACAAAGGTCCCCTTACCTAACAGAATTAAAATTGGTCTTGTTTGTTCAGAACACTTGTTTCAATTGTCACTTCTGCTACTACAAGTTCAACAGCTTACTTTGCTTTTAATTTGACACTAATAGGGAAAAGTCAGTTTTATTTCCACTTGTTTCCCAGCGTGTCACTTGTTCATCTCCATTTGGGACAACATACAATGCTGTCTCCATTCACTGTGAGAATGAAAATTAGGTTTACATTAAAGCAAGATTTTGTCAGGAAAGAATGTTCTGGTCTGACAATATCTGTAATTGAATTTTTAGAGAGAGGAGAATGTTGAGCTGAACGTATTTAAAAATTAACTTCATTTGAAGTCTGAAGTGCAACACCATTTGCTACCTTTAAATTAAAATTGATCTAGCAAAGCAGAGTGGCAGATTTGTTTGGTTTGGGGTTTGTTTTTGGGTTTTTTTTTTTGTTGGTGGTTTTTTTGGTTTGGGTTTTTTTTTGTAATTTTTAAGGAGATTTTTATCCCTTCATCAACCAAATTTAAAATTCAGGAAAAAAATATGTACTTCAAAATTCTTACACTACTGTAGCATCATTCATGAAAGAAAAGCAAGAAGACTGGATTTGGAGGAAAAAAAAAGTAAAATAAGAAAAAAATTGAGAGGAAGTGGTAAAAAGTTGTTCTATAAGCACACATAAGCAAAAGTCTACAGTATTTGTTTAAATTCCTGTTTAGTAAAACCCCGTTTCTTTGGCACACAGTTATTCTATAGCTGTGCATCTCATGAACTTTTAGCCAAAAAATTTAGCAGTGGCCTTTCCCCAACATCGTGACAGAATCACCAGGTTCTTAGTGGATAACAATTTCCACATGGCTCTGTTTGATTTAGTTCTGCCACTCTGACTGTTCCTCCAAGGTTTAGCGATTCTGTCAAGCTCTGCTGCAAGTGGCTGTGCTGCACTGTTCACACCATATTTCCTGGCATGACCACATCAGACAAAAAGAAAACCTTTGCATGTCTCAGCTCTGAGAGAGGCCTGCACAAACCATCAAGGACTTGAAATTTTATATAATACACACATATATATATATAGTTACAGAAGAGTTTACTACCTCATAAATCATTATTTTAAGGATGGTTAGACCTCCTTGATTTATAAGCACGTGAATATTGGTACTGTCAAACAATCTCAAACCCCTTGTGCTCCTTTGCTCCTTTCATTCTTTATTCCTGAATAGCAAATAAATCCCAGAGGCTGTGAACTCTCCGCCAGGAAGGGGAGGAACAGAGGAATATTAGGATGTAAAGCACACCTCATGGTGTAGGCTGGACTGCCATAATGGTCCAATGTGCTGAAAGATTAGAACCTGTTTTAGAGCATAAAAAAAAAAAAAAATCATGCTTCTCAAAAGGCAACAGTAAACACTGTGAAAATTGCAGTCCCTGTTCATTAGAAGAAAAAATAAAAAATCCTGCTAAAACTCCCTGTGAAAAAGATTCCTTGTTGCCCAGAGGTCATAACATTTGGCTGGGAAAAGGTTTTTTATTTAATTCAGGTATTATTCTCCCAGCCTATACAGATACTGCACAGCCATTTTCTGGTTTTCATGCTTCATAATGGAATCCAGTGTCATAAAGAAAGAGCCACTGAAAAAGAAAAAATGTGGACCTATAGCCGTGGGCTTTCTGATCTCTACGAATAATGCAAAACCCAGTTACAAGCTCTGCTGGGCTCTAGCTCTTGAGTTAAGAGCACACTCTCTTTGCAAGTGTGTCTTCCAACAGCTTCTCCTTCATATCCATATCATTATTGTCAAGTCTTCTGGCGGTTAGTGAAAGCCAACATGACAGAAACCAGCATTTTCCTAATTATATGTCCATGGAATATCTCTGATCTGAACTAGACAGTTCCATCTGAAGATTAAATCCTCAGCTTTGATTCCTGTTCAGCTTTGTGGTACTTCAACAGCCAGTTTTTTTGGGGCACTCTTGCATGAGTAAGGCTGGAGAAAACCTTCAAAGCTCCTCTGTAACATCCTTTATATGGTTTTTCAAGTATCCTCATAAATTCTGCTTCTGATACTAATACACTTGAGATACTAAGCTTCTCCACAGATCTAAAATTCCATCTTATATAGTACAAGGCAAGACATAATAAATCAGAAAATGTTACAGCTCTTATCCGTGGAATTCCAGTGAAAATGCATGCAGACCTACTAGATTAAAGTAGTTATTTCAATTTAGGAATAATTTCATGTCACTTGAAATATATGGCTTTTAAAAGTTCATTTTTAATTCTGTTAATATATTAATATTATAGGTCATACTAACACAAATATTGATTTCACAACCAGTACTTGAGAATCTCTGTCAATAAAAAGATATTTTTAGCATAAAGATTATGTTCAGACGTATCTATTTCTTAACATGGATACCTCTCTGCCCACATATACATCACCTAAATCTCAAAGACTTTCTGAATAGCAGCTAAAGGAAACAGCCTTTCATCTTCTTGTGCATGGATGCAAGTTTTGTCCTAGATATTGTCACCCATTTCCAGTTATTGCAACCCTTTCAGTGGCTTTGGTACCAGAACCCAGGTGGTCAGTGCTAAACCTGACATCCTAATCTCCTCTGGCTGCATGACTTATGTTTTTTGCATCCTTTCCTTTCCAAGGATGGAAGGTAAATCGTCTTTCTTGCTTCCAAGATCTTTCAGCAATATTTCTCAGTACTGTTGAGGGTTAAGAATGAAAATAACATAGATTTTAAAATATTTTATACTACATAAAAGAGGAAGTAGACAATAGGAATTATAAGATCCATTAATGTCTTATCAATTTTAGATGGAATTCATTTCCTTCAAAATTTTATTATTTTTATCCCTAGATCTATTCTTTTTAGTGACAGAAAAGTAGAAATAGTTTTAAGTGTTTTTTTTTTTCTTTCCCTGAGTCTTTATAATAATTTTCTTCAGTTTAATAAAGTTGTTCAAAATATCTCCAACATTATTAGGCCCAGCATTTAAAGAATTCAAATGAATCTTCAAAGTGCTCAGCTTATGAGATTTGCAAAATTAACTTTGTAATTACAGTATGCAACAAAATACAGAGCTGATAGGTATTTTCCAAATGAATGAAGTTAATTTCTAGCATTAAACATTTATGTATCCTGTCTCAGATAATTCTGGTTTTCTGAGGATAGGTTCTGTAATAGAGACAGATTTCCCATCCATTACCTTTACAGAAAAATATCAGACGCTACTCAATAGACTGCATATTTCCAACCTGCTCATTTCAATATCTACCTGGTTTTGAAAAGTGAATTTTGAAGGACAGATCCTATTTACACAAATGCAACTTTCGTTCCACTTAGAAGCCTTGCTTGAAGGCTACCAGGGTCATCTTCTCATCCTTTCAGTTTCAACTGAAAGGAAAAAAAAAAAAAAAGAAAAAAAAAAAAAAAAGAGAATCTTTGAAAACATAACTTTCTGCTTTATAATTAGGGAACTTGGTTTTATAACACATCGGGTATGATGTGTAATGGCTTTTTGATGTAGAAATCCCTCTTTTATCTCAACACAGAGTAATTTTATGTAGAGATTGATGCTTGGAGTTGTTTGGCTTCTTCTTTACACATACGACATTCTGACTGTTTATAAATCAATAAAGTAAAATTTAATTCCTTATTAGCTGCTGATGAGAGCAAGGATATTCTTTTTTTATTCACATTGATTTATACTTCTGGGGATTTTTTTCTTATTATTTCTCCTGTCTCCTTCAGACAGACTTTCAAACACAGTGCTGTCATATTTCACAATCAAAACATGAAACTATCCTACATGCCTAAGCATCCAGTTCTTTCACTGAGCAGTAAGTTACTCAAACCCTGAATCTAAATAACACAAGTAATCAAGTCAATAGTAAAACAGAAGTGAATTTTATAAAGTACCACACTTTCTGATATTTACTAGGTAGCTATAATTTTTACTCATCATTCACACCTGCCAAATACAGGATGCTATATTGCCCTGCGTCCACAAGTGCACTTACAAAATCATATCATCTCCTATTTAAACTTTCATTTTTACCCATAAAATTATGCTGGAGGCAGACAGATTTGCATGAGTGGATAAAAGCATAAATTTAAGGAAGAGTTTTTAAAGCACACACACATCGTTAACGTTGAAGATGAGAAACTAGACTCAGATTGCATTTTGATCACATGTTGGACAGGCCAACATCTGGTTTAGCACCTTAAGTGAATTATATCAAGGAATTAAAGTGACAGGATGGTAACTGAAACCATACAAAGCTGCACAAAACATAGTCAATATACAGACCTTCATCTTCAGTTAATTTATTGGAATGAAAGCAGGAAAAATCAATACAATTATATGAGTTTTATTTTTTGCATTTCATTGTTATGCTTTTGAAAGACGTTAGAGACCAAAAGACCCTGGAAACTCTTTGATTGCAGTTATCTGGTTTGCTCCATTCACAACCATTGCATGGTTCAACATGCACCTTTAGTCACTCTCCATGTAGGCGCACCTGCTCAGTAAGCTTCAGGCAGAAAGGACCTGAAGGACCTCCAGATCTAAATGTTCACACCGATGTATCTGAACTTTGACATTCTGGTCAGGCTTTGGCTGGCAGCCACCAAAACTGAGACTCTCATGGCTAATTTGACAGCATTTTCATAGAGTCACAGAATGGTGTGGGTTGGAATGGACCTTAAAGACCACATAGTTCCAACCCTCTGCCATGGACAGGAACTCAGTTCACTAGACCAGGTTGCTCAAAGCTCCATCCAACCTGGCCATGAACACTTCCAGGGACGGAACATCCACCGCTTCTCCTGGCAAACCTGTTCCAGTGCCACAGCATCCTCACAGGAAAGATTTTTTTTTCCTAATATTTAATTTAAATCTAGGCTCTTTCCATCTGAAGACATCTCCTCTGGCCTTTTCACTACATGCTCTTTCAAATAGTCCCTTCTCTATGTTCCTTGTGATTTCCCTCAGGGTTGTGGAAGAACACAAAAAGGTCACCCCAAAGCCTTCCCTTTTCCAGGCTGTACAATTCTCTCAACCTTTCCTGACAGCAGAGGTGCTCCATCCCTCTAATCATCCTTCTCCTTGATTCTAAGATATGTTCCTAAATCCAGATAAAATAATTAACTGAATATACTTGAAGAAAGCTTATTATAATTATTACCATCTTTATTACATTGTCGAAGTTAACTTCTGGGGCAAGAAAAATCAAACAAAAAGTACATTTCAATGGACTTGTTTAATTAAAGATTTGTTTATTTTTATTTCATAGGAGTGATATCTTGAGAAGGGTTGGAAATGGAGATATTCAGTAATCAACAATGCCATACCTATTGGATTTAATCCCCACTGCAGCTTGTTTTTCTTTTCTGCTTGCAAATTAGCCCCCTCCCAGAAGGGAAATTAATTCTAATTTAACAGCACTAAAAGCCTCTTGATGTTTGTATCTGGACACCTTCCAGTCTTTGAGGGAATTATGTCATGTGTATGACTATTTTCCAGCTTCTTCCTGCTTTCTAAAACTATGATGTCCTAAAGAGAAAATATATTTCTTGCAAGCTTTTGGAAACAGAGCAGATAATTAACTATCACTTTCATAATAATTTTGGAATATTGCTACTCTATATTTGAGTCCACACTTGAATTTGGGACATTGAAGCAAAAGAAAACACAATCTTGTAAAAAATAAGATTAATTTTTGTGTGACATATAGGAAAATGAAGAAGCAATGCTCTCAGTGCTTTACCCACTTAGAAAATAAAACCTAACTTGAGCACTGCCTCAATTGTTCTCACGTTATTTTCAATTCTTGCATTATGAAAAATGGAAAAACAGGATCTGTAAATAGCCCTATGTTTTTTTACAGTAGATTGAATCGGATTTAAAAAAAAAGAAAAGAAAATCAATAAAATTTTTTACTCAGATTTCAATGGAAGCCTTTCCTGGTCTGTTCAAGGTCATCAAACCTTTTCCATTTTTAACTTACAGGTTGAAATAAGCACCCTTTATTCAGTCAAGTACCTGTAAATTTGAGAGCACATAAATCTGGATCTGAATTTTAACCCTGGGAATACATCTGCTGGTTTGATGGGTTTTAATCAACAAAACATTTGATGTGCCCTCTATTTTATTTTCTTTGGCCTGGAACTACAAACCTTAAAATATTAATGTATGAAGAACTATATTTTCTCCACAAACTATCCTATTTTTTCACTTATTTTTTTCTTGAAGAATTAACATACTTGTGTTCATAGAGAGCATACCACTGTGGAAAGTTTTGGGACCTTGTTTTCTTTTTTTTTTCTTATTGTTGTTGTTTAGATGAGATTTCTTAAGGATGTACAACAGAATTTCCAGACCTAAAAAATACCACAGAATAACAGAATGGTTTGGGTCAAAACGGACCTTAAAGATCATCTGGCTCAGAACCTTCTGCCTCAGGCAGGGACACCATCTACTAGACCAGGTTGCTCAAAGCCCCATCCAACCTCACCTTAAACACTTCCAGGGGTGAACCATCTGCAGCTTCTCTGAACAACCTGTGCCAGTGCCTCATCACCTTCAACAGTAAAGAATTTCTTCCTTGTATCATATCTAAACCTGCTTTCTTTCAGTTCAAAGCCATTTCCCCTTCCTCTGTCTCTGCGTGCCCTTGTGAAAATTCCCTCTCCACCTTACTTGTAGCTTCCTTCAGGTACTGGAAGACCACAATTAGGTCACCCCAAATCCTTCCCTTTTCCAGGCTAAACAAACCTAATTCTCTCAGCCTTGATTTCTGCGTTGCTAAGGAGGAAATATGGTGTAAAGCCAACCGTTCTGCCTCCTAGTGCTGCTCTTCACTAGATTTGAATTTTAAAATAAATAAATAAAGTAAAAAGGAGCCTTCATTTGTTTTGCACTGCATTTGTTGAGGTCCTGGAGCTTGGTGGTGTTAAGTCACTAATGACCTCATATGTGTTATACTTCTTTAGAAGGTAAACTACTATTTTGGAGGCATTCAGTTCTGAGGAAAGGGCTTCTTTTTAAGGCGGTCTTTTCCAAAATCTGAATTAAAACCCGGTCTTCTAGTCTGGACACATTTCAGATCTAACTGTATCACTTGTAGTCATTTCACCATCTAGAGATGTCATAGTGATATAAAATAAACCCGTGGAATGGTTTTTAAATTTATTTATTTTATTTTTTTTTTCCAGAAGCGAGAATGAAGAACTAATCTGAGCCACTGGTTGCTCAGACTGGTAAAAGTATGTCAGAGCTTAGAAGGCATTGCTGTGAGCTAATGAGAGGGGGAACTATCCATCATTAGATGAAAGTTCTCTTCAGTCTAGATCTGGTACTTCCTAAAGTTAAAGCCTACTTTAATGTCAGTTCTCAAACTCTATAGTTTCCTCGAGAAAGCCAGCAGGAACATAGAACTGTGGATAAGTAAAGTGAACTTTTCTCTCTGCTGCATCGGCCCTACAGCTGTGTAGAACTGCAGAGTTTGTTCTCCCCACCATCCCAGAGATTGACTCTCAACTGCTGCGTTTTCTAAGACACTTTCCACACATAATTATATTGAAATTCAACTTATTTAAAAATATTTTTTCCCTTTATACTCTTACCCCTCTCTTCTAGATTTTTTTTCAAGTGCTGCTTCACTGATTTAATAGTAGAGAGTGTTCATTAATATATCTGGATAGGTAGTAACCTAACCCTTGAATTATTTCTACACTTTTCAATCATACCAAATTAAGGCAAGGAGGACCTCTAAATCCAGTTAGGTTGCATCTCAACAGCATCAAAAATAACTAATCTCTGATGGTTGTCAGTGATATAAAGTACTTCTTATAGTAAATCAAGGAACTAAAATCTCCTCAAAAAAACATTAATGCATATTTGTGAGGCAAGTGGGAACTTATTAACTACAATTTAGCTTCTTTTTACAAGCTAGAGAAGTAGAATAATTCTTCTCTTATCTATTTCCCTTCTTTTCATTTTGACAGAACCTTTCCACTTTCATCATGTTTTTTTTAAACCTACTTACAAAGACATTTATATTTTCACGCCTTTAGTAGACTCTGTCAAATTCCTGCATACCTAAAAACAAATGTAGTGCATGTAACAGCTAAGCATTGCACTGTTCCATTTTTAAATGTGGAAGTCATTTAGGACTTTCTTAGATAACTGTTTTAAGATCGATTTAATAGTTTTCTGGGCACCAGTTTGACAATAAATTATTTTGAGAATTGCTTCCTTGGGGTATTTTTTTGTACATACATCACATAAGTGCAGCAGAGCCAATGGTAATACAAGGCTGACTTTTTTCTTAACATGATAAAAAATAAAGAGAAAAAAAATCAAAGTAATGCATTTAGTATAGTTATGCAGGATTGCACAGTTGGTTTAGAGTTATTAAAAAAAAAAGGCAAAAAGCTAAAGCTTCACATCAAACACACAAATATAATAATTGGAACAAATAATTGAAGGTCCTCTTCCTCCCATCTTTTGGTCTAAAACTTCCTCCTTACCCTGAATGAGATCACTGTCCCGTTGAGCAACTCATTCTCTTTTGCAGAAGCTCAGTTTGTCCTTGATGCAGGCAATGATCCAGCAGGATTGTGAATTGTTCCCCACAGTGACTCCTGTCCTCCCACTGCAATGACCAGATGACTTCAAATCGCTTGGAAAAAATCCTCACCACTTACAAAATGCACCACATCTAAGAAGATGCAGAGGCTCTAAAGGAGCAAACGTTTCTACAAGTGTGGGGAGCACTTATTACACATGGTAGCCTTTGGAACCTCAAAGCAAGTTTTCCATATTTTCCCTAAATCTTCTTCATCCTTCTAGCACACATTATATCCCACCATTCCACAGTGTGTCCCAAGCTCTTCACAGAGTTTTTGCCTCCTGTGATACACAAGAACAGCTCATCATCTTCTCCAACGGGTAACCAATCATGAAAGAACTTCTGGATAAAGAACAGAGTTTCAGGATGTTTTCTGTCTAAGACTACACAAACTTCTGATGGAAGAAGTGCCAGAGATGAAGCCGCTTGGACAGCAGGAGAGCAGAGGGCAACTGAGCTCACAGTCCTCCTATGCCAGAGCAACATCTATTTGTGGGTAAGAGTTTACTGATGAAAAATCCATAGTGGGACAAACTTATCCTGCTGTGACTCTGAAAGATACTCACAGAAATGTTGCAAAGTTCTGCAGCTGTAAAGCTTTGCTGTTCAGTAAGTGGTAGTTGAGATGACTGTTCTGACTACAGACACATTCATATAGAAATTTATGAGCACAAGGATGACCAAAAAATAAAAATACAAAGTTTTAAAGACACATTAAAATCTTAAGTGCCAAAACTAAGGCAGAAAAAAAGGCACAAATGCCAAGAATACAGTTCTAGTTTGATTTGTTGTGATATGGTGAAAACCACTATTACAATCTCTCAGTCCTGAGTCCATGTATGCATATGCACAGGGACACATAAATGCCAGAAAACATTTTTAAGACAAAGCACAGTTGCAAGCAGTAGAAGGTGTAGCATGATGAAGACCAGGGCATGACAGCTTCTTCAAACATCTGAGAGTGTGGTCCCTACTCTGGGAAACCAGGCACAGAAATGAGACTTTTAATAGACTGTCAGTAGAAAGTGCTAACCTCAACAGGACGATAAATTAAGGGTAACTTTAATTTGCTCCCAAAACTTAGACCTTCCATAGTATTCCCAATTGTTCTCAAACACAGTGATGTTTAAACAGTAAGCACGTATGCATATGTGCCTTCCTTTCTAAAGAAAGCAAGAAAGATTTTAAGAGCCCAATAGAATTTTTTATATCTATTTCAAGTTATTCATGTTAAAAATCATCAAAAGTAAAAATACCACATTTTCTCTTAGAAAAAAAAACACAAAAAACCAAGAGAATCAAAGAAGAATGTGAATAAAAAAAGCAGTATTATTATTTCAGTTATATGGCGTCCATTAAATTTCAGTAGAGAAATACAGACTTGTAATGAAACTAGTGTCATTAAAAACCTCTTAATACACTAGAGGTGCCCAATAGAGATAACCTGGCATCTGCAACCTCGGTATGTATCTGTGTGAATATGCATCCCTCCTTTACACATGTGACTGGAGGAATTTCTCTCTTTTTTTTTTTTTTTTTTTTTAGGTACTTCAAGGCTTTCATCTTATTGAAGATCATTTTAACTGGCTTTACTTTCTGATCGTATAGAATATTGAGCCTGTTGGTAGAAAAATCGTATTCTCAGTGATGCAAATCAATGTTTTCCAGATGGACAACTGAAAGGAGTTACTCTTCAAACTCACTGTTTAAAAAAAAAAAAAGGAAAAAAGAAAAAAATGCAGCGCTGGTGCTTAGAACTTTGCATTTATTTGCAACATCAGAAACCTACAATTCTGACTGCCAAAAATGAGCTTCAGAGTTCAGAAGACAACTCTAGGGCAATCTACAGGAGAAGTCAGGCATAATTCCATATGGGGCACACGCCAAATCACACATATTGCATGCACACTAATTGATCGTTGCAGAAACCCCTAACTACCGGTGGAAAGAAGCAATGTGACAAGGCCAGACACCATTGCAGCTCCAAAGAATTCTCTGGAGCAATGACAGTTTTAACAGATGCCTATCTGTCCTCATATTCTAAAACTTGGCACAAGAACAAATGCTTTTTCTCATCAATTTTTAGGAGAAAAAAAACCCCAACCAAATAAAGCCAAAGTGAAAATTCCAATTCAATGGAACATTTTCAGCAAAAAAAATTCTTCAACAAGTACAATGATTTCAGCAAAACCTGCACATTAATAATTTTTTCCTAGGAATTCAATTTCTGCCAGTGTTAACATTATTTTTACTTAAATTTTCAGGCCAAATACTTCCCTCTAGGTTTATTCAACTCCAAAGGTTCATTCACCTTAATAGTCTCCTCCCATGTCCCATGGAATATATGCTAAATGACTCAGTTGACATTATATAGTTTAATTGTACTCTTGAAACATTTCTAAAAAATTCTGGACACAAATAAAGTAGTCAGTATCTGTTAATGCAGTATTAAGGGAGACCAGCTGCAGGCTATCATAGATGTGAGGACTCCAGAATAGAAATGTAGAACTTTTTGCAAGATGACTTCTTGATACTTTCATAATGCAGCACTATTTGTATAGTAGTCCAGATTTTTATCAAGCTATATAGAAAGAAAGAATAAGGTCTCACAAGGCATGTATTATTTGACCACTATTACTGCTGTTTGGGACTTCAAAGACATTTAACCTTCAACCCCAACAATGACACTTACCTTTCATGAGACATCTGTGTAACAGCTGATGTGTTAAATCACAGTTGTCTCTGGCATGTCACAGCCATAAACCATTTGAAAAAAGAACTTCTCTATAAATTGCATATTTGAAATATGACAGGGTTACTGTCCTGATGCCAACAAGGAATCTCAAAGTCTTTGTATGTGAAAATAAGTATTTAAAACTTCAGAGAGTGGTAGAAAGATGGTGCTTTTCTTCCACTGTATAGCTTCAAAGTAAACCTTTGCAGTCTTAGTTCAAAGGTGTTATTTAAGCAATTTTTCTCATTTGAACAAAAAGGAATGTTTTAAGTCAACTCATTTTTGCTACAAGAATATGATGCTTCATTTTAACTAAATAAAAAAAATGGTTCTCGTGGGGTACAGAATTTATACACATGCTGCCTAAGATACCATTTAAAGACAGAACCTAGTGAGAGATGTTGCAGGGAGCTATTAGTAAGTCTAATAACAATATAAAGTATGGTACTGTAAATACTATAGTGACATTACAATTTGTTTAACAGGAACATCAACAATTTTTTTGCCCTTGTAGCATTGTTATATAGCCTACTTTCTATTATTCATTTATTTTGTTTTCCGTATAAATGTTCTAGCTCTTTTTGGTCTTTTTCCCAGTTCCAACATCTTGTCTTGATCACTGCGTGGGTCATTGACTGTAGCAATATTTCATATGAAAATGAAGTGTTCTTGACTACAAGGCAGTTGCTTTTCCTTCACATTGATTTCAATGAATTTGGAGGAAAACAGACTCATATATTATTGGGAAACTCAGATTTCCCTACTCATTTCAAGCTGACTTGTAAATTATATCTCTTAAGGGCTTTGTTAATTCTTTGGTTGTCACTGAACACCTCAATTTTTTTTCTTAATGCCACACTCAGAGTGAAAAGAGGGGAAACCAGCAGCTGGGGAAACCAGAAATATAACAGAGAAAAAACGTGATTAGAGTTGTGTCATTCTGAATACCAGAATATCAATTTTATTCATCTATGTGATGGGAACAGAGCTGCCTTACAAAACTTATACCATTTTTAAGGATTTTTTTTTGAGACAGGGGAAGAGTGAAACCCACATATTTTTAATGGCTTTCATCAAATCTTTGAAATGTGAAGAACACCTTGAACGTACACTCAGATTTTCTTAAGTTATACTATCTTACCAAGTACAACAGTAGGTTAGCCTTGCCCAGATTATTTGCTTAGATCACATTTTCCCCATTAACTTCTGTGGTTTTACTGGTCTCAGCTGAACACCCCTTTTATTAGAAAGTGGGAAAGGAAGGAATTCTGACAGAAACAACTCAGTGAGAAAGTGTCATCTGTCCCCCATTAAGACACGCACCTCTTGCTGTGCAGCAGCAACGCCCGGAAACATGTTTTCTCCCAGTCCTTCCAGTGTTCTGTGGCTGCGAACACTGCAAACTTCTTCCCTAGATTTTCACACAGCAGCTGTGGAGAACCCTTTCTCTGGCAAAATGTCATCTTTCAAAATCTTGCTAATTTCTTCCTTTTCGTCCTCTTTAAAAGTCATCTTTGCTCTGTCTTATCTCTGCTTTGCAATGAGAAATCAGAGGATGGGAGACAGCATCTTTATCTTGAAGAGCAGCTCCATCATTGTCTTATCCCCAAAGGCAGACTTCCAAGGCCACCCTACCGAAAGGGTGGCCTGTGCGTGGCATTTCCCTGTGGTTTCTTTCTGAACTCTTTCTGTTTGAGGGATTCTCTATGAGAGATTCAGCAGTAACCAGATAAACAAGCAAGTCAGGTAAATATAGGTGATCATGTGATTTTTCCCCAGACATAGTGCTTCTTGGAGCTTCTCACTTTCCCCACTGATTTCTGTGCTTCCTATAACATCAAGACTTCACCAAGCCCAAAGCTTTAATGAATCCTCAGAAAAGCAAGAAAACTCATTCTGTGTTTCTTTATTTTTTTCTAAATTCATTTCCTCCTGTGTCCCTTTCCATAGAACCATGTACAGAATGCGTGAGGGGAGAGGCTAAACCCAGCCTCTATTTTGACCTGATATTTGGAGGGAGCAGTGCCCTCACTACACCCGCGTTGGGTGTTATGGTGCACCCGAACCACCGTGGGGGTGTTTCCATTTTAGGAAAGGGATTTCAGTTACACCCCGGACTTTTAAAAAAGAAGCACCAGAATTTACTGTTCTTCCCTTATCTCAGTTAGCCCAATGCCAGCACAGAGCCACTGGCTGGGCTTCCGAAATGTTTCTCAACACCTGTAGCCGTTTCTATTGGCAGCAAGCCAAATTGTCCCTCCTTGATCATTGTAGACTTAAGAACGAGCTCAGACGTGCTCAAGGCCTTTTTGGACTGCCTTAACCGGTGCAAGAGTTTTCTCTGCACTGTATGCAGTTCATAATTCTTTTGTTTGATGTCCTTTTTTTTTTTTGTCATTATTAAAACCTTTTCTTATACGAAGCACATCCAAAGTTGTCTTGCTATTATTAAGCCACTCTGGGAGGCTGCAGGTCAACCCACAGACTTGATTCATCTTTACAGGGCTCATTACACTCTGGCCACGTGTAAGACTATCAGCTGGGACTGACAGAGCTGACATAAGATTTTTGCATGTTACCCTGACATGCAAAAAGGGTACTCAACCCTTACAAACATTTCCAAACAAATGCCCATCTCCATTGTCTTCTCTCTCTGCTGAGAGCCACCACACAAATGATGGCCCCATTTCAGCCCCTACAGCCATCCATCTGCCCTTTTTAATAAGTAGCTTCTTTCCTGTGTGATATGAGGCGCCATCCTTAAGTGAGGCTTTATTTTGAAATGCTTTTCCTGGGATTCAGGAGACTAACCCACACTATCACACCACCACAGCAGAGGCTGGTTTTCCTCCCATTGAAGTCAATAGCAAAATTCTTGTAATAAAAAAGAGAAACTGAATATAGATGAACACTAACCATATCCTTCCAACATTTTTCTCTGCCTAATGGAGTATATTAAAGCTTCTCTGCATAACTTCTGAATAGTACTGCATGCAATTTCATTATTAAAGTTTCACTTAATTTAATACTGCTTTGAGGTTTCTGGTTAAAAATAAAATATGATTAATGCTTACAAAAGAGAATGAGAAATTGGAGTGTTAAGAATTCTGATAATGGCAACAGTTTCTGAGTAAATTGCTTTCGTAATTTTCATAGTTAAACACGTTAATGTTACCCTTGCTTATTGTAGTTCCCCACCCTAACAGTCACTTGCTCTTCCTGATGATTCTTTTAAAAATTAATTAGTTTGCGTGGCATTTAGCTGCTAAGTATATCACACAAAAACCAATCATTTTCCCTGAAGGTCACTGGCGTCTGTATACAACTGAAGGAACAAGAGCACCCAGTCATAGGCATTTGTTCTTCCTGTATCATGAATGAATTCCTGTTTTAGAGCAAGGAGGATTACCAAAATTACCAAATCTCCCTCTTGCTCTCTGCTAAACCTGAATTTTCAAGAGAAGAAAGCTCATATAGACTAGGAGGATGAGGAACAGCTATGATGTGCTCCAGGTCGAGTCTGAACAAGTTATCAGGATGCAAAGTATTTAATGACATTCTTAGTATATTGATCCCCAAAAATGGTTCTAAAATTCTAATGGTGAGCTGGATAAAAATTCATAATATTGGATAACAAAGAGTGCTTTTTGGTAAAAAATCTAGCACTGCTTTGGAATAAATGTTTGGATAGGAGCGGAACAAAACCTAGGACTGTGTTTCAAAAAACTGAGTTTCATAAATTCTTGGTCTTGACCCATGCAGGTTCATATCCTGGCTTCCCAGTCAATCAGTGAAAGCCTATGAGGATAATCAAGGATTCATTAAAGAAAGAAATTTAATCAAATGGAGTAAAGAAAGCCAGATGCTGATGCCTTCCTATGTCCTTCATGCCTTACTTTTTAATTCTATGGATTTAGCTGGAACTTTTCTTATACAAGATGGACATGCTGTCAAAGTCTATCTGCATATTATCATGTGGCAAAATAAAATATGGCAATTAAGCACAGAAGATATATTATAAAAATGGAAAAAAAAAAACCCTGTTAATCCAACAGAAGTGCCTTGGCTACATCCCAAGCTGCCCAGTCCATCTCCTTTATTAATTATTATTAATTATTGTCGTTATTTTAGGAGATCCATAATACCCTACTCAGTGGTAATATCTGTGTAGAACTTGCATATAATGAGGTGATTTGGAATTCACAAAGAGGGGTCACCCTGCACTTCGGAATGTAGATAATCATATTTTCCAATAGGGTTTGTTAATTCATGTTTGGCCAAGACATTAAAAGCAATTATGACATTAAGCTCTCACAGGTTTAAAGAGGATCTTTTTAGAAAAATATAGGTGCATGATAATAGACACTTTTTAAAAACTGAAATTTATTTCACAGATGATAGCCAACAAAACTTCTGAATCTCAGTTGCTGGGGAAATTTAAATCTGCCTGCTAATCTAAACATCATAGATAAATTTTAACTAAGCCTTATTGAATAGAGAGAAGTTAATAAATGCCCTTTTCCTAAGAACTATGTGATGCTAGCCCCTTACCCAGAAAACACTCACCTTTGGGCAGAATAAGTAGTTCTATTAAATCAATAGAAATTCCCATAAAAGTAAAGTATTAACTTAATGTGTTTAGAATCTGTGAACAAGCTGGACCATACTTTTTATTTGAAACCTATTTTGAAAGCTAACAAGTCCTAATGATCTAGAGAAGGAGGTAAATTAAAAAAGAAAGGAGTCAGCAGATCACTGGTATTTCTTGCTGTGGCTGCCGGTTAAGCTATCAGATCTAAACCAGCTAGTGCCCGACATGAACAGCGAAATCCAGAATAATATCTTAGTCATGGCTAGTGAAGCCAGGGACACTCTTCCAGTGCTTTGCTAAATCTATGTAACCCTCACTTACACCCCCACGTAACTTGACATAAAGAATTCTTTTTTTACAATCATGAATAAAAAGTTAGATATTATTACTGATTAAAGAAGTATCAATAAGATCACCCAATAATAGTAAGGAGATGCCCGAAGCAAAACATATAAACAAATAGAATATGCATATGACTAAAGATTTGTTTCCCAGCCTACATCCACTCCACTTGCAAAGGCTTGTCATCCTTTCTATAAATGTGGGGACAAAAAAAGGCACAACTCATCTATACTGTATCTATTCCCTTCCCACTCAACATATGTTTTGCTTTTATTTTTCAGTTATAGCTTTTTACTAAAATAAGTATTTTTCCTAAGAAAAAAATTTATTTAAAATAAGGAGGAAATGAGGGTAGAACATGGAAGATTTGAGGAGAGCTCCTACTGCTAATCAGTAAATGTTTTTTTTTGAGCCAAATGTTTAATGAATAGAAGTTGCTCCCATTTGGAAATAATAGGGAGATAAATATTTTGCTTCTTGAGTAAGTACCAAACACTATAATCAAACTTTTTTATGGAGAAACCATACTCACTTATAATTACAACTTTCACATTTGAGTCTTACCAGAGCAAGACCAGACTCAAAAAAAATGAAAACCACAAAAAAGGGGAAAAAAAAAGGTGATAGATACAATTAAAAACTCATATAGATTCCCAGAAACATGGAGGTATTTGTTAAAAAAAGATTACATAAATCATGGAGTCATTGCTGCAGCCAACTACAAGCAGAGATTCCAGAAAAAATTATAAACTGTGAGGAGAGAGGGGTGTGAAACCAGCTAAATACCAGCACCCTTAAATCTAAAAGCTATGCTGCAAAGTATTGTAGGATGCAGAATTACATGCTGCCTGCCCAGGCACCACTGGGAGTGGGAAGGAAAGACCAGCGCCATTATACAACCTCACTGCTTTAAGAAATCACACCCCCAGCTGAGAGCAGAGACAGTTCTACAGCTCTCTCTGGAAAGCATAATTTCTTTCATAATTGTTTCTACAAACAATAATTTCCTAACTCAGGGGGAAAAATAGGTACATTCGGTAATTTAACCTTGCTCTGGATATTTGTAATGGCCTGTAATCAAAAGTCCCACTTCAGTGAAAAGATAAGGACACAAACTCAGATGAAGATGTTAAGATAAAGTGATTATCCATACCATATAAAGTTGCTGATAGAGAACAAATATTTCCTCCCACCTATAAGGCTCAATACACAAAGAAAAAGAAGGGAAATAAACCCAAAGAGACTCGATTTTCCTTCAGGAAAGCTTGCTCTATCACAAGCTGCTTCAATTTGCATCTCAGATGCATAAGGTATTTTACTTTGCTAGGAGGTCTTCCTGTCCATATCTTGAGGTCTGCATTGTATTAGAAAACAAATTTTGGAGTTTTTCAATTCTGTGTAAATAGGGTGCAGGGGAACAAATAAGAATTTACTCATTACTCTACTAACCCCATAACCCTATTTTGAAAAAGCTAAATTCAAAGCCAGCAGTCTAATTTACATTTCAGGCTGGAAGCTTCTGAAAACTCTAACCTAAGTATATGGATTTTTACAAGTAGTAAAAAGAACATAATGATGAGAAATTTTGACTTTTGTAATCTGTGTCATTTCAGCACAGGGTATTTTTATAACTATCATTGTAATACTTTCTGGGGGTATTGTTGGAATACCTGGGTATTAAATAAGAGCCCAAAATATGAACTTCATGGACTAGTTAAGTATTAATGATATATTTTTGATCTCTTTCTGTGCCAGAACTCAAACCTGGGGTGTAGACAGAATTTCATAAAAGCCTTTAGAGCAAATCCCAGTTTGTTTCCCACTGTACAGAATCCATCCAATCAGCTACATAAAGATGTACTAGTGATAAAACAGACTATGATGAAGCAATCTGAACATTTATACAAGAAGGATGAAGAGTAAATAGGAATTAGCTGTGTATGGTGTATTTCATCAAGACCTGAATGGACATCTAGTTCTGCAAAGCAGTCCTCAGCGTGCACGCAAAAAGAGTACGCAACCCAAATCTTACAAACATTTCCAAATAAAGCCCAGAGTTAGCAATCTGAAGGAAGAAGTTACTAGCATACATGGGTACATTTCAGCAGTCATCTCTAGTAACCACTTTCATTAATCTTCTCTTTTATTGATTAATGATGGGTGAAAGATTCTTCCCATTACCTGGGACAGAGTATAACTCTGTCAGCAACTGATATTCTCCAGCAGAACATGGATGAGTATCCATCACTTCAGTTTGCCTCTCTCCTCTAGACTGCAAACACCTCATCCACACTCAGAAACATCTGCTCATTCCCTAATGAGGAAGGAGGTAACACTCTAATTTTCTAGGTACTCTCTTGCCAAAAAGTTGATCTGTTCTTCAACCTACTTGCAGTAACTCAAACTACTAATCCTTCTCTCCCAGTTTGAATCTCCAGTAGGCTTCTGGATTACCCTGTTTGCAAACCTTTCCTACTGTACTTCTCTGAAAACCAATATGACATTTAGAGCTGAGAAAGTTGAAAAAGCAAAGATTCTCCTCAGAGATAAACTCTTCTCTTGCCCTTGGGTTGCTATCAGGAAATCAGAAAGCCTCTTGATACCAGACCTACCCTCTCCCTTTCTTCCTTTTTAATATTATTGTTTCTCTTTTAATTATTGTGGCACCAGGAGACCCCAAATGCAATCAGTGCCTCATTCTGCCTGTCTCTGTAAAGACATATGGTATGAGACAGCCCTTGCCCTGGAGAGCTTACAGTTTAAATAGGCAAGACAATAATGAGACACATTAGCATTGTTATCAACATCTCCCAGGTGGGAAATTGAGTCAAAAAGATGGAAAGCAACACGCACAAAATCACATGTCTACACTGTACAGCAAAGCATGGTTCAGTCCTTTTGGAGTCAGCAAACATTAAACTGACAGATTGAGGCAGTAGAAAGACACACGGATGTGCCAGTTTGTGTGCAGAAGCCCTACAGACCAGACATGCACCATTTTGGCCCAAACAAGCCCTGAGAGCAGGCCTTTCATTAGGGCCCTTCCAGTGTGACCAACACAGTTGTCCACACCACACTCTCTTTTCCATCTTGTCTGGGTGGCCTGAATGCACTGAGTAGGTGCCCATGAAAAGCAGGTAATGCAGAAACATAAATTTTCCTCGACTCGATCAAGTAGATTTCTTTAAAAGTCACTTTCTGTTCCTTATGGTGTTGCTTGTCCTCAAGGAGAGAAGCAAACCATTTTTACAGACTTGACTTCTCAGCAATCCTGTTGATCTGGACTCCAAAGTGTGGGCAGAAAATGCCTATTTTCATAAGAGTAAAACTCGGAAAGTGAAGCCAAATTATATATTGTGCCTCAGTTTGCTAATATCCATAACCTGTTTAAAACTAAGAAAATCTTACATATTTGAAGAATAATATGGTAAAGAGTAAGAAAATTGCATGCAATTTTATTTCCTCTGAGGAAAAATGGGTTTCTGAAATGACCTTATTTATTATATCAAAAGTGAGAGATTTCTTTTGTCTTTTTGAAGTGACATTAAACTTTATTTATACGTGACAGCCCTCTCACTTAAACTTGCACTATTTATTGAAAGAATAACTTCCAGTGTCATTCATTTGTTGAGGGGCTACTGCATACTGAGCTATTATGTTGTGTTGGTCTCATCCTTTTTTCTTTCATCTGATTAACAGCATATTAAATTTTATTTCTTTCATCAGGAAATAAATGACCTTGAGCTTTGTAAAATTTGCATATGTTTTTCCAAAATCTAATGCTTTCTTGGGCATGACTTCTTTTTGTTGATAACTTCAGGATATCTTGAGATTTTTTGAAATCATTTACAGAAGTCTTCCACTAAAATTTTCAAGCACAAGGTCATTTTCATAAAATGACTAAGAGCTATGAAAGAAATTCTCCTCTTCTCCCCCACCCCCCCGAAAAAAAAACCAAAAAACCAACAAAATACAACAAGAAGAAAATCATCCCAGAAATCAACATGAACGTGGCCTGACTGTGACAAATGCACTTTTATAGCAACATTTTTTGCT
>WBMY01017853.1:556082-587470 GCA_013397315.1 Donacobius atricapilla
ATTTTTTTTTTTTTTTTTTTTTTTTTTTTTTTGCTACATATGACATAATACCCTTTTCTTATTAAAAAAAAAACAAACCCAACAACAACTTGAATATAGTGTAGAACATGCAGATTGCTGTTTGTACTTTCAGGAAAGTGGTTTGGATATGCTACAGCAGTACTTGACATTTGTTATCTATCTTGATCTCTTTCAATGTTTCGATGAGAAAATACTGCATACCGAGCTGATTCAGGTAAAACAATACTCCTCTAATTATTTACTTCCCAAAAACACATGCAAGGTTTTCACATATTAATAAGCTGTTACATTAAAAAAAAAAAATCAACAAGTCTTCAGAAAGAAAATAAGCTATATTTCTTTTAATGGTTAGTTTGCTAGAAGTAGTGAAACTGAAAACCAAGGCAGTACAAAAGATCTCCTGGATAAGGTCCATGTCATATTATGGCCCTTTCAAAAAGTGAGCCAAACCCATTGTAAAACTAATTTAATTTTTACCACCATCTTGTGCTACTCCTCTTGGTAGCACCTCCTGATTGTATAAAATGAATGCTAATTTGCCTCTTTTCACAGTTAAAATCATGCTACCTGTAATTCCTCTATAATTTCAGTAATTTGTTTCCACAATTTAAAAGAATACAACTGTGTAACACAAAGTCTATTTTACATATCAGGCAGTTACCTAAAATAGTAACTGCATGTTAGCTCCTTAATGACTCAATACCTGGTCTGTGGGGGATCAAGGATGATGTCCCATTTTCTAGATGGGAAGATAAAGGGAGAAAAAAATAACTTAATATCTTATCCAAGCATACAAAAATCAATCTAAAAGATTCCTGGTTTATGTTCCAAGCTTGCCTGTATTTAATGACGTAGATCATGTTCAAAGAGCAGCTGCCATCTGCAGAGTTCACTTGCCACGTATACTCCATGACCTAATCAAAGGGTACCTAGGAGTGCATGAGAGGACAGAGGGGCTCTGAATCAATTAGAATTATCCTTAAAACACATGGTGTTCACAACAATCCTTCCCTCAAGTAAGTTTCCCCATGCCCTTTTATACAGACTCTTGCATTCAGCAGTCATTCACATAATCTCTAGGATAATTTGCATACCTATCTAATATTTAAGGAGGTATATGATGGCCTCTAGTGGTGCATAACAGCAGGAAAATGTTGAACTGCTGCTCTGTATCCTCAGAGTTTTAAATATAACATGATAGAAAAACAAACACACATTCAAACTGGATCTTATGAGTTAGGCAAAAACAGAATACACAGCAAATGTACATGGTTCATCACTTTTTGCTTGGTAAGAAAGAAAAAAAATCCTGAAGTCAACCTGATTACATGAGAATAATTTTAAAAATATACAATTTTTTTTACTGTTTAACATTATTTTCTCTCGCCCAGCCTTTTGATCATTGTACAGCGCTAGGATTTGGCCTACAGATACTGTAAGTCACTAATTCTTTGGGAATAATGTGGATACTGAATGAGAAAATACATCTGATTTTCCACAGAGAAGGTGTTTACACAGTAAATGTTTTTTGGCCTGAATTATTCCTTCATGTTAAACAATACTTTTATCATTGTATTTGTGAATTTTTTTGTTTTAAAGACAGTACTTGATAAATCAATTCCTAACAAGAAAAATCTCAAAATAAAATTTTATCATATTAATTTGCCCTTATCCTCATACGTGGCATCTCATAATCCAGAGAATTTTAAGAACGCTCACACACAGGTAATGGGATTTACTAGGGTTTATACTACAAAGAACAGATAATGCAGAAAATTAAAGACAAAGACATTCTTTACCAGGTTAAATATTAAACAGGTACCCTTCTGTGTACCTTCTCTTAAATCTATTTGATATTTTTGCTTAAATGGCTTTGATATTTTTATTTCTACTTTGCTTCTTGATTCTGTCTTCAATGTTTAGTAAAACTATCAACACTTACATGTTAAAGTTTTAGGCTGTAATTCCGTCCTGCAGTTCCATGTATCTTTGGAAAGAATGCTATGAGTACTCATAGACACTAATTTCTTTTTTAAGCAGTAACTCATAGTTTTCTGGAAAGTTTTCATATCATGTTTTTTAAAAGTTTTCAAACTAGAAATACACTCATAAACATTTCTATTTAACAGAATTTGAAAGGAAAAGCTACTGATCTCAGTCAGTGGCCTCCACGGCTCTTCTTCAAGCAAATTTCCAGAAACTAAGTCCTAAGATAGATAATTGCTGTAGCTCATTCCCAAGGAAAACGCAGAGATCAAAGGATACAGTAAAGCCATTCAAGAGATCTTCTGAATACATCTTTCCCCCTGTTATACAACATTTTGAAACAGCATCCTTCTTTATCCTAGACTATCTGCAGACTTAATCCACACATGCTCTGGACAGAGGGCAGAGAAGGATATTAAATGATTCTTGTTTTCTTCCTATTTCTGAAAGCCATTTCACAACTACTGTCAGAGAGATTTAAGCCTGCAATGTCACAGGTGTCCTTAATTTCTGCATTTTTGCAAGGGAGCTTGTTTAGGTGCCATCTGACAACAAGCAAAACTTTTTTTTTTAAATCAGAATTGAAAACTATAGCCAAGGAAATGCCTAAACAAATAGTAGACATTGATTACTGTCCTTTAGTTTCTTCTATGTGCAAAGAGTAAAAGTTGAATGATTATCTTAAATAATTCTGAAAAGTTTTCAAGTGTAGGTGGTTTTTTGGCTATACCTTTCTTCCTGGCAGTTTCTCACATTTTTCAGGGTCTCATGAATTTCAGTATCTTACTACCTCTTAGCTACACAGTCTTCCCCTTGGCACTGCCTTCCAAGTCTCAGGGCTCACGCACCACATTTTCCCTGAGCCAAAGTGAGCCTACTAGATAAAAACCAAGGTATGATCCTTTCGCAGAGGGATTTCCTCTCTCAAACTCTTTCCTCTTCTGCCTCGCAGTCCCTGCACTCAGCATCACTACTCTCCTGCTGCTCCCCCGGGGATCTGTATGCCCAATATGGTGTGAAATATTAACTAGATAATGATTTTTATTTCTCTTTCTGGAGATCAGAGGAGCTGCTAAGAAAACCACTTCTGTGAAGCAGAATGCAGGGAGCTGTCAGCTGAGGAGCAGCCACCAGCCACCCTCTGAGCAGCGGTGATGTTAATGTACAACGCTATATCTTAATAACCATCTCAATTGGCTACTAAAATACAGCACTCTGCATTAAAATCACTACCCCACTGCTGCAGGAATACTTACCAAAGATGCAGTATCTGAAAATTGCCTTTTGGCTCAATGGAATGCTGTCATGCCAAATGAGCTGTCTCAGCTACTCTAATTTTCTGCTAAAGAAATAAAACTCCTACTTCTTAATTTTAAATACACATGATTATGTTGAATGGCACATGCAGCCAAGACAACACACAGCACAGGTGAACTGCAGGCTGTGTCTCAGAACTCAATAGCAATTGAACCTCCTCAAGAAAACTGTGCTAACTTGCAGAGCAGTTATTATTCTAAATTTCTTTAAAGAATGTCTCATAAAATAATATGTTTTCAGGGACCAGAAATGGGAGAACAGGAAAATGTAGCTGGTAAGAATTTGTTTCTGGAAACTTACAGGTTCTAAGCAAGAGAATTCTGAAAAGGTAGGATGAGAGATAAGATGAAGGCTACAGCATGAATGTGGGGGTAAAGGACATGAATGGACTACACTCAGAAAGAGGAAGTGGTGAGGCTGGTAGGCTGGATAATACAGGGGGAGGATGGAGTTTAAAAGAAAGTTGTGTCCTTTGATCCAAACAGATGGCTTGTGAGAAAACTTTGTCTCAACTTCTGAGTGCATAGATTCAGGTAAGAATAAGGAAAACCAGAGGCAAACATAAAAGAGAGAATGATGTAGCGAGCTCATGGTGCCCTCCCTGAGTCATAGTAGATGATGATGAAAAGTCAAGACAAAAAGATCTCTCAAATATAGGAAAAATATGTTTCAATTGCAGAAGCTTCAAAAGGTAGACAGGGTCTCTGTGCTTCAAATATCTACCATGCTGAATTGACATGATCTGAAAGGTAAAAATGCACCTGTTTGACAGGCTTGGGCATCTTATCTCCCCTTTTACTACACACAGCTATTATGCATCTTGCGCTGCACGGTCTCTACCAGATACGTCTGGTATGGTTTGAACAGCAGAACCGGTCAGAGATATTTGTATGAAGTTTCTTCAAAGAAAATCTGATCCCTAAATATTATGTTTTAAGCATATTGGACATCATCAGCTTTGTTTAATCTTTTACCTGGGTTCCTGAGGTATCTGCCCAAGGGCCAGAGGCAACTGCACCTCTGGTTTAAGTCAGGCATAATTAAGTCTCCCTCAGAACCCAGGGACTCCTGAAGCTGTGGAGCAATAGCCCCAGGGAATCTGCTAGCAGGGCTGTCCTGCCTCTCGAGCCCTTGAGAGAAACAGGCAGCTAGCCCAATGGAGTTGACAATGTTGGCAGTTTCATTACTGGTATCATCTGGGATGCTGACAAGAACATCATTTTCAACTAAAACTCGAAAGGAACAGAAAGTTCTTATTTGTCAGAGAATTCAGATGTGTGATTTCTCAGATTTAGTCTAAAATCAGTACTCCTTGGCCCTCAAAATCCACACATGTGTAAACTAGAAACAATTATTTTGGCAGCTCTACTGCAAAATTGATCCTTGTTTTCCTTTTCAAATCTTCCTATAAGAAAATAAAACTAATCAGGCTGTCAAAAAAAAAAAAAAGCCCAAAAAATCCCACCCAAACAAAACCATATTCTGAGCTACTTGAACAGATAGGATGATGGTTTATATAATCTACTGCTAGAATATGTAAATATCTCCCATTATAGTTAGATAAAATTTGGAAAACACTGTATGATTAGCTCTTGAGTTGAAAAAACAAAAATACTGATCTGCAGTAAAAATCACTTCCCTCTTTTTAGTCTGACATCCTGCATCAGTCTCCAGAAACACACTAACATATTAGGCTGTAGTGACATTTGAGCCTACACAAGAGTGTGGGAGCAAGTTAAGAGTAAGCAGTTCACTGTGCTCAAATGGAAGGAAAAGATTTAGTCGCTAAAAAATTTCCTTCAATCCTTCGGAATTTTGAACTTCATAGAATGATAGAGGTTAGATGGGACACCTGGATGTCATCTGGTCCAAATCCCCTGCTCAAGCTGGGCCACCTAGTGCTGGTTGTCCACAAACTCACTGGGCAGTACTTTTTGCTCCTAATATTTGGTTATCCTTTTCAATCTCACTTGAAAAAAAAGGCATTTGCTTCTGAATTTAAGTTGGGAGGAAAAAATTAAAAAAAGCCCTGCTCTAAATAGCTTAACAGAAGCTGGGCTAGATTCCACATTACCCAGCACCAAAGCCTGCAGGACTTCAGGAAAAGTGACAGTTGCCATGTATAACAGCGCCCAGCTGTCAAATGAAAGACCAAATGAGCATCTGCCTTTAAAATAAAAATAAAATAAATCTCACCCCCAAAAAACCCAACAAAAACGAGTCTCTGCAAAAAAAATAACACTGTGCTGCATCACGTCCTCCCCTCCACCTTTTTCTTCCCCCGCTCCAATTGTGCTTTAAATAATCTGAGCCAGCGCTTTATGCAACAGCAATAGTAAGCACCAGGATGATACTGCACTGGTGACCTTGGATTTTCCAGCCCATTACTCCTGACTGGTCTCTGCAAGAATGCTACATTGCCACCTGCCACATCACACCTCCTCCAATGTCGCAAGGAAGTCAAACCGCTCGCACTTCCCCCGGTCCCACCCGCGCTCTGTCACGGAGCTTTCTCTGCTGATCTGTGAAGAGAGAGTGATCCTGGGCTCGCAGGGTGCTCAGGATCCTCCCTCGCTGCCTCCCTCCCATGCCTGTGTTTGTCACTTGTCTGGTGGGAGGTGCAGGAGAAGAGAAGGGAATATAAGCAGAAATATTCCCATTTTCAGCCTGGTTAAAGGAGGTTTTCAAAGCAACAAGATGCTGTGAGATTTATAAAGCGTTCAAAAGATAGTATATATTACAATTTTCACAATTCAATTTTTTTTTGAAAGAAACATAGATACTTTCAAGTTATAAAGACGCATACATAGTCTGAATGATTATGTCCAGAAAAAAGGGTCAAATCAAGGTTTTTGCCACTAGTAGTAATTTTTACATGTGAGCCATATTTGAAGTAATTAGCATAGTTGTTTGCCTTTTTATTTCTACAAAAGCAGATAACAGACTACCCAGAGACCCTAAAGTAAATTGCCTCAGGGGAAGACAAAAGCTGTCAACATCAAGCCGCAAAGATCTCTTTGAGGAAGAAAACAAATTCCCAGCAAGAGAATTGATATGCCTGCTGATGAGCTGTTCAAACGTGAAACACAGACACTCAGAGGGAGCCTGCTGCAAACTCATCCACAGAAGCAACAGAACATTTGGCAAAAAATTTGGCACTGGAAAAAAATGGATACTGAAAGCAAGCATAAGGATGTGATGGAACAAAGAAATCCTGGCATGTCACGCAGAAAAGAAGAGCTGAAGGAAAAGCAAATATGCCTAGCAAGCTAAATAGAAAAACATGTGCTTTCTGGCAAGCCCGGCTACTACTAGCAGTAGTGATGCTACTTGATTCAAGTGTTAAGGGAGCATTTTATGTCACACAGAAAAATGTGGAAGATGTGTTGATATTACTGGTTTTTATTGAACTAATACAACAGCAAAAGCAAGAAAGGTTTAACAGCCTGCCCCAGAGAGTTAGCAGAGAATTTTCAAAGAGCTTTTTCAATTCCTATAATGAATTTCCCATAAAAACAGTTCCCATGGGCTCATACTGGAGTGTTTGGGTTNTGGAGGACTGCACCCTGTGGGAAGAGGGACCCTCGCCACAGCAGTTTTGAGAGCACTGCCTGTCCCTGCGAGGGACTCACGTGTCAGCAGTTTTGGGAATATTGCTGCTTGAAAGATGTGACCTGCACTGGAGAAGTCCACAGAGATCAGTCCCCCATGGGAGGGACCTCACAATCTCACAGGGGAAGGACTCCTCTCCCACAGCAGTGGAAGAATACTGCAGGTGACAAACTGACAAAACCCTCATGCCCTGTCTCCCTGCACTGTCNAATTACATACTTGGGAAGAAAATCGAAACAAAGTGAGGCACACAGTTTTAATTCCAGCCAGGGAAGAGGAGGAGGTGAGANCCGCTGATGTTGTTAGCAATAAACTCTTCGTTATCTCTAAGACGAACCTGTTTTGTCCATGGAGTGTTTTCTCCCATTCCTTATCTCAACTAATGAACCCTTCAATAAATATTTTTTTCTCCTCTGCCCAGCTGTGGTAGGTGAGGGTGAGTGAGTGGCTTTCATGGGTGGACCAGTTCAGGGTTTTTTTCTCCTTTTGGTTAATCTTGTCTGAAGATGACATTTCATGAAAGCAGTGCTATCTGAGGCGTTTAAAAGTAACACTATGAACTATGCATTCTCTTAAGATCATAATTTGAAACTGTCGCCACCTACTAGTATTTTTGGTAGAGTCCTTCAGTATTCCTGTGAACAATACTTAGGGAGATGTTGTCACCATATTTACTCTCATGTCCTAGTGAAAACAGATAAACTCTGTATCCTTCAGAGGTGTGTCCCCAAGGAGCCAATCATCTAAGAACGAAAAGTTTCAATTCCTGTTTTGGGATCTTCAGGTCTCTCTGCAGTCATATAGTCCATTGAAAAATGAGGAATCAGCAGAGTCCACAAGTAGAAACTTCTGTTGGAATGTAGGCATCCAGCCTCTACATAAAAATAAAAATAATCCTCCCCTACTTCTGCCAGCATCAGGGGAGACACATAAAAAAATCCAAACAAATAAAGAAAAGCCCTAACAAACCCTCAACATGCATAAGCAGTTAATGGAAGGGGCAAGGTACAAAAATACTTAATTTATGCAATTTGATCCCTTTTAGCTATTTTATAAAGTAATTCTGGCAGAGTTAAGATAATTTCACTACAGACAATAAGGCAGTCATAAAACAGGGCAGGTAAAGCTATGACAATAATGAAATTATCTAACTAAAGCCTATTATCTTCATTAATTTTCACTCACTTTCTAACACAGTGGGAAGATATTAACTTGCTAATATCTTCTATCCTATTCAAAAAGAAATGCAGTTTTTGAGCAAATAAGCTAAATTAATAATTTCTTTATGTTAAGGATTATTATTAATAATAAAAATTATCCATTAAATGTGTGCACAAAGTTTCTGGTTGAAGTCTTAAATGCAAAATGTGGCTGATGGCTGTTTAAGAGTGTATCCATGTCGGTTGCTTTAGAAACTCCAAAGCTAGCACCTTAAAAAAGCCAGATTTTTTAATAAAATGCTCCAGTAAGAAACTTCAAATTATTTTACTAAACATTTCCATAATATTTTAGATATTCTCAATTTAGGATATTTAGATATTCCCAATCCTTTTTATTTTTGCAATAAAACATTTGGAACACTTAGGGTTGTCACTACTGGCATGTTCTGTTAAACAAACTGAATAATGATTCTGCTATACCTAAAGATACAAAAAGTGATTCAAGATTTTGCTAAGAAATTTTGTCAAACTGTTGTGACAAGGACTCAAAAAGCAGCTTCAAAAGTTAAATAACTAGCAGTCATATTTCTTCTGTGGATGTTTCAATACCCTCATCTGAGAATACAAAGTGAGGAGCTTGACCAAAGTTATTCACCTGCAGGTTTCAAAACCACTATTACAATAAATGGAAAACTTTATGAGCTAACAGGCACAAATAGGGGATCTAAGCCTATGCCTTTTCATATACAGTTAGACTAAAAATGTTGCATATGTGGGATTTTATTGTTCAGAAAAAAAAATTCCTTCTGTAAGATTTCTTGGGCCTGATAAACCTCTTGTTACATTTGTGATTGAAAAAATCCACAGCTGCCTAAATACAACCAAAGATACAAACAAGATTTTAGTAGTGAAGGATTTTGTTTTCCTTTTCATGTGCTCTGAAATTAGTTATTTTAAAGGAAAAACTGAAAAGATGCAATGAGTTTTGAAAAAAGTTCCAAGGTTTTCATAAAAATCTTTAGAAATGTAATTTCTTTAATCCTTGTTTCATTATCATCCATAACTCTCATTCATTATACTTTTAGAGACTTCCAAAAGAAATGTGTACCCATTCACATGAAGCATGTAAAAGAAAATCAGCCCAATGTTACTTAGGAGATCACTCAGCAAATTAAATTATAGTTTCCCTATAAACTGTAAAACCAGTAACATTGCTATAAAAGCTGCTAAAACTCCACAGTACTTATAAGACCTACTTTAGGATAGCACAAAAAGCTTACTATTTATATGATCACAAGAGAAAAGAAACACAAAAAACCCACAATTAAGAACTCTCTTTTCCATAATTTGTTTAGTAAAATACATAATGTACTACTCAAAAACCTCTCTTGAAAGACTTGCCCAGCACCAAAAGCGGACACTAAAACCTATATATTTAGGAACCAACAGTAGTCAAGGATCATATGCTCCAAGTATTGTCACTATCTACAAACCACAGTCAGAAATTAATATGACTTTAACTTTTAAATTAAAGTGCCTGTGTTAGCAAAAAATGTAACTACACAAAGGTAAAATCTCATAAGACCTATCTGCAGTAAATGATTACAAAAGTTTGTCAAATTCCATATTTGATATACTAGACAAAAGGTCACCAGAGACTTCTCCTAGATCTAAATTTTTATTTCTATTGCAGATTCCACTAAAACATGAAAGATTTAGAATCAAGATAAATTTCAACTTCAATAACTATAAAAAGTCTTAAATCTATTGTTCTAAAGTCGTGCAAAATAACTAGCAGAAACATAGAAGCCATGAGAGTTATGACTTGAAGCAAACCCTATATTCAATGGATCCCAGCTGACTAAAGTAGATTTATTTAAACATTAAAAATCAAAACCAGAATACTAGACATGTCCCTACACATTTTAAATTCATAGAAATTATGTTTTTATTACTGAACAATTAAAATACATCTGAATTTCAACATCTTTAAAAACAAAAATAGACAACTGGAAGGATATTTTGTGACTGTCCATAATGTACTCTCACTTCACACACTGATACTACAGCTCAAGACTTAATTTTGTCTAGAATCTTACTCAGCAAGATTGGCAGGGGAAAGAGTGTAGGCTATGGAAATAACTACTGTAATGTATCAGAATTTGATTTAAATTGCTCTCTAAGTTGCATGCATTGCAGTTCAAAACCACACATCCCAATAACTATATTCCTCAAAAGCAAAAGCACATCAGAGTGATGACCTTGTTATTCACGTTGAGGGAAACAAAGCACACTAAATATTTCTCCAAAAATATTCTGGATATCAAGACAACTGAATGCATCAAGGCCTTACTAGAACTTCCAAAGCCATAAATTTTGTATGGCTATAGAGCCCATATGAATAAATTTACTTTCTCTCATAGCTTTTGCTACTTTTCACAGCAAGGGCTCGGCTCTCTGGCTGTGAGCATTAGACATTGTGACTTAAAGAACAGACTAAGGAAATGGAGTAAAAACATCTATTGCTTTGAAAATCTAGTAACATATTCTTCTGTAAGATAAGAGTTTAATTTGTTTGTTGCAGAGACTGGTATTTCCCAAACAGTAAGACAGGAGGCAACACAGAAGGCAAATATGGGATAGCTTAAAATAGAAAATAAACTTAGTAACCAAGACTTGCCCAAGAACAAATCAGCTGCTGTTTATTGATTTCTTGGGGTTATTTTCTATTATGTTTCATATATAATTGGCTGAAGGTGTTTTGGTAGTTGGTCTGGAGAACAAGAACTCAAGTGATGACTTTCTTGCACAAAGTTGGATACAAGAACAAAAACAACCCAACACCAAACCACTCAAAGACTGCAAGTAGCAAACAAGCTGACAATAACTACATCTCACCCTAAAAACCCCAATCAAACAACACCTGCCAAGACACCCAATACAAACAAACCACACCTAAGAGGCTGATGCATATTCCTGGGGACACCAGGAATTATTGTGTCCCCAAGATTCCTATAGATTTTTCATTAGACATTCTGAATATCTACTCAGCAGAAGTCCTAGCACTCCTGCATTTCTGGTGATCATTGCACAGGTCATAATCCTAACAGCCCTCTGTTTATTCTTTTATTTTCTGTATTTGATACCATGGACCTAGGTGGCCAGCTATCTAAACGTTCCTTCTGGACACACAGAACTAAAGAACATCATAATTCCTGAATCCTGGAAAGCAAGTTATTTACAACTAGTAAATGCTAAAATAATTTCCATTAAACCATTAACTTCATATTATATAGATCTGCAGTTTAAACCCTTGCATAAGAGCTGGTTGGAAACAGTTGTGGATAGAGATGCAACTGAATGGAAGAGAACTCAAACAAGGAATGCAGCAGACCTTTGACAAATTACCCAATAAAGCTTTCAGAGAAAGAAACTGAAATAATTTAACCTCGTATATTTGAGTTTTATTTAAAAGTGAATATTGTCAAAAAGACAAGAACAGGCTTCTTGCCTGTTTGAACAAATAAAGGTCCATGAAAGTCAAGGACTCTAGAAGTTAGGGGTAAAAATACCTAAAGAAAAAAAATCACTAGCCCAAAATAGACAAACAAACAAACAAGCTAACAAAATCTCACCAGAACATAAGGGGAGCATCACATAATAAGTAGGTGAAGGTTAAAACAGAAAATATAATTCAAATAATTCTGTCTGTATAAGACCTCTACAATATACATGATCCAAACAGCCAGGAAAGAATTTGGGTCCTGTGTGGTAAAATTCTGTTCCCATTTACTGTGATGCAACTCCCCTTTAAGTCTCTGGAAACAAAGTCTGAGACAGAGGCCAAAATAACTTCTTACTTACATTACCAACTCCTACCACTGATATTTAAGATATGCAGAATCAGGGAAACTGTTACCAAGGATGAGTCTTGGAATACAAGTTGGCACCTGAAAATTTCCTAAAATTGCTACAAAATACACATTTCTAACTCCCTAAAAGCTTCTTCACCAGCTGCAGGTATGAATAGGAAATTACATGGTGAAAGTCACTGCTGAGGAATTGCAGTAACCATAACTAATAACACATACGCAATATTGTGATATAATACACATAAAGCTCCTTTTAGAAAGTGTGAGGAAAGGAAAAGAATTCTCCATTGTGAACAAATACAGAAGTTCTTTTATTAAAAGTTCAACAGAAGTTAAGTGATGAATTTCAGAAGGGAATTTTGCTTGACTAAGGAGAATTTAAATAAGAGATGAATAGTGGGTCAACACCTTCTCTTCTTATTAGGTACTTCACTGCCAAAAAAAAAAAAATTCCTGCCTTTCTTTGCACATTTTGCATTCTGAGCGTACATTGTGAACTCTGAACAGAATGAAGACCTGCCTGAAAATTATAAATTCTCTTACTGTTGCTATTTTGAATTAATATATTATGTTATCCTTAAATTAATGTAGTGGACAAACTAGCTGAGCTGTCTTTCTTTCAAAACTGTTGTTCCCTAGGGGAAAATGCTGCTTGTCAAAGCTAAAATCTCTTGATGTTTCCGTGAATGAGATGTAAAGAGTGTTTTAAAGCATTCACAATGTTCTTATTATCCCAATATAGTGTTTGCACAGGGTAATGAATTACCATACACTAACATTATGCACTTACTAATAAGGATGTATTATCTGCTAAGAGAAAAAGAATGTTCTTGGCACCACATTTCCAATGTCAGTACACTGTCCAAAGACCATTTACTCTCTTGTGAGCTTATGAATTGTTGACACTCAGCTGTTTACTGAGTTTACCTTTTGATACCTGGGAAACAAAACCTTGGAAGGGAACATTTGTGAAATGGAACTCATAAGGAACTCAGCAGTGCTGTTGGTTTTGGTGTGCACTGTTCCTCTCTGCAAAACTGGCAGAACTGCTAGTGCACCCACACACAGCTTTCAAAACCCTGAATTTGCCTTTTTAGGTACCATCTAGATCTGCACTGATTCAATGAATGTATTTTAAAAATAAATATTGTGTTCAGCTTCCTGGATGCCCATCAATATGAAGCTGCTAACACTCTGTGGGAGGAAAGATTAAAAAAAAATAATAATAAAGTAACTAAAATGGAACGAGAACAGAATGTGGGTGTTTAGTATAACAAGTACACTTTGACAGGATTGTAAGCAGTTTGCAGAAAGTATTTAACTTGATTGACAGAAATCTCTTAGAAGCAAATTAGTAATGCAAACTATTTAAAGGAAAATTAGAAATACAATTTAAGCATATTGGATGTACATTAAGGATTGACTTATGTAAAACCCATCATACAGCATGATCCAGCAGTCCTCAAATCTACTAATTTTATTTGGATCATTTATTTCCATCACAATTTAATCAAAGTAATTAAAGAGCAGGTTTGACATGTCTGTAAAAATCATATTATGAATTAATGGTCAAACAACAATAGTAACTGTTCATTGGTCCACATGAAGTGAAGCTTAATTCTGGATTTTGACTTATCTTACCCTGTACTGGAATATGTGCATTGGCCTGAGAACTTTCCACCTGGGTCTTTCAACACCCTCTTTTTATTGATTATTTGTCAAATTATGTTCATTGTAATTATGAGAGTAACATGGGGTTACCATCAGTACTTAAAAACCCATTTCCTTTTTTTCTGAATAAGATGTCTTTTTGTTTGTTCTTTATAAATACAGAGCAATTAACCTAAGGAGATTGCCAACTTACTCTTACAGACTAGCCATTTTTCTGTCTCAACAAATTCTCTATCTGATAGTCTCATTTTTCTAGGTAGGAAAAACACCTGCTTAATAGCCATGAAAATTATGAGAATATTCAATCAGTTCCTTTTAGTTTTTTTATTAGGAAAAAAAATATTTTTTCCTATGATTTTGAAGAATTCCTGGTTCTGATACCATTACCTAATTTAAAGCAGGAAAAGGGGTGGGGTTTTTTTTGTTTGTTTTGTTTTTTTTAAATTTTTGACTTCCGGCATATTATTAAAAAACAAAACCCCAAAATAACCCCAGGGAAACCCAAATCTACTCCATACAATTCCAGAGTCCTTCCAATGAGCAAGAAAATATAGAAAGATCAAATGAATTTATAGAAATATGTCTACTTCACAGATTTTCTTTCTGATGGATTAAGAAAAAAAATGTAATAGAATCAAAGGTATTTCTGAAAGTGGTTCTTTACAGATGTAACAGTGACATCAAAGAAATTCACCCAGCAGAAGGTGGGAAGAAAGGAGGAAGAAAAGCCAGTAGAATCTTAATCTTTGTTCACTGAGCTTCTGGTAAAAGATGACAAAACACTAAAAAAACAATGGAATACATCTCCAAGGAAGGGTACAGGTCAAATAAGGACCAAAACATTCTCAGGAGTGACCATCAGGCAATTTGTCTCATACCCACAAAACCAGTAAATCTGAAACAGTCTCTCATTAGCTGTCCCATAAGATTATCGCGGGTGAACACCAGGACTGAAACATGTTGACTAAGAAACATTTTATTTTCCTGCTGCACTGAATCCTAAATGTTTGGAATGCCAGATGAAAATAATGTGATATTATATTTAATATTCTAAAAGAGTAATAACTGTGGTTTGCACTATTTGATTCCTGTGTGAGGCATGGGCAGAGATTAAGCCACAAAGGTGAAACTATGTAGGATTCACTGACAAAAGGAGGAATCTATGGTGTCTATCCTCGTACAGCTCCTAAAACCCTTTCTAATTAATGTGTTAAAATTTCTCACACAGAACTATTTTTCAAGAACAACAGACATCTGAAATAATTGCAGAGGAATTCAGGTAGTGTATTAATTATTCTCTTCTCTCTAATAAAAAAGAAGATATTGGAATAAAATATGCCATTTTGCAAACACAATAGAGAGACAATAACTCCATTTGAACTGATGCATTAAGGACATGCAGAGGGACACTTGCATACCATTTGTAATTCCTATAGTTCCCAAGCTGCCAAACACAATCTACTGCTGCACTTCAACTCAGCAGACTAGTCTCTAAAAACATATCTGTTATCAGCACTTTACTGAAAAGGCCGTTCTATAATATACATTAACATGTTAATATGCTCTTTTTTTTTTTTTTTTTTTTTTACTTCTGTCAGAATTCAAGCAATTTTTGGACCAAGAAAAAAGTAGGAGAGAAGAAAAAAGACAAAAATTGTGATCTGGGATGAGGTAAATGCATAGCATTTACAAATCTTCAGTGTTTTCTGGCTTAGCATGTCTGGAGACATTTAGCAATTTCACGAAATATAAAAGCTACAGGGTTTTTAGCTCTACCCATGAACACAATTTTCAGAGGACAAACTGAATTATCCTGATGAAACGTTAACTCATACTACTGTGTCTAGTTCTTTTAACAGGTTTGTACGTTCTTTAAACATTTCTGCATTTAGCTCTAACTTATCTTATTTTGTAAGTTACAGGTAACCTTAACCCTTATCCATATGAAGATGAATTTTCTAAAGCTGCTGACCACACACACTGTGACACCAGGATAACGTTGTTAATTTCACCTGGGACTTGAGCAGACAAGGAAATAAAGAGAGATAGTCAGCTTGACAAATGTAAGACTTCTATGGGGTTTTTTTTGCGAATTTACTATGAAAAACGTAAGAGGTTCTTCCTAGAGTTCTCGAAAAATGAATGCAGATTAATTTACCAATCAATGAATAAGTAAAGGAAAGTCAAAGGGTTTTTATTGCGCGTGCAGGCACTGCCTCAGCACCCCAATTTAAACCAACAGATGCACCCACAGTGTAATGCACTCTAAATAGACAGTGCCAGTAAGCACACTGCAGTTCAAAGACTTAATACAAATAACACTATCACCAGCCCCATTAAAAATTCAAAAATCAGAAGCTGACCATATTTTTGTCACAAAAAATGTTTAAAGAGTCTGAACATCAACAACTAAAAATACATAAAAATAATGAGAAGTTACCAAAAGTTTCACTAATAATCTCTCTTAGAATGCAATTCTAAAATAAAATTAAAGCATATTTCTTTTTTTCAAATTAGGGCATGGTTTGTTGGTCTTTTTTTTTTTTTTTAACAGACCATTGCCAGTAGTCAAAATTGAATATCAATGCAATAGTTATCAATACAACAGAAGGAAGTATTGCCTCCTTCATATACCATTTCTAAGATTAATTTATCTGTGTTTGGGGTTTTTCAATAGCACTTTTAACTTGTACATGACTACACATCTGAGTGCTTCTATTCCCAATAATTGCAGAAGTTAAAACGAGAAAATTAGAGATTTCGCCATAAACATAATTGTTCCAGGTAATGACCATTTAATTTACGCCAATAACTTTATCTTCTCAATTATAAATTTAATCACATTGATCCCTCTATTCTATAGCTCATGAACAACATCAACAGGAAAAATGTAATTACTTTTGTATAATATTGATGGGAAAAGAGGATCAAGCACAGCACAAAAATGAGACAGTCTATGTCCTCATATTCATTTAATAGATCCTCAGAACAAATATCTGGAAAAGCATATTCTAATTTATATATTGCATTCCTCCTCAAAAATAGTTCAAGTAGCAATTAATGTCATGAGTTAGTTTTCCTAGGAATAAAAAAAAAATAAATTCAGGTATCAGGAAGCTTCACCATTAAAAATTTTGCTGTATTTGAACACTAGGTATCTACCTTCAAAAGATATTTTACAGCCCAAGTATAGCACCAGAATGTCCTGTTCTCACCTTGCATCCAATTCTTTGTTCTTTTCATGCCTATTTGTCCTGCAAATACGTTTCTTAGTTCCAGCTGATGTTGAGAAGACCGTATAGGTCAAAGGACATGAACCTTCTGAAGTTAAATAAAACCTTGAAATTAAATAACTGAATGCTTAAAGAATAGAGTACATATGGAGAAAAAAAAGATCACTCCATGTTTTGTATTTTCTGTATTCCCCTAACTCCTCAACAGTGCATAACTCACTGACTGTACTAATTGTCACTAATACAGTATGAGGAAATTTATTCACTACTGGGAACAATTTTAAAAACCTTTAAGTTTTTATAAATACTCAATCGTCTTTCTTATTTCATTTCTTATTGTAGCACAATCCTCAGAAATTTTTGTTCCAGTAAGACAGGAATGAATTAAAAAGTTTACAATAAAAAAAACACCCTCCTAATTCTATAAACATTAACAAACTGTGCAGTGATAAGGACGGGGCAACCCCAAAGAGAGCAGAGAGCTGTTCACCTGAGGCCAAATATTTCCTACAGCAAATATGCTCAGTAAAAAAAATGCAAGCCAGAAATTTTATATTGCAATTATTTATATGCATGAACATCTGAAGGGAATAACTAGTCACATATAGAGAATGGCTTCAAAGCAGGGGAAAACTAACCTAATAACTAATATTTTACACATTATTTCTAAAATATTTATTATCAAATACAATTCAATAAATAAAATTTTATTACGCTTATAAATATTTGTTAAATTATAGAGTACTATATGTATAATATTTTTATTTAAATAGGTGAAACTACACAATAAATGCATAGAACATAATTGGATTTAGATTCCTGTTTATAGAAAAGTCTGAATGAAGTATATCAATGTGAAAGACTGCATAAATGCTATCAAAATATAGATATTAAAAGGAACCGACGCATTTTCAGAAACAAGTCCTTTGACATATTTTAGGGTTTGACAATTATCCTCTTCTGAAGTTTGCCTCTGAATATAACATGACTCCCCAGTCATATTAATTTCTGAAGATTTCTGAAGAACTTAATGTCTAATTACAAAATTCCATCATCAGTTCTGACAAAATTAAAAACCAATCAATATTTGTAACCAGGTAGTGTCTTTTCCTGCTCCTTCCTTCATATAGAATTTTTGAGAATGAAGAACCAAACTCAAAACAGTCAATAAATAAATATAAAGGACAACTAAAAAAAAGCAATGCTAATTGAGGGAAAGGCACATAAGTTACTGGTGCCATTGTTCAGATAAGCAGCACAACCTCTCAGTAACTAAAACTGTAGAAATGAGGAGGAGGGGGAGAAAATAGGGAAGTAAAAAAAAAAGAAAAAAAAAAGCCCTGAGGATATGGAATTCAAATTGAAGCCTGAACAAAATGAGTGAAAAGCCCAAATGGAATGTTGAGAGGAAAAATTTCATAGGACAGACAGAAAGCAAGGACGGTATCCTGGGAGCAAAGAAGTGAAATGATGCATGCAAATAAAAACTAATTGCTTGAAGACCTAGAAAGGACAATATGAGCAAACATATAGAAAAGAATATCTGAAAATCTGGCACAAGCCTAGCATAAAGCCTTGGCCTTTTCAGCAAAATGAATGCTTTTCCATTTGCTTCCTGTAGAAGATAGTCCTCAAATTTTGAGCCATATAGTGGGTTTTCCTTTCAGAGATTTGGACTGAAAATTGTTGTAACTTGTAACCCCCGAAAACAGACAAAGTATACCAAATAGGAGCTTACTAGTAGAAATGTTCTGTCCTGGTGAAATCCAACAAAAAAGAGAAAGCCCTAAGAATATCTTAGGCCAAGCAGTAATAGTGAGAAGAAGGGGAAAGGAGCTTCAAGCTATTTATAACAGAAATATTTTACTTAGGTTTATGGTCCATCCTGTTTCTCTAGCCTTCCAGTGTTACCAAATTACAGGCACTGTAAGTAAAGCAGGTCTAGCTGGTAATGAATGAGCAGAAAAAAAAAGAGATAGTATAATTACTGTAAGACGTAGGAAAGTCAAAGTCTCAGAAACCTTGGGTTATTTCTTTATATTAACTTTGGAAATACTGCTAGTAAACCAGTTTTCAAATTCATCACTGTTGGTAGCTTAAAATGATCTAACTCAGAGCAAGAGGTTTGCCTTTCTGTCAAACTTTGCCTCGAACTGGGAAGAAAAACAACAAAAAAATCAGTATATACTCATATAAAAGATGATTGCCATAGAATATACTTACATTCTGGATTCACATCAACATTGTCTCCAGTGAAATCAAGGCTGACATCTGGGAAGGTTTCTCTCTTTCTCTTAACACTATTCAATCTTTTACCCCTAGCAAAGTCAACCTATGTATATTTGGAAATTTGGAACAGAGAGGAAAAAAAGAAGAGAAATAAATTCAAAAAGCAAAACGAATAAAAAAATCCAGTCAAAACAACAACCCTCAAAATTCCAAATCAAAACAAGCCAACTGATTCTGGCCACAGTTTAGTGTTGTGGAAAATGTGGAAGACGAATACCCTAATTAGCCAGCCCAACCATGCATTAATTAATGTTGACCATCCAAGAGGATGACAACTCACAGTGACCATCTGAGTCAATGACTCATGGAGGATTATTCCCACAAAAGAAACACCTTCAGTAATGTGAGGTCTATGTTGGCTTTTTAAGCTTGAAATTTTCTGCAAAATGAATCATGACTCACCAAAAAAAACTCTTAGCAACTAAGAAGAATATTAATTTTTTCCCTTATCATAAGTGGAATAGGGCTTTAACTAATTTAAAAATCTTTTTATTCATCACAGATTTTGTGACTGTATTTTATTCTTTCTACAGAGATTCCTAGCAAGCATAAGCATCTTAAATCTCATTGGTATCAGTAGATAAATATTTCAGTTTGTACAGCAACCTCCCCTCCACTCCATCCACCCCACCCTCTTATTTCAGACAAAACCCAAGAGTGGACAAACAAACACAGGAGAAATTCCAAAGCAAACGAGTCTCTATTTACTACTTAATCACAGAGGCAGAAGCAGAGGAATTTCTTCAGGGACTGGGTTCAGGACTCTTCCCTGAGGCAAAACAATATTTTTGCTAGGTTAAAGCACTGTGTTTATGTACCTGAAGAATGATAAGTTGGAAGCCAGATGTACTGCGGAGTTTATAAATACAGTTTTACTGCTGTGAAAGGGAGTAAATCATAAAGCTGTTGACTTGACCTCTGTGCATACAAGCATTTCTTCAAGGATTAAAACTCAAACTGGGAATAGTTTGGATGACAGCATAGTGACACAGTTTCTGTAAACACTCGTAAGAAACAGACAGGTTAAGTTTCTGTTTTGTGTTCCAGCTAATATCAGCATTATTATGTAATTTGTAGTGAAGCCCAAATCATGCTTTAACACTTAAAAAGTTTCACAGGTTACATCAAATTCTAAACTCCTGAACAATACCAATAAAAGGTTAATCTCACTTATTAAAGGTGCCTCAACACGCAGGGGAAAATCTTGTAGAATTTTTTTTTTTTTTTTTTAATTACTGTACTGCTTTTAACTTCACGCCATCAGATCATTACTTGCCTTTCAGCCACGGGAAATTTTTTTGACCCAGAGTGATGGGCTAATTTACTTCTGACAGTGCGTGGCTTATGAGGGGAACAAAAGTGTATTTTATATGAAATAAACTTTGTTTTTTCATCAGTCCCTCACCACTCCTCAAGCTCATCATCAAATGGTCACCACACATATACATAAAATTCAGACCAGATCAGTAAGGTGTTTGTTCTTCATTATTCATCTTTGTCATGCAAATAGTGATGCATGTAGTGGTACACATAGCATGAAAAATGAAAGCAAAGAACTCACAAGAGAATATGGAATAAAATGGAAACACGAGGCAGGAAAAGAAATCTAGTCCTGCATCTTGATGTATTTGAAATCAAAGCAACTTCAAAAAATCAGTTACAGTAGGAAAGAAAATTCATTTTGGTAAAGGGCAACTGGTAATACCTGTTTGAAAACACATTTTATTACATTTTTACAGAGCACAGGGAAAACCCTGAAATATTAAAAAACTATCTTCATGTTTGACTCTCGTGCTCACAGGTAAGAATTAAATTTTTCGGTGTTTGAAGGACAAATCACAACATTCAGTCAAGGTAGTAATGACTTAATTACTCTAGCAGTGTTTAATCAAGGGGTGCTGTACTTCTTCTGCATAATGAGTTCAAGTTTTCAAACAACAGAGTCCTTTCTTTCTCAGCCTGAAGCAAAACTGAGAGCAAATGGAAATTTTATATTTTGAAAAGCATGTTTAAGCTAAAGGAAAAGAAATTTCTTCTGGCTTTTCTTACCAATTTCAGACATGTTAGTGATTAGAACCCAGAAAACATACAACATGTTCTTTCTTGAGTCTAGAGGTGATATCAAACAACAACAACATCCCTGCATTGCCAAAAAATGTATTTTGGCTTCCTGATTTTATTTCGTTGTCAAGAAACTGCGAGAACCTGGGAGCAGCCCTTTCAAAAGATAACAACGCTTGACAGCAAATACTTGTCTTTCTTTAAGTTGTTTTCCTCTTGCTGACAGCTTTCCAATCTTCTCCAAAATTAGATTGAATTAGTTTTCTTTCCTTACAGTTCCAGTTTTCTTTTGGCTTGTGGCTAGCTGAAAGATACGGTGACCTGCCTTTAATGAGCAGCACAGGAAAAGCTGACATTGCAGACTACAGTGGTATCCCTTGGTACAGTAGACTGGGAATTCCTCTGGCCTCACCCCACTGCTCTGACCTCAAGAGGAAGTGAGAAGGTGGGAGCAGTAATTCTGATAGCCATAACATTTTGGGACCTCCCTGGCTCCAGCATCACACCTGCAGCTCGACGTAGCTGGCCATGGGGTCACAAGGGCCAGCAGCTTGGTGCTACAATGCCGAATAAAAAAACCTGAAAAGGGGCCATCGGTCCTCAGGTCTCCACCACACTCTGCACAGGCTCAGGAAACAAGGGGGATATTTGCTTCCACCCAAAACAACAGTATGTCCAAAAGTGCCAGACTTCAGGGACACAAGCAGTTGTGGCATCAGGGACATTCAGTGGTAAACCTGGCAGTGCTGGGTTAGTGGTTGGACTCAGTGATCTTAGCAGTGCTTTACAACCTAAATGAATCTGAGATTCCATGGTCTGCTAGAAGGGAACTGTAACTAGAAAGACACTTTACAGCTGTACTTGAGGGAAAGTGGAAAAAAAATTGTAGTAAATAGATATATTAAAATTTATGCATAAGGGAAATGGCAAAAGTCAAACATATAAAGTGCTGATAATAAAGCAGCAATGTGGAAACATAAAAGCAAAAAACAGCATGAAAGAAAAACAGCTTTATGAAATATTCAGTCACGAAAGGGGTAGAATTGTAGAACCGCACTTTTGAGCAAGCCTAAGAGCACCCTTAGTTCAGGTGGAAATGAAACCCTTCACTGCAGCAGGGGAACCTAGCTAGTAACGTTTGCAGGACACCTGAAATTACTTCAGATCACTAGAAATAGCTATCAAGCTCATTGATAACCTTTGCTCATATTCAGCCTTTTAATATGGCAGTAAAAATCCAAACCATGAGGTAAGTGTCCACAAAAGGGCACTTGATTCAAACTGAGACTCTCTTGTAGTCTTAACAAGCACAAAACACACTCCCTACATTTTAGAGGGAAACATAAGAAAATATTCAATGTTCCAGAAATGGGAGGACAGAAGCACCCTCTTCTACACATTTTTTGTAAAATAAAAGGGTAAAACTGTTTTCAATGCAATTCTGTTTAATTATAATGAAAACATTATTACCTCATATCAAAAATATTAATGTTAATTTATCCCAAGATAAAAGGACGTAGTGGGATAGGATAAAGCTTCCTGGGATTTTTCAGTGGTTGTTTTTTTTAATATGCTAGACAAGATAAGGAGTAACTCACAAAATGTAAAGCTTTGAAATACCTTTTTGTGTTTTTTTTACAAAGAAGTATATTATTTTCTGTGGAAAAAAAACCCCAAGCACATTAATAATATTCAATCTTATTTTGTAAGGGGAGTCTTCATCATGCAGAATTTCAGCCACGACTCTTGCTTCTGCTTAGCTTTTATTTTGAAGTTTCTGGTTTCTTATTAAAGAAAATGTAAATTGCTCTGAAAGTGTTCTCCGTGTACAGGAACAGGCAAATCTCCCAGGGAGCAACCTACATCCCTCAGGATGTGACCAATTGTTTGGCTCTTGAAATTAAAAGATACTACAAAACCTCAGCTTTTTAGAAAACGACAAGCTCAACTTCCGAAATATAAATCACCAAATAGTTGGTGTTTATTTACCATGGAGGAAAACAAATTCTTTCCTGTTATACCTTTTTCTTTTTTTTTTAAATATATTTTCTCCATACCCCAAAGGATCTGTGGCATTTCTAGACACATTGTATGTGGTGCCCTGAGGGTACTTCTATTTGTATTATTATAGGTGGCTTTGAGAGCACAAAGGGAAGCTGAGCAGTTCCATCCTGGGTGAGCTGCGAATGAGCTGCCCTGTAATACAAAAGGAGGCACCCTGAGGGCACCACTGAATTTCTGTGTGTGCCTATGTATCCCTGTGTGTGCATGCTTTAAAACACAACCAGGACAGAAATCTTTCAGATGAACTGATCTCTAAAGGTTGAAGCCTTGAAAGAATTTTTTCTCTTTTTTTTTTTTTTAACATGCCTTGGCTTGCTTTCAGCATTATCAGTTTCTCTGATAAGAAAACTACCTTTGTTTTTTAATATATTCAGGGCCTTACGGTTTGAAGAATTTTCCTACAGTGACTGATTGTCAAACTTGTCATAAAATGCAACCTTAAGAATAGTGATTACATTTAAATGAATTAGAAAATAGCTCTTGCATTAAAATTCAAAAGGGTCTCTAAAATACTTGTATTGAAAGCCAGAATTTATATTTTACATTAACTATTTAATTTCCTTTCAAGGGTAAGGACCAACATTTACATTGCGATTGTTTGATGATAACGATTTGGACTCAACTTTTCCCATCTGACCAATTTTATGCCCTTATTATATGTACTAGTTAAAAAATATTTGTTCTGTCTAAATAGAGAACAACAAAATATTAATACCTTTGAAAACAAAAGATATAATTATTTTTTAAAGGAAGACCTATTTACAACTTATATTACAAGACTATTTAAAAAATCCAATCAAAAAATTAGTGGCGTTTTTGTTTTCTTGTAACACTGTAAAATGGCAGTGCAAAAACCCAAACGAACACGGCAAATTTAATCTTGCAAATGTCTGCACTAATCACAGCCTGACTCATACAAAAAAATTCAATACAAATGGAAAAAATGATCCCCTGCGGTACACGCAGCTTTGAAACCCAGGGAGGGTTCACCCCATCATTGGTCTAGTTCATGAGCATGGACTTCCATTGTATTTCAAACATAAGTAGACCTTTTTAATCTGAAGACAAACAATAAATCTGATTTTTTCTTTGCTGTTATGACCCAGGAGGCTGCAGAACTCTTGCGCCGTGTTACTGGGGAATAGTGCACAGCCATGTCCCTACCCAATAATAATTTGCACGCCTCAGATACTTATGATCTTGTTTCCTTAAACAAGGAAGTTCATTTCCAAGGATCCGGTTTCTCCTTACAGACAGAGGGCCCAGTAATGAATGTGAACAGAAACACACAGAGCCCTCAGGCTAAAAAAGGCCATGGAAGGTGTGGCTGTTATCCACAGTGGCTAATGGGGCCATAATGATTACAAGGTACCTCAAAGCGTCCGTCACTTAAGAATGAAGCAATCCTAGGACTGCGCAAGTAACCTTCTTTTGAGGTTTATTTTTATCATACAGCACAAGTGACAGTGAAAAAAACTGGGTAAAAGACTTTACGCCAAGCATAGGAACAAGCGCCATGACTGGATTCTCAGAAAATAACTGCTCCTATAAGAATGCTGAGGAGTACCTAGGACACCAAAAAAATAACTAATTAAAAATCCCACTCCTTGCTCTCTAGTTTTATATTAATAAATTACCCAAGAAAGTGTGGTCAATAATCTCGTACTTTAACGTTCCTTCATTTAATAAGTACCATTTGCATTGCTATAACATGCAGAGGTTAGAAATACAATAGGCATAGAAATAAAATCGCTCTTCCTTTCATTTTTCTGATTCTTTCTTAAGTGCTGCGTTTTTCAATTATCATAGAGTCCGACCCACTGATTATACATCCATTATCAAGGAAAGACTTCAGTAGCATAGGATAATCACTGCTCAATACAGCTTACAGTCAGCTTGGACACACAGACCTGCTTAATTTTTGTTTGTCCTCATTAAAAAGGCTTCCTAAAAGGTTATGAAAAACTATTCACAAATCCCAAGTGTTAGAACGTGTTTTCTATTTCTTTGACTGATTTTTATGGTCAGCTGAAGAAAATAAGTCTTTACTGCACTTTTCTTTTAAGACAAAAGATAGCTACCTTTAATGCCAGAATAGTATGGAATAATAACAATTCATTTTATCTGACGAACTACATTCAAACCTAACATTCAATATATTTTTGAGCCTTTTTTTCAAAACAGCCTGAAACTTTAATTCTTTTTAATGCATCTTTTCTTTTTAATATATAGACAAAGGTTTTGCTCATCTGGCTTGAAATTCATTCTATGCAGAGTGTTCATTTATATCTCCCCTAAAATTTAAACTAAGCTTTTCCTTCTCCCCTTAAGGAATGTAATTACTATCCTTCATTTCTTGTAGTTCCCAAGATGTGCCTGCCTTCCAAATAGAGAATAATGCATTATCTGTGCCCCAAGGAATTTATATTAGAAGATAAACTATATTATTGTCTGTAAAATGAATTATTTTAAATAAAAAGGGATGCTAGGATGCAATTACTGTGTTCAAGAGGACACATTTAGTTCTGTTTAAATTGATGTTGAAAAACGCTGCATGCTTAATGGCACAATTCAGATAATAATATGTTATAACAGGAACCATATTCATAAAGTCAAATGTAATTTACATACAGATAAAATATCTACATTATCTACGGTCTATATGTTAAAATGGAAAGTATAGATTGATATTTGCTTCCAGTGTGACATAACTGTGGATAAAGACTTAAACTTTTCCTTGCTACTCACCAATCACTTATTAAAATTCTGTGGGGGGTTTTTTGTGCATCCTAAAACTCAAAGATGCCATGGATTTTTCAAAATGACAAAACTATCACACAAGATTTAAAGGGAAAAGAAAGATAAAAACAGCAACAAAAAATCCACACGCATAAAAAAAACCAACCAAAGAACCCCAAACACCAAAAGAGCACCACAAACACCAAAAAAAAAANAACCACCAACAAAAAACCTCCCGAAAACTCCCAAGTGCAACCAAACTCCTAAACATATCTTCAGGGTAATATTAGAGTGTTCTTAAAACCTCAACTGTTACAATTTAAGTATATAACTGCAATAACTACATACAATTTCTGCATTATTGTAAAGTAGAATAGTAGAAAACTAATATATTGCCATAAACCCATGCAGACCTGTCCAATCTTTTTAATAAGATACACCTCTTAATTACTGAGCTTACTGTCCTTTTTCATAATATATACATTTTGCACGTCTTGTAAGCACTCAGGTCTACTTGTATTTATTTGACTAAGCATTATATCCTTTTATTTTCTTTTAAACCCTCTTCCTTCCTCTTTTACATAGAGGTTAGAAAATATGGATCTCCACATCCAGGTGAAAACGTGCTTTTTAAAGAGGATAGTGGAAAATACATTTAAAGTAAAGCATAACATGAGGAAAAAAGGATACAAAATCCTAAAAGTTATCTAGGAGATGGTTGAAGATTCTTCACAAGCAGGTGTTATGAACAACCTGTTATATACAGCAGATATTGTCTGCATCTGATTCTGTCCAGAGGCAGATGGATGGACTGGGTGATTGCTGGAAATCACTCACAGCTATTCCTTGTCACATAAATTTACATTTCAGAATAGAATCTACCTTCTTAATTAGAGTAAAATATGGCTTCAAATCAATGAATATGGCAACAAAGTTATTACACATAAGACTGAATCTTATTTAAAGTACAATCTTCTATAATAACAATGTGCATATCTGGAGCAGCATGGAACCTCTGCTTTACAATTTTGTTTCCTTTTACTTAATCTGCCTTATGTGTCACAGCTAGACAGCCTTGATTACTCATGCAAAACCTAGAGCTGAAATTCTTAATTTTTAGGAAGCACTGATGTTTTGTTTTTCTACATGGACTAGAAAAACATTAAATTAATTGACCTGTACAGGTTTCATTTGAGTGGACCTATGACAGCTACAATTGCAGTACAGTTCCAGGCCTGAAAACACATCTGTATATTCTCAAATATTGTAATCTAAGAAGCATCAGCATATTTTTGTTCACCTGCTTTCAGATTCTGATTAACCATTTAACTCTTCTACAGCTAACTTATTTGAACCAGAATTAGCAGAACAATCTTCAGAAAAAAAATTTGCAGATTTATTCTATACCTGATCTGTTGAATTCCTTTTTTATTAGAATGAATGATGCTTTATATTGAAGATGTATTTTGCAATATGCATTTAAAAAAAAAATCACATTTCAAAATAATTCCGTGTATGTGACTTTCACATGATTTCATATCCCAAAGTTATAGGAGGGGCAAACTTTTCCAGAAACTGGTTTTGATGCTGGATGGATAGGAAACAAGATGACAGCATTAAGAATGGCTGAATCAAACTTCTGCTCCTCCTATTACAAGAGTAAAAGACAAGTTTTGGCACTTCATGTGTAGAGTGACAAAAATTCAGTTTTGTCTACACTAGAAAGCCTTTAGTTGCCTCTGAGACAAGATAAAATACATAAAAAGAGAAAGAAGAAAAAACAAAACACATAAAAGACAGTAAATACTGAATTCTGAAGCAGAATGTCAAATTGTTTCCTCAGACTAGGTGAAGCAAGACATTTGCCAAGGTCCAAGGCATGTGTTATGTGACATACAAGTCCTTAGATCACAGAAAAAGCTTATTCAGGCTTCTATTTGACCTATTTGACTGGTGCAGGGTTTAAATGCAGCTGAAATAAAATTGCAGTCAGCCATTTAATCTATATTCCGATTTAATCCATCTTCCCAGTTTCAGAGTCAGTGGTGCTTATGATCTTATCAGAGCTGTGAAGTTATAGAAGCAGACTGCCTCCCATTTCTTTAGAAAAGAGTTAGTTAACAATAAACAACCCTTTTTCCAAGTCTGAAGGTAAAGCATAAGGCAATCTATATATTCACGTACATTATACATGTGTACATATGTACATGGAAAGTACTGTCTTCACATTCATTTTTCAATACAAAGATTAATATATGTTCCCTTAAAGGTTTAGCAGGATCTAATGTCTTCTGACCAGAGATGAGTTCAATACTCCTCTACTTTATAAAAACAAAGGATTTTATAGGCAGTTACAGTAAGGTCACTTAACACACTTCAAACAAGCAACTCAGTTAAGAGAACAATTTAAACCTAGAGATCTTAGTTTTATTTCTGTGATTAATTAGTTATCTTTCAGAATTTGATTAGGAATCTTTTAATATTGTTGGACAATAACTTCTTTCAGCTATTCTGGACAATCAAAGCTACCCAGTCTTCAAGAGGGGATTAACTCCCAGGATTCTCTGTAAGAATGACTTAATTAAAAAGGCTTAAGAGAAGAAATGCTTTAATACAGGAAACGAGAACTCTTTGACCTCTAGAGGTTGAGTGAAAGTTATCACTTTCTTGAAAATGAGTGATCAATAAAAACTCAAAAGAGGAATTTTCTTTAAAGATGTTTAAGGAGCTGCTGCTGTTAGAAAATAGGGAAAATAACTTGTGTTTTATGAGCTTCAGGTTCCACACAAAGCATTCACAGAAGTGCTGAGGCACCATGCACAGCAGCTGCTCTACACTGAGCCTGCACAATTTCTCCAGTCTTCTAAGGGCTATAAAGAATCAAATGATAGATCTCTTAAAAATTATACGTTTTCTTTCCACCATTAGCTTGTCACTGCCTCCTTATGGCAGATTTAGCTGCGCACATTCCCCTTCATTCCCACAAATGTTCGTCAGTACCTGTACCATCTGATGGGATTCACTTTATCTCAAAGATACCAGCATGGAAAGCAGAGCCAGCATGGGCTTTTTGCTCCAGCATTGCTACACTTCTACAAGACAGTGATAAGGCTGGGGTGGCAGGAAGTCAGAAAATCTATATCAAAACCAAAGAAAACCCTGGATCTTTATGAAATCATCTAGAATATATGGGAAACCAATGGCAGCCAGTAGGAATTCATGTGACTGAACCACCCAAGTTTCCTGCTTTAGCTAAAGTAAGTTAACAAAAATTGGCAGCTGGTAAAAGCATTGAATGAGGCAGAAACAACAGAAGTAAGAGGGAGTACTACAGGATTAAATTAAGCTGATTCAAACAGGATAAAGTAAAAGGCTAAAAAGTGGCTAGACATACTGAGACTGGTATTGAAGCCAGCCTGACAGTAGGAAATTACCAGGAAAAACCATTACAGTTAATTAACTGTAATGACAACAATTTCATGAATATATCCCAAGCAGAGTAAAGGAAATAAATGGATAGACAGAGATACAAATCACCTCCATAACAACCACAACTTCATTGTCAGTCACATGACAATACAGAAAAACATCTTATTATAAAGCCTTTAGTGAAAACCATGCATAAATGAGTTGGGAAAAACATTAGCTCAACACCTATTAAATCTTATTACAGAAGTGTTATCCACCATCTTCCTTGCACATCTAGATGAGGGAAAAACTCAACTCCAAATGAGTTGGACAAATCAACCTCAAGCAAAATTATACCCAACTTCCTTGCTAGAAATAGACCCTGATTCTCTGAGTCTCACAGAGATACTTGCACAGCAAGCACAGTCTTGAACATTCAGACCTTTGAGAACAGCTTATAGTCATGTGGAGATCAGCTGCCACTGCTTGTCACCTGTATTTCTGAAAAATGCCGTATATGCAGGCTGTCGATGTACTGTAAATTGTTTTCAAGGAATTAGTCTCCCACAGGTTGAAGCAAATGATTCCAAACTCTTTTGTAGCAAGCTGACTTGACATTGCAACAGTAAATGTTTCGAGCTATTTGCTTCCACAAAGGTATAATTTTTGTGTGTCCAAGCACAGTAGAAGAAGCAATGTCCATATCACACCTGCAGGGTTCCCTAAGTCAAAAAAACTGGAAGCATGATTGTAAATACACCACATTAGATTATTCCCAGTTTTATTTTCAAGCTAGGCATGATCCTAAAGGAATAGAAAAATCTTTTATCCCACCCTAAAAACCAGATTTAATAATGACAAACTGGTCCACTCTGTCTAGAGATTTTCATCCCTCTTTCCCAAGGTTTCTCCAAGAGTGGGGTGGATGCTGGTAATCTCAGGGCTGGGAGGGGTAAGTGAATATATGTCACTGTACACAGAGAATAGTAACTTCCTCAGAGCTGTAGATCAGTAGATAGAAATTTTAAGTTTCATTAACATTTTGCAAGTATCCAATATTTCAGTTTACTTATTCTGTTGCTGCTATGGATCCTGAATTTATAGTTCACCCATTGCCAGTTGACTAGCCATTAATAAATTCAGAATACATTTTGAATCCTGATTTTGATTTAATTATTTGAATCAAGTATTTTTCCTTACACCAAACTGCCTCTTCCAAGGTCATGACTCAACTAATATTCTTCGTCTATCTACTTTGGGCTGGTTTTTCAGGATAGAAGTTACAGAAATATTTGGCTGACTTAATGCAACACAAGAACAACAGAGTCAAATTTTGCATTTCATTTCACAACAGACTAATCATGCTATAGACACAATTTATTCATACAAACCTTCAGAACAGCATCAAGTTCTCTTGACTGGACACCATTTCATCACATTTCAGATGCAGATACAACCTCAAATATTACAACATGGCTAGTTTCCTGCTTGCAACCTTCAAACAATATTTTCAGTTTTCATTAAAAATACATTCATTTGTATGAAATGTATTTTCAAAGCTCTTGCTTCAGAAAAGGGCTTCTGCCCCCCATCACTTAAGATTAAAATAAAAGCCTGTACAATAAAAACTCATCGCATATTTGGTAAGGTAAGACTTCTTTTGCCTCTCATGCTTTGAGTTAGAGAATTAAAAGTTACACGTATACATTTTTTACTCATAGACCAAACTCACTAATACAAAACCAGAAATGTATGGCAGCAGAACGTTAGGGTTGCCAGGAATGTGCCAAACTGAAGCAGCTCTGAATGTTTCTCCACAGTCATGGATGGCATCTTGTCACCTTGTAACACAGGAGCTGCTGCCATTACAATGCATTTCAACACAGACATTTCCTAGGAAAGGATTTAAGCTTGTACTTTTTCTCACTTTCACCCATCTTACATTATTTCCTAGA